>JAPQNM010000022.1:3381526-3389026 GCA_029783475.1 Metacarcinus magister
CACATAATTTTAATTTTCTTCATAAGTATTAGAGTTATTGGAAAAAGGATGACAATATGAGATAAACATGATCAATCTCCACAACTTTATATATATGTAATTTTCCTGTAGGACTAATATTTACGTAGTAAAATTAAAAAAAACTCCTTCGACCTCAATTCTGGTGAAATTTACGGGCCACAAAATGGAAAATACAAAATATTATAGTAATGACAAATCTAATTCCAGATTCGAGATCAGCATGCCCGAGAACCCCTTGGTACCAATTTTCATGAGTTGTGTTGAAATATTAACAAAACCTTAACCCTAACCTAACCTAACTAAAATACGTTTTCCCACTCCTTACACTTCTTGGCTGAAATCAGAGAGAGAGGATAACATAGCAGCAACTTATTATCTATTTGATTTGATTTGGAAGGTCTGAATCGGGTATGCAAACGTGAATGAAGGAGGTGATGAGTGAGGTGGTGAGGCAGGGGTATGAGGCGGGGGTATGAGACAGGTATGCGAGGCAGGTGGTGAATGAGGCAGGTGGTGAATGAGGCAGGTGGTGTGTGAGGCAGGTGTGTGAGGCAGGTGTGTGAGGCAGGTGAGGGGGCACTTAGACAGCCCTTTGTGGAGGTATAACGGAAGGAACTTAATCAAGGTCGGCCAGCCAACCCTACCTTACTAATTGGGAGCACCGACCTGTCTGCCTAGGGGGGTGTTGCGGGTAGGGGTGGGTGGCTAGGGGTGGGGAGGGGGGTGTAGGGGTGGTGGGGTGGTAGGGGAGAGTGGGAGGGGAGAGGGGGAGGGCTAGGGTTGGGGTGGAAGGGAAAGGGGAGAGGAAGGAAGGGGAGGGAAAGAATGTGATGGAATTAAGCAGTAGTGCGCTCCTCCAGGCACACGCACGCACGTTTGCACACACACACACACACACACACACACACACACACACACACACACACACACACACACACACACACACACACACACACACACACGGGTACAGTACACGCTTCGCCCTGGTCGTTGTAACCCTGAAGGAGTGAATCAGATTAATTATTTTTTTGTTCGTCTCCCGATAAATCTTATGAATGATTTGCAATAACTTAGAGGGAGACACATGGGACGTACACACGCACACAACCAGATAGATACACACACACACACACACACACACACACACACACACACACACACACTGCTCACTAGCTATTGATAACATCCTTGCCTGTGGTTGTCTGGTGTGTGAAAGGTTACAGTCTCTCACACAAATCAAAATGTATAATCTCTAAGCTCTCTCCAGGATGGAAATAGCTATCAATCACAAATCCAGCTCGTGATGTTTAAGGTCATGGGGTGATTTACACATTTAAGGTAAGTGAAACATCCGTAGTAATTTCCGTAGACTTTTACACATCCACCGCCAGCACACCCTTGACCAGCTCCCACCCTCGCAACGCTCCCCACAGTAATAACACAATGTAAAACTCACTAATTAAGAAAAAGGTGAAGCATGCAGGTGTCCAACGTTACCTTTTCCCTTCCCTGCACATAATTCTCAGCTTATTCAGGAAGATAATTAGTTTTTCCTCACCATTACTGCTGTACATTCACCCACCCACACACACACACACACCCGCACACACACCCGCACACACACACACCCGTACACACACCCGCTCCCACACATGCATACAAGCCTCCTGGAGTGTAAAATTAGTCTCGCCAAGCGCCCTCGTTTCTGAAGAGCCTCAAAGAAAGAGAATTACCTTATGGGAAGTGAAGTAGCCAGGTGATTTTGTAGTGGACTGGACGTTGTAATTAAAGCCAGTCGAGTCTCCCGCTGATTCAAACCCGAACCACCTCGTTTTCACCTCATCGACAGTGTGTTTTGTGTGTGTTTAGTGATGGTTATGGTAGTGTTCGTTTTTTTGTGTGTGTGTATGTTCATGTTTATACTTTTGTTTTGTTTGTTTTAATGTATGTAAGTTTGTTTTTTTTGCTGTTTAAATGTATGTATGTTTGATTACTTTCCATTTTTTTTTATATTATTACCTTTTATTCCGTATCAATTTTTTTTTTATTAATTTCCACAACGTTACTTACTATGTAGCTTCCATTGTTGTCTATATTGCTTCTCACTCCTTGTTTTATATATATATATTTTTCTGTTTTGCTCATTACTGGCTTATATAATACCTGGGGATCCTTAGTTTAATGAATACTTGATTATTCTTTCCTTTCAAATAATAGTAATTTCATCATTAGCATACCTGCGACGTTTGTAATATAGGTTTTGTGTAAGGGAAAAGCATGCCTTCTACACTCAACATACTCTCTTTGTAGCAGTAACCTAACACGAAATAATAACATCCTTACACACACACACACACACACACACACGCACACACACATTATATATACACCCATAAAAAACCCACTCTAATCCAAGTCTTTAAACACAATACAAAAAAAAAAAGAGGCAAACATGATAACAATACCTCATAATTTTTTTCCTATACTAAATCCTCTCTCAACCTGTGCAAATAAGTACCTGTGAATACAAGTAATTAACAGGTGTAATATGCACAGGTAAAATGTTACAGAGGTGTTGTTAAACCTTAGTTACGGGGTGTACTGTGTATGTATGAGGGTAATTAAGGTGTGTTTTAGGCAGGTAAAGTCTCCCAGGTGTGCTCCAGTTTGTGTGGACTGTGAGGGATCGATGCACGGCCGGCCTTGACGTTAAGCAGGAAAGAGAGAGAGAGAGAGAGAGAGAGAGAGAGAGAGAGAGAGAGAGAGAGAGAGAGAGAGAGAGAGAGAGAGAGAGAGAGAGAGAGAGAGGGAGAGGGAGAGAAAGGAATAAACAAACAGAAAATAGCAAATAGAGATCTAAAACAGACACACACACACACACACACACACCACACACACACACACACACACACACACACACACACACAAACCAGGATGTCAAAATGAAATGGTTAAATCCCACAAATATCAATACACAATAACGAGCAGGAAGGTAAGAGGAGAGGTGAGGTGGATACAGGTAGACAGGTAGACAGGTAGACAGGTGGTGAGGTGAGCAGGTACACGTGGGTTGAAAATATAGCAGGTGAGAGGGAGGGGGAGGTTCCTGCTGATTAGGAAAGGTGAAGGTAGTGACACTTTACCTGTTGAATAATTCTTGGCTAGAGACAAAGTGAGAGAGAGAGAGAGAGAGAGAGAGAGAGAGAGAGAGAGAGAGAGAGAGAGAGAGAGAGAGAGAGAGAGAGAGAGAGAGAGAGAGAGTTAGAGAGAGTAGAGAGAATGTATTTTTTCACTCAATAATGCAATAACAGCCAAACTATTAATGAATAATATACAATATACCTTAGACTTCCCTGAATCACTTATACACACACATAAAAACAACACACACACACACACACGCACACTGTTTTCTCATTTCATTGATAATATACGTACACTATCCTTCATTAATATTCACTACATCCAACATTCTTTTCCAAGTATATTTTTTCTTAAACATCTATAAAGTCTATCTATCTATCTATTTCTATATCCCTTTATCTATCTCTTGTTAGTGTTCGGTATTGTATCGTATTCTTCTTTTTTTCTTTTTTTTTAAACCCAAAGTCTTTGTTATATTCTATTTTTATTATTAATATTTGTTACTCCCTTCTATCGGCTTTGGCAATTCAGGTTTGTAGAGTCACGTTCCTAATATTTTCCGTCCGTGGTTGTGTAAAATGTTATAGTGTGTGTGTGTATATCTCATGGGTGTGTGTGTGTGTGTGTGTGTGTGTGATCGTTAAAATGCCTGGAAGCGAGGTGGATAAATGTGAGATAAGTGAAAGGGAGAACAATGAAAGTTAAACGAGTGAATATGATATGAATGAAAGTGAAAGAAAATCTAAATGTGAAAATGAATTAAGTGAAGATGACATGAATGAACAAAAATTAATGAAAAAGTGAATTACTAAAAACGAAATAGTTAAAAGTAACGTATGAACGAAAGTTAAATAGAGGATAAGGAAAGACATGATTGCTAAGCCACACCCACCTTCAATCAGCGAACCAATCAGGTCAATTATCCAACAAATTACAACCAATCACATGCAAGAAGGGGCGTGACGAGCCGAGAAGTCTACAATTAACTCAACCAATAATCTGCGTCGAAAAGTGTAAGGGGGAGGAGCCTACTCGCCAAGTTAAAGTGAATAGACTGTACATATGTGTGTGCAATGCCATGAATAAATCTTTCAGTACAAAATACCTTCAGGGAACATATACGAGGTTGAAGGGCGTGACAGGTTCATGGTCGAAGGGGAAAGGGAGAGAGAAAAGCAAAGCACTTGTAACACTTCGGTGATATCTGACGCAACCTTTGATAACCTTTGTTCACTTGTTCACTTGTTCACAGGCAGAAATAGATCGGTTTTTAGTGTTATTGTTATTGTTTTATTTTTGTTATTACTATTATTATTACTACTACTACTACTATTACTTCTACTTCTACTGCTTCTGTTACTACTACTACTACTACTACTACACCATTTCTTTTTATTGCAGCTGCATTGCGGTAAACCTCAGCTAATCACACAAAAAAAACACATCACCATTAGATATATATTTTTATTTGTCTTTAACAAATCACAGCGAGTAGGTAAAGTCAAGGGAAAGTCAAGGTAGGGAGAGATATACAAGACCCTAAGCATGGTAGTGTTTAGACTTTAGAGGCAAGAGGAAGAGGGAAGAGCATAGAAAAACAGGATATATCAGGAAGGGGAGCGGCACAGGTAGACAGGATTACAGAAAATAGGATTACTGTCGAGGAGGGACGAAGAGTAGGAGCTAGAGTAGGAAGCAATGAAAGAGGATGAAGATGAGGAGAGGAGAAAAAGAAGAATGTGAATGAGGGAATAAGTAGGAGAGGGAGAATAGATGACGGTGATAAAGTGGAGTAGGAAGAGGAAGTGAAAGACAAAGGAGGAAGGATAGCAAAGAGGGGAGAAGAATAGAGGAGGAGGAGGAGGATGCACTAGTTAGGGAAGAGGTAAAAGGTAAGAGGAGGAGGAAGAGGAGGAGGAGGAGGAGGAGGAGGAGGAGGAGGAGGAGGGTGAAGGACAGTGAAAGGAATTGTATGTAGGAAAAGCTATTCAGTGTCCTACATTCCCTAAGGACCTGCACACAAACATCCTATATGAACTTCCTGCAGATGTATGTGTGTGTGTGTGTGTGTGTGTGTGTGTGTGTGTGTGTGTGTGTGTGTGTGTGTGTGTGTGTGTGTGTGTGTGTGTGTGTGTGTGTGTGTGTGTGTGTGTGTGTGTGTGTGTGTGTGTGCATTGCGTGTACGTCAGGCCAGGGTGATCCATTATGCACGCACACGAAGATGGCAACGAACACATAACACGCCATAACGTTTATGCAGACACACACACACACGCACACACACACACACACACACATATACAAGCACATACACCCACACATACATACATGCACACAACACACACACACACACACACACACACACACTCGCATAACAGTGTTCATTAATGTAAAATTGAAATAAGTCTTCAGGAAACATTAACAAAAATACAAATGACAACGATGTAAAAATAAAAATTGCTGATAAATGAAGCAGTGCATTATTAGAGAGAGAGAGAGAGAGAGAGAGAGAGAGAGAGAGAGAGAGAGAGAGAGAGAGAGAGAGAGAGAGAGAGAGAGAGAGAGAGAGAGAGAGAGAGAGAGAGAGAGTGTGTATGTGTGTGTGTGTGTGAGTGTGTGTGTTGTATATATAATCACCAGGTGCCACTAGAGGTCCCGCCCAGCCCTCTTTCGAGTTATTATGGAAACTTGTCATCAGGGTTAAAGGCGTGCGAGGGTCTGGCTGCTGGAGGGGAAGGAGGGGAAGGAGAGAAGAGGTATAGGGAAGGGGACAAGGAGAGGGGGAAGAGGAAGTACTAGTGGTTGTAAGTGAAAATTTATGGTCTTGGTGTAGTAGTAGTAGTAGTAGTAGTAGTTGTTGTAGTAGTAGTAGTTGTAGTTTTTTTTTATCTTTTCGTGGTACTTGTGGTGGTGTCTCGTCTTCCTTAATTCTTAATTGGCTTCTGTTTCTTCATTGCGGTGGAGGAAGGGAAGGAGGGAGGGAGGGAAGGAAGGTAAGGGAGGGAAGGAAGGAGGGAATGGAGGAGGAGGGAGGGATGGGTGGAAGATGTAGGTAAGGAAGAACGGAGGCAAGAAGTAATAGAATGAAAGAGTTTGTGAGTATGAGAAAGAGTAAACAAAAGTAGAGAAAGTCATTAAGCAAAGAAGTAAAAAATATTGCAGAAAGGAGGAAGGAAATAAGCAAAGAAATAGGAAATTAAGGCGAAGGAACGAGGAAGGAAGGAAAGGAAGGGAAAAATAGACACAAATTTTCCTCATTTTCCTTCATAATGACGTTCAACTTTAATTAGGTATTTGCTTTTAATTAGACATCGGTATAACGTGCATAGCCTCCCGCTGGAAAAATATGCTGCTTCTCCATCAATAAGAAATACAGTAACTTCACCACAACCAACATGGCGCCGAGGCAAGGCAAGGCAAGGCAGGAAGTTACCAACGTGTCAACTTCAACCAAACTTCTCAGGGGTTAAGAGCGATACACCTTTTTTTTTATCTCTTTCTTTCTTCTTTTTTTCTCAACTGTTTTGTTTGTTTTTACTCTTTTCTTTCTTCTTTTTTATTTGTTTTCACTTTTTTTCTTATTTTTTCTTTTTTCTTTTTTTTTCTTTTTTTCTTTTTTTGTTTTCTTTATTTCTTTATTTATGTGCTTATATTTATTCTCCTGTCTAAATATTCATGTGAGGTGTTTTATTTTCCTTTTCTTTTTTGCTTTCTTTCTCTCTCTCTTTCTCTCTTTCTTTCTGTATACATATTTCAACAGTTCAGGGAAATTATCGACTGATATTCTACGTAATCTTTATTTTTTGGGTGAGAGTTTTGACAGGTTATTAAAAAAAATTTAATAATAATATGAGAAAGACAATTCACGTGAAATATTTCTTAAAATGATGAATTATTTAGGTATCGATTGAATTTCTTTACCTGTTTTATTATTTATTCTATATATTTACACTAATTTTTTGTCATGATCATACATATAACTCACTTTAATTTCCTGCATATTATTCATTTATCATATACTTTTATATTCATTTTCTTTAATCATTAATTCACATATTATCATCTCTTCTTCGTATATCATCCTACGTTTATCTCTTTCTTTCATTATTATCTATTATCTTCTTCCTCTTACATCCTCCTACGTCTCATTCCCTTTCCTTATCCTCATTCGTATCTATTTCTTCTCTATTTTACATCCTCCTATATTTTACTCTTTCCTTATTATCATACGTAATCATTTCTTCCTATTTCTATCCTCGCACATTATCCATTATCCTTCCTATATTCTGTCACACACCCACCTGATTTTTCTCCTTAAATAATGGCTTCCCACGC
>JAPQNM010000022.1:3394026-3399026 GCA_029783475.1 Metacarcinus magister
TCTCTCTCTCTCTCTCTCTCTCTCTCTCTCTCTCTCTCTCTCTCTCTCTCTCTCTCTCTCTCTCTCTCTCTCTCTCTCTCTCTCTCTCTCTCTCTCTCTCTCTCTCTCTCTCTCTCTCTCTGAATAATCAAGGCGGGAGTTTGCTGCGCCGCTCTTTGTCTTTCTCTTTTTACAGTTTATTCAATAAGCAACACATTCTTGAGAGAGAGAGAGAGAGAGAGAGAGAGAGAGAGAGAGAGAGAGAGAGAGAGAGAGAGAGAGAGAGAGAGAGAGAGAGAGAGAGAGAGAGAGATTCAGTTCATCTTTCTCAAATAAGCCACTGTATTTACACTGTGGTCCTCCTCCTCCTCCTCCTCCTCCTCCTCCTCCTCCTCCTCCTCCTCCTCCTCCTCCTCTTCTAGGCTCGCAAGTAGATTAATTTTCTCTTTCGCTGAGTTTGTGTAAGAATATTAATTTATATCATTCTGTCTTTCTTTATTTCATTCTTTCTGTTTTTTTTATTTCTTTTGGTTTTATATTTAATTATTAACTGTTTTTTTTTCTTTACCTGGTCACTGCTTTTTTTTTCTTCTTCTTTTATTTACTTTCTTCCTTACTGGTATCCATTTGGTATTGATGTAAAATAAAAATAAAAAAAATAATAAAAAATAAGTGAAGATCGATAGCAATATATTTTGTTTACACACACTTTTATTTTTTTATTTTCTGATTCTGTAAAAAAAAAAGAAAAAAAGAATAAATAGAAATCACGTTATTTGCTCTATAGATTCGTGTGTGTGTGTGTGTGTGTGTGTGTGTGTGTGTGTGTGTGTGTGTGTGTGTGTGTGTGTGTGTGTGTGTGTGTGTGTGTGTGTGTGTGTGCGTGTGTGTGTGTGTGTGTGTTGAAATCAATGTGTGTTAGATGTGAAAATCGTGTTGGAGAGGAAGGGAGGGAGGGGAGAGAGTGAGAGGAGAAGGAGGAGGAAGAGGAGGAAGTGAGGGAAGAAAAAAAAAGAATAGGGTTACGAGAGAGAGAGAGAGAGAGAGAGAGAGAGAGAGAGAGAGAGAGAGAGAGAGAGAGAGAGAGAGAGAGAGAGAGAAGAGAGAGAGAGAGAGAGAGAGAGAGAGATGTGGCTGACGTTCTGTGGTTAGCCCTTGGATGAGACCGTCAAACAAGAACCTGAAACCATTTACTCTTGCCTTTTCTGATGACTTACTCCTCTTGAATCTAACACTCTTCCTCTTCTTCCTCTTCTTCCTCCTCTTCTTCCTCTTTTTCCTCTTTACTCTTTTTTTTCACACTTTGTTCTCCTGTTCTCCTTTGTTTCAAGTTTCTATTATCAAACTCATTTTGTCCTCACTCACTCAAGCATACATACATACATACATACATACATATAGATATAAGTATAGATATATTGGGTAAGTCATGTAAGCTTTGTACAGATCTTTTGACTCTACATTTGCTTTTTTTTTAGCAAGCAAACGCATATTATTCAGCAATTAATCTTATATATGTTTCATCTTCTTTTGTTTTCATGTCAGTTATTGAAGCGTTCTTATTTTGTTTCACCTTTTGTCACTTATAGAATAACCGCGTTCACGAGTCAGTCCTTTTTTATTTGAATTGTGTTTAAATGTTTGCTATCATTCCCTTGCAGAACAATTGTATTTATTTTTATTCACGCGTTTTATTCATTTGTTATATTTTACCACATTATTATTATTCACGGTTCAAACAACAAATGTATTATGTATGTTTCATGACATTCCTGCTGGTCTGACGTGATAAAGTGTTTTGTTAAATTGTTAAACATTTTGTAGCAACTATTTCGTAGCTGTAATGACGGTGATGGAAGTTGTGGTAGTGATAGTGGTGGTAGTAGTAGTAGTAGTAGTCGTAGTAGTGATGATAATAGTGTTAATAAGAGAGAGAGAGAAAAAAAGACTAAAAATAGATAGAATTTCCATAATATTACCATCGCTTAGCCAGCCATCTTCACCCACTTCCCGCTGCCTTTAACACGACAAATCCTGCTTCTGAGAATATCACCCGGGAAGGGAAAATATCCTTAATGTGAGAGGGAAGGAGTGGGTGGGAAATATTCTAAGTGAGTGTGAGTGGAAGGGATATTATCAAAGGTGTGTGATGGTTAAGTGGTAAGTGGGTTGGTGAGGTGGTTAAGTGGTGGTGGTGATGGTGTTGTTGTTGTTGTTGTTGTTGTTGTTGTTGTTGTAGTAAGTATTGGTGCAAGACTGGCATGAATTTTGTTATTATTGTTATTACTACTATTACTACTACTACTACTACTACTACTACTACTACTACTACTACTACTACTACTACTACTACTACTACTACTTTTACTCTCGTTAGATTGTGTACATGAAAAAAATGTTAATGAATAATTAAATCCGCATAATTAGGATTCCAGTGAGTGAAAATGAAGGTGGAATTAAAACGCCTAAAACACCGACTGCATGAAATTTGTAAAGCTTTTAGTAGTAATAACAACAATAATAATAATAATAATAATAATAATAATAATAATAATAATGATGATATTGATTATATTTCTAATTTTCCCTTTTACTACCATTATTATTATCATTATTATTATTATTATTTCTATTATTATTATTATTATTATTGTTGTTACTTTGCTACATTTTTTCATTAACTATAAATAACTCCATTACGATTTTTTTTACCCTCTCCTTTCCTCTCTCCTTCTCGCATCCTCCCTCCCTAAATCTTCGCATTCCTCCTCCTCCTCCTCCTCCTCCTCCTCCTCCTCCTCCTCCTCCTCCTGTGCTGTTTTCTCTCCTCTTCTTTATAGTTGAAGGCAATAACAACGCCTTTACTTTATTATCATGGCGCTCATTGCCCGTCATCACTCACACACACACACACACACACACACACACACACACACACACACACACACACACACACACACACACACACACACACACAGCTCTGTTTACTCACTGGAGGCTGATGTGTGAACTCAAGGTCAGATGAAACAGTTGCCTCATTATGCAAAAAGAGAGAGAGAGAGAGAGAGAGAGAGAGAGAGAGAGAGAGAGAGAGAGAGAGAGAGAGAGAGAGAGAGAGAGAGAGAGAGAGAGAGAGAGAGAGAGAGAGAGAGAGAGAGAGAGAGAGAGAGAGAGAGAGATAGAGAGATAGAGGGAGATGAAGATAGTTCCTGCAATTCTCTACGCTAAATATTTCCTCGTAGGACTCTCTTAAGCTTGAAGGATAAAGGATAAATACTGTGGATCTTCCTTGCCTTGTCCTGTGTAAGGCTTGTGCAATTTGAACACTTTGATGCAATTGCTCTCCTTCCCTGACCTGGTAAGACTCGCACACCCTTCCTACTCTTCCTGCCTGACTGATGCTGTAATGTGTGTGTGTGTGTGTGTGTGTGTGTGTGTGTGTGTGTGTGTGTGGTGTGTGTGTGTGTGTGTGTGGGTGTCTTTAAACCCATCACGCTTCAAGGCTCAAATATACGTAGCAAGCAACGCTCGGCTTAGTGTATCCTCACCCCCGACCAGAGATTTTATTTTAAACTCAAAGGCAGAAGAGGAGGAGGAAGAGGAGGAGGGAGGAGGAGGAGGAGGAGGAGGAGGAGGAGGAGGAGGAGAAGGCAAGCACCACGTTAAAGCTTGGTCTCGGCGTGTGCTCACCCACCAAACCGTTAAACAAAAGCCGGTATTCAACACAACTTAATCTCACGTTATTTATACTTCCGTCTTAAGACCAATATTTGAAGCGTAAAATCAATACCTCACGCTTTCCCTCTTGATATTAACACGTGCATGTACGCCTCTCTGGTACGTGCAAGAGTGGTGTGGGTGGTACGTAAACACCATCACTACCACCACCACTAAATATATGGATGGTTTTGTTCCTCTGTTACTGTGGCAAAGCGTCTCAGGAATATTTAAGAAAAGGAAGCAAGGTAAAGATGCATCCTTCTTTGCCTTACTAAACAAAATCTAGTGAATTAATTTAAGACGAAATTCACAAGACGTAAAAGAATAAGAATTTATATATAAGGGAAAAGTTAAAAGAGAAGGTTAAGAGAGGAATTTGTAATAAAGGAGAGAAGAGACGAGAGCTAATGATGAAAAGAATGGAGAGTGAAATTGAGAAGAAGAACCCAAGAAGCTGAAAAAAAAAGGAAATGAAAAGAAAATCGAAGAGAAAGGAAAATCAAAACGATGAAAAAGAAAGACAATGGAGGAATGAATATCTTTACCAGAAAAAAAAAAATCCAATGCAATAAAAAAATTAAATTGAAAAATAAATATAAAGACAAAGGATATATATCAAAGCGAGAAGAAGAGCCAAGAGGACACCTGAAAAAAAACAAAAACAAAAACAAATGAAGATGACAAGAAGTGCCCCAAAGGAGAACAATACGAAACCTGAAGAAGACAAGAGACAACACAAAAATAATAAAAGGACAACAATATATCAAAAAGAATGAAAGATAAATCAAAAGGAAGAAAGAAAGAGAGACAAATGAGAGGAAGAAGGGGGAGGGGGGGAGGGAAGAAAGGGGGAGGGGGGAGGGAAGAAGGAAGGAAAAGATGAGACAAAAGAAAGATTGGAGGAAGAGAAAGGAGGGCGATTAGAAAGAGAGAGAGAGAGAGAGAGAGAGAGAGAGAGAGAGAGAGAGAGAGAGAGAGAGAGAGAGAGAGAGAGAGAGAGAGAGTAATAAGTTCGAGAGTGTCTTTTGTTAATCTTTTATCGAACAATGACTACGTTGTGTAAGGGTGTGTTGCGTTGTGTTAGGGTGTTTGTGTTGTGTGAGTGATTGCAATGTGTGTGTGTGTGTGTGTGTGTGTGTGTGTGTGTGTGTGTGTGTGTGTGTGTGTGTGTGTGTGTGTGTGCGTGTGTGCGTGCATTAGTAGCGTTGACTCATTCCTGTTTTAACTCACTGATTCATCCTTCACTCATTTACTGAAGCCTTGTAGATGGGTGTACTGAAGGCTGACACACACACACACAC
>JAPQNM010000022.1:3404026-3411526 GCA_029783475.1 Metacarcinus magister
GAGGGTGGAACTGTGTAGGCGGGGCAGGGCGGGGTGAGGCAGGGTGGGGCGGGGCAGGGTAGGGTAGGGGCGGGGCAGCAGTAGTACAGTTTTGCATTCATGAAATCAATTAGTGTAAAAATAGATCACTTTAATAGAATGTAAGTGAGAGAGAGAGAGAGAGAGAGAGAGAGAGAGAGAGAGAGAGAGAGAGAGAGAGAGAGAGAGAGAGAGAGAGAGAGAGAGAGAGAGAGAGAGAGAGAGAGAGAGAGAGAGTTATAATTGGTCGCCTTAATGCACCCCCTCTCCCCCTCCCCCCCTCCCAACACCCCGCCTCACTCCAACACCTTGATGACCCAAGTGAAAATCAATTAGCAAACAGGTATTTAATAAAAAGAAACAAGCTGCACTTTTTTTTTTTTGTTCTTTATACCGTGAAAAAACAATAAATTAGTGCTAAGCGAACAAGCAAACAAACACACACACACACACACACACACACACACACACACACACACACACACACACACACACACACACACACACACACACACACACAGAGGGTAATGGTGTGTGCGTTATCAGTAATTTCAGAATTCTTGCTCATATGTGGAGGGGGAGGAGAGGAATGGAGGGAGGGAGGGAAGGAGGGAGGGAGGGAGGGAAGGAGGGAGGGAGGGAAGGAATTAAGAGCTATAATAATTTCACTTGTACTATGCTTGCTCATTTCTGCATTCCTCCCTCCCTCCATCCTCCTCCTCCTCCTCCTCCTCCTCCTCCTCCTCCTCCTCCTCCTCCTCCTCCTCCTCCTCCTCCTCCTCCTCCTCCTCTCTCCGTTACTCTCCATTCGTCCTCTTATTAACTAATTAATCTTTGTTTCTTGACCTGAATTCCATTAAGTGTATTTTTAGTTTATAATTATTATTTGCTATTTTTGATATGTGTGTTTGTATAGTGTGCATGTAGGTGGTGGTAATTTTTTCACTACTACTATTACTATTACTACTATTACTACTACTACTACTACTACTACTACTACTACTACTACTACTACTACTACTACTACTACTGCTACTGCTACTACTACTAAACACTGTAACAAACGAGTATAAGATGAGTTTGTTTCTTTATGGTGATCATTTTCTCTCTCGTTTTTATTATTCAATTTGAGGTTTGAAGTTAATGCATAGTAAAGTATGGTAATTTTTTTTTCCTACCTTGCCAAAAAAAAACCCAAAATTAATCTCTTACACTATCTTTCCCTCGTCAGTTTCCCTCCACCTCAGAAACCCTTTTAAAAATCCACCCACTCTTGTTTCCTTCATTTTTTCCCCTTTTTTCCTCTTTTCCATTTTTTTCATAATCTAAAAATAATGTAAATCAGATGCTTGTAATTTTTCACCCTGGCCTTCGGTAACATCTTTTTCTCTCTCTCCTTTTTTTCCTCCTTTCTCCTTCCTCCTCCACTACCAACCCTTCTTCTCTCAACACAACCTCTGTCCCCTGCCGCCCCCTGCCATGACCCTCCCTTCCTTGCTGTCAAACTTGTATTGCACATATCTTCTTCCTCTCTTCGGCGTTGAGGTCATCTTTAAGTCATCTTTAAGTCACCTAGAGTTTAAGTCATCTAAAGTTTAAGTCTCTCCTGACCGTCAACCACTTCTAGAAACCTACCACGTTGTCACTCTTACTCCTCCTCCTCCTCCTCCTCCTCCTCCTCCTCCTCCTCCTCCTCCTCCTCCTCCTCCTCCTCCTCCTCCTCCTCCTCTTCCCACGGGGTATCTTGGGGAAATTAGAGTGCTCGTACCTAAGGCTGTTCTTGTCTCCCTTTTTTGTTTAATTTAAGTATTTCGTTGAATATTTTAGAAAGGCATAACCCAAACTGCTCTTAGGGAGGGGGGGAAAGGGAGGTAGGAGGTAGAAAGGGAGGTAGGAGGTAGAAAGGGAGGTAAGAGGTAGAAAGGGAGGTAGAGGTAGAAAGGGAGCTTGGAGGTAGAAGGTAGGAGGTAGGAGGTAGAAAGGGAGGTTGGAGGTTGGAGGTAGGAGGTAGAAAGGGAGGTTGGAGGTAGGCATCATCTCTCTTAACCTCCCTCCCTCCCTTATTGTACCCTCACCCTTATAGATAAAAACCAGTCACACACTTACTCTTCCTCCTTCCTTTCTCCTTTCAACGGATGCAAGCCTTCACCTTCACCCAGCTTCCCTTGAATCCCGCCGAGGACGTACGCGCGCACACTCCAATAGGAACACATAAGGGCCGCCGCACCGCCGACACTAGCCTGCCTCGCCCCTGCCTGATGACGCGGTGCTGAGGTGAGATCAGGTGCCAACATGTACTGCTTCTTCATACGGTCCGAAATAGCGAGGTAAAATGTATTGCAGAAATAGACACTTAGATTCTTTGGAAGATTAGTGATGTCAAGTAAAGTTTTATGTTATCGGTATCGGGATTATCACCGTCTCTCGTTTCTATCATTTATCTGTGAGGAAGTCGACGAGTAGTGGCTGATAGTGATGATGATGCTTCTGTAGTCACGTAGCAACAGTCTAGCAGCGAGGCCTGAAAACACATTGCAGTCAAGCTTCGAGTTGGGTATTTTTTCTGGTTCTTTACGTAAGTTATGTTAGTATTTCCTTTCTTTTTTTTCTTTTTTTTCATCTACAGCCTTTATTTTGATGCGAGTTGTATATGGAAAGGTGAATCAAGAAAGTAATTGTGGTTAATAAAAAGTCGCGAATAATAATTTCCCGACAGACATGCAGCACCTCGCCCGGCCAACAACGCACATGCCAGATTATCCGTAAGAGAATTGTTTACATACATTTTCTTTATCAATCCACTAACGGAAGATACTAAATATAACATCAAACTTTACTTTACATCACTAATCATCCAAAGAATCTAAGTGTCTTATTTCTGCAATACATTTTACCTCGCTATTTCGGAGCGTATGAAGAGGCAGTACATGTTGGCACCTCACCTCACCTCAGCACCGCGGGGGGAAGGCAGGCTAGTGTCGGCGGTGCAGCGGCCCTTATGTGTTCCTATTGAAGTGTGCGCGCGTACGTCCACGGCGGGATTCAAGGGAAGCTGGGTGAAGGTGAAGGCTTGCATCCGTTGAAAGGAGAAAGGAAGGAGAAAGAGTAAGTGTGTGACTGGTTTTTGTCTATAAGGGTGAGGATATAAGGGAGGGAGGGAGGTTAAGAGAGGTGACGCCATGTAGTGGTGGTGAAGCCGGCAGGTCGGAGCTTGTCCCTACCTTGGCTATGAAGTGCAGTCAGTTCCATGGAGGTTAAGATGACTTGCTCAGACGTAATTTAAGTTTTGGATATCGCATATGTACGGGAGGTAGTAATGTGTGTGTGTGTGTGTGTGTGTTCATTGTATTCTCTCCGTTCCCCTTCTCCCATCATTTTCCTCTTCCTCCTCTTCCATGGTTTCTCATTTCTCCCCTCCCTCCCCTCTCCCCCTCCCTCTCCCCTTCATTTTTAATCATCCTCCCTCCCTCTTTTCCCTCCCTACCCTCCCTCCCTCCTTCATCTATCGTGTATTTAGCCTTTTTTTCTATATTTTTTGGGTCAAGTCATTTATCTATGTCTGTATTTATATATGTATCTGCCTGTCTGTCTATCTATCTATCTATCTTTCTATTTATCTATCCATCTATCTATCTTTTTACCTATCCATACCTGACTGTATATATATTTATCTGTCTTTATATTTCTCTATCTTAATGTCTATCTCTCTCTCTTTTGGTGCTGATATGATATTTCTCTCTTTCCTCTTTTTATTCTATTTATCTATCTCTGTCTACCTTGTGTTCACCTGTCTCATTAGTGGTATGTGTCGAGCCTTACCTGTATATCTTAGTCTACCTGTCTGTCTGTCTATCTTTATTTACCTGTAGTCTTATACGTTAATTTATTCCCCTTTATTGACAAGATCACGCGCTCTTCTCTCTCTTTTTTTTTCTATCTCTCTCTTTCTTTCTCTCTCTCTATTCTATATATTTCGTAATCCTTTCTTTTTTCTTGCATGGAAAGGAAATTGGACAAAGACTATAGAGGAAAATTATGAGAGAGAGAGAGAGAGAGAGAGAGAGAGAGAGAGAGAGAGAGAGAGAGAGAGAGAGAGAGAGAGAGAGAGAGAGAGAGAGAGAGAGAGTGTCAACACCAAGAGCAATTCCCTAAAAAGCACAACGTCAACTTGTATATAGTTTCAGCATTGTCATCCTTCCTATCCCCTTACTAACCCATCCATCTTTACTTTACATCCATCAATCATCCACCTTATACCTAGATCTTCCCTCCGCCCATACATCCACCAGTCTATTATCCATTACCTCACCCACACACACTTTTCCCTACCTCTACACCTTCATACAATCACCTATACACCACACACATACCTTACCTATCCACCTCTCTATCCCTACCTCTTTACCTTCCCACAATCATCTCTACGTCACACACCTCACCTACTCACCTCCTTACCTACCCACTCTATCCTCTCGTAGCTCCATCCTCCTACCAATATATTACACGCTCACTGAACTGCGGAATGAGCTGCCAGCCCACTTCTCTGCTTTGACGCTTCGGGTGTGTTAAGCGGCCAATAATTCATGCCCAAGGGAGGTTAGGAAGGCAGGAAAGGGATGGAAAGGAACATTGTGACTGACCAATGGAGTGTGTCGCTAGGGAGGGTGGTATTAGAGGGAGAGGGAGTAGGTGTAGTGTAGAAAGAGAAGTGGTTTAATGGAGTGATTCTTCTTGCATGCTTGTTACTTAGGGTGTTGTTATTATTATTATTATGTTTTTTTGAAATGTTTTAAATGTTTTGGTGTTTAATGTTATATTTTTTTTGGTTGTGGTTTAGTGATGGAATATTTCGTTGTGTTTTTGGGGAAGGCTGTTTGGTATATACACACATACACACATACACACACACACACACACACACACACACACACACACACACACACACACACACACACACACACACACACACACACACAATTAAGCAATCCCAACACACAAACACACACGCGTGCACGGCAGCAACAACGTTTAACACACGTGACCAGAAACATTTACGAGGCAGACAATGGGAAGCAAACGACACATCAAGGTCATTACCCGGGCGACAGACACAATCTTGACGCGACACATCACACACACAAACACACACACACGAACACACACATACACAAACACACACGAACACACACGAACACACACGAACATACAAGGACACACACGAACATACAAGGTCACACACACACACACACGCACATACACACAAGGACACAGATTAGATTGTTATGTCATACTAACCTACTCCTACTCCTACTCCTACACCTACTACTACTACGTAACCCACAAAAAGTAAGGAAGAGAAAGAGAAGCAAGAAATACGAGAGAACATGAGAATAGAAACGTGATTTAAAACAGTATTGGTCTGATTGAGTCTAATACTAGATTACTGTTGTGACATTTACAGTTAATTAAGTTTTCTTTTATACATTCACCTTTATATCCTGTCAGCAGGTAACCCCATCACCTGTGTCCTGACCGTGAAGGGAAGGGAAGGGAAGGGAAAGGAAGAGTAGGAAAGGGAATGGAATGGAAGGGTAAGGGAAGGGAAGGGAAGGGAAAGGGTAGGAAAGGGAAGATAGAGAAGAGAAGAGAAGAGAAGGGAAGGGAAGGGAAGAGAACGGAATGGAAGGCAGTAATGATGGAAACAAATATTATTAATACCCTAATTAGCTCCAGGGACAAGATTATCACTTATTTATTAGCTAATTAACTTTGTGATGCTGTCATTTTTGTGTCTGCTTTGTGTGCGTGTCTGGTAACGAGAAACATTTTATTAATTAAGGGAAAACAAATGGTGGAAAGTTTACATAGATGGATTGGCACTGAATATTGTGTATCTCTTTTCTTTCTTTTTCCTTTTTTTTATTTTATTTGCTACCTGACCTTATTTATTATTTTTTTATATTACTATTTGCATATTTATTCATTATTTCTCATCTCTTGTTTACATTTCTTATCAGTTATCGCTACCAACCCCTAATTACATCACCTCAAAAAATATTTACTTTACGAATGAACATAAAAAAAAAACCACAATATTAATCTAAAGCCAATCTCACTTTTCTTCATTCAATAGTATCTTTTCTTTACTTTATATATATTCCAATTAAATATTTACCTTCGTCCTGTCACAGTATCAAGGTAAATGAGGTAATAATGCAAGAGAAACACACCTGACCTGACTCACCTGTGCTGGGGGGAGTCAAGGCCACGATCAGGGAGGACAGGTGACACTTGGCAAGAGGAAAGGTGCCGATGAGAAGGGAAAGGTGAAGGACAGGGAGGGAAAGTGAAGGTGAGGGAAGGACGGGGGGAAAAAAATATTAAGGAAGGGAAGGTGAGGAAGGATGGATGGGTGAGGAAGAGGAAGAGGAGGAGGAGGAGGATAGAAGAAGAAGGAGAAGAAGAAGAATAGATGAAAAAAAAAATGAGGGCGTGATATATTATGTATTATATCGAACATCAAAAAAATTCTAACATTCAAAAGAGAGAAAAATAAAATAGGAAGAAAAGAAGAGAAAAAAAAACTTTCTCAACTTTCTATGGCGCAATAAACATAATTTAAACCCACGAATTCCAGTCCCTTGGTTCGAAGTCTGCCCAGTGCCTTTCCTTTCCTTTCCTTCCCTCCTCCTACCTAACCTTTATCCTCGGAATTAATAATGGCAGGACAAGGGCTCTGCAGGGCAAGGGGAGGAGGGGAAAAAATGCGTCCTTTTCCTTTCTTGTCCTTACACTAAAAGGGAAAATACTGGAAATTATCGCAAATTGTTCAGAAACTTTTAAGGTGACTTCATATTTTGCGTCGTGAGAGTGTTGTGCTTCTAGGAGGAGGAGGAGGAGGAGGAGGAAGAAGAAGAAGAAGGAGAAGGAGGAGGAGAAAGGAGGAGAAGTAGAAGAAGAAACATTGATAAATTAAGGAATATAGAGAAATATGCAAGAACGACCACGATAAATACAATATTCACTACCTGTGTCTGCATGTGTGTGTGGTGCTGTGTGTGTGTGTGTGTGTGTGTGTGTGTGTGTGTGTGTGTGTGTGTGTGTGTGTCTTACCCAACACACCGTGACACCAGCTAGTCAATAGTGTGATGGGCGTCTGGTGTCTGAGGGTGGTTGGGGGTGGGGGGCGAGGTGGGGATAGGTGGAGGGTGGGGTGAGGTGGAGGGTGGAGGGGCCAGTGGGAGGGATGGGGGGAGGAGTGTGTGTGCATGGGAGTAAAGATTAACCCAGTAAGCTAACTAATCCTGTTACATCATTTAAATAGTGTATGTCTTGTAAATTTTCTTTCGTAATATCTTTCCTTCCATCATTCCTTTCCTTCTTCCTTCCTTCCTACCTATTATTTTCTTATTTTCTTTCATCCCTTTCTCTCTTCCTTTCTCTCTTCCTTTCTTTCATCGTTCCTTCGTTCCTTCCTTCTTT
>JAPQNM010000022.1:3416526-3424026 GCA_029783475.1 Metacarcinus magister
TTCCTTCCCTCCCCCTCTTTCCTCTCCTTTCCTCCCTCACCACCACACACTTTCCTCACACATTCATAAACATCATTCAACCTCAAAAGGATTATGACTTAGTTTCCACCACCACAACCACCATCACCACCACCACCACCACCACCATCACCACCACCACCACCACCACCACCACCACTACCATAAACCTCTCAGTTAGGTCTCTCTCATCACTAGATAACGTCTCCCTAATCAACGCCTTTCTCTCTCTCTCTCTCTCTCTCTCTCTCTCTCTCTCTCTCTCTCTCTCTCTCTCTCTCTCTCTCTTCATCGTAGTTATTATCTCTTATCTATTCGTCTTATTTTCTGTACTCCTCCTCCTCCTCCTCCTCCTCCTTCTTCTCCTCTTCCTCCTCGTCTTTTTCCGCCCATCACACACTCCAAGGATATGTGGAGCTGACAGGACAAGACAACACACACACACACACCCACACACACACACACACACACACACACACACACACACACACACACACACAGTGATATAAGAAGACTCACTCCTCCCAGTCTGGTCTTGATATGTCTGTAATGTTTTTTTTCCTCACTAGATGGCGTGGGCACAGATCTTGAACGGGAAATATAGGAATAAATAGTTTTCCTTTCTTTTTCAATGACGTAACTCAGGAAACGGTAATGACAGTAACACTATAAGTAGAAATAACGTGAAAATATTGTATCAAAATCATGGAATCGTGAGGGAGTTTGTGAAAAAATATTGACGTTCTTTTAAAATTATATGGGACTTAAATATTGCTCTTCCTCTTATTCTTGTTCTTGTCTCAGTGTCTCTATGGAAGTGGTAAGGGAAGGGTGTGTGTGGTTGGTTGGTTGGTCTCTACGCGGGGTAATGGCTGGTTATAAGATAGGAAATGGAATAGATGGTTAGGAAAATGATCAGTAAGTCAGTAAGATAAAAATAAGTAAATATGTAACAGTACTATGGAAAAAAAAAGCATAGCTGCTCTTTCTCTTTCTCTCTCTTTTTGCTCCTTCTCTTTTTTGCTGTCTCTTGTTACGTAAATAAAGAGAGAGAGAGAGAGAGAGAGAGAGAGAGAGAGAGAGAGAGAGAGAGAGAGAGAGAGAGAGAGAGAGAGAGAGAGAGACACAGAGACAGACAAACACAGAGACAGAGACAGAGAGACAGGAAAAAAAATATAAACGAACTGACACACAAAGAGAGAGTTTTTGAATAAGATAACATTTTTTTCCTTCCTTCATGTGTACTTTGATGTAACTTAAACAAAGGCAGGTAGATGGTGGTGCTGCTGGTGGTAGTGGTAGTGGTAGTAGTGGTGGTGGTGGTGGTAGTAGTGGTAGTGGTGGTGGTGGTGTTGTCGGGTAATGAATGGAGGGCACGAGTTGGTGCTCTATAAATCGCCTTAAATAGGAGCTCAAAGCCAACACGGCGGAGATAAACACTTCCTTTATTAAGTCACCATGATGAACGCGCAGGGTAGGAAGGCGACACACTGTATTGCGTGTGTGGGTGTGTATATGTGTAGGTGTATGTGTGTGTGTAGGTGTGTAGGTAAAGATGTGTAAGTATATGTGTGTGTGTACCTTAAAAAAAAATAAAAAAGAGAGAGAAAATCAGATAGGAAAATTTTATAAAGAAGTGAAGAAAAGCAGTTTCATTTAACAGCTCATTTCACTATTGACAGATAATGACAATTTTTAAACGTTAATTATTGGTAAGCCATAATTCCTGTCCTTTACCCCCCATAAAACACCCCCCAGAGAGAGAGAGAGAGAGAGAGAGAGAGAGAGAGAGAGAGAGAGAGAGAGAGGTGGGGGGGGGGTAGTTGGGTATTGGCACATATAGCGTTCTTCTCTTAGGTTGAATAATTGGTTCTACTTGGAAGGGCGGCGTGAGGAAGGGCGGCGAGGCTGTCTGTGGTGATGATGGGAAGGTTATTCTGGTGTGATTTATTCGTCCTTGTGGTGAAGAGTGAAGGAACGTGAGGCTTAAGTGATGCTGCTTGCTGGGGGTGGTGTTGGTGTTGTGTGTGTACGTGTGAAGTGGTTATTGTGTGATTAGGTTACTGGTTTTGTTTGTTGTGGTGGTGATGGTGGTGGTGGTGTTCTACTTCTTCTTATTGTTGTTATTATTGTTGTTGTTATCATTATTATTACCATCATCCTTATTATTACTGCATTAATGATATGTTTATTCATTCACTTGGCAACCGATATGGCATTAACTTTTATATATCTACTCTTACGTAAACAACACACCTCTCTCTCTCTCTCTCTCTCTCTCTCTCTCTCTCTCTCTCTCTCTCTCTCTCTCTCTCTCTCTCTCTCTCTCTCTCTCACTCTCTCTCACTCTCTCTCACTCTCTCACTCTCTTAAACACGGTCGTAACGAGTGGCTATCGTGGCTGGCCGATCCTCAATCCTGGGCTGCATATAAACATTCCCAGCGCCACAGCTTGCTCGTGTCCCCGCCAGATAGCGCACGTACTCTTACAATGAGACGTGGTTGTCATTCTTCCTACGGTCAGTAAACTCACTCAGGCCATAGAGCGAGGCGAGGCGAGGCGAGGCGAGGGTTGAGTAGAAGTGAATAGCCGTAATGGGCATAGCAAGGGTCGGTTACGGTTTCGGATGCGATGGTAAACAAGGGAAAGCAAGACGATGCATGGAAGGGAAGGGAAAAAGAGAAGGTGATTTAAGGTTTGAGGGTAAAAGGAATATAGGAAAAAATGTTAATTCAAGAGAGAGAGAGAGAGAGAGAGAGAGAGAGAGAGAGAGAGAGAGAGAGAGAGAGAGAGAGAGAGAGAGAGAGAGAGAGAATAAAAAAGGAAGAGAGGGTGTCATTTTTATGTGTGGAGTAACCCTGACGTTCGTTTTTACAGCCCTAGAGAGGAGTGAGGGAGTGGTGGAGTGAAGGGGGAGTGAAGGCCGATCCACCAATAGCATAGCAGGACTCCCTCCCATCATTGACGTCATTTAAAATCCACCAATCACGATACAGAATTCCATATATTTAGTACGCTATAGAAATTTGGTTTTAGCACCACCACCACCACCACCACCACCACCACCACCACCACCACCACCACCACCACCACCACCACCACCACCACCATCACATCACAGGCTATTTCCAAATTGAAAACACCATCTCTTTCTCTCTCTCTCTTGTTTTTTTTCTTCTCTCGCTCTCTCTCTCTCTTTCCCTCGTTTCCCCTCCCCCCCCCTCCCGGCAAGGCTCAACCGTCCCTCAATCCTCTCGTTTCTGCAAGGCTCGTAATCTGCTTCATTAGACCTCGGTTTCCCCTCTCCCTCTCTCTTTCCCCTCTTTCTCCACCTCTTCCTCTCCCCTCACATGACCTAAGTAGCAAGGGAAGGGAGGGAGGGGGGGGGCAGTAACGAAGCGGAAATGAACTGCATGACCTCTGTAACCTATGTGTGTGTGTGTGTGTGTGTGTGTGTGTGTGTGTGTGTGTGTGTGTTTGAGGGGGGGGGTGGGGGGTGCAGCCGTCACTTCTATGGGTAGATGGAAGCCGGTTTTTCAATTTGAGGCGCTCTCTCTCTCTGTCTCTCATTCTCTACTCTCTCTCTCTCTCTCTCTCTCTCTCTCTCTCTCTCTCTCTCTCTCTCTCTCTCTCTCTCTCTCTCTCTCTCTCTCTCTCTCTCTCTCTCTCTGTCTGGATGTTTTGAAAATACTGTCTGACTTGATTTTTGAAACGTTTTTTTTTTCTCTTTTTTCTTCTTATTTTTATGGGGTACAAGTAGATGCAGGAGGAGGAGGAGGAGGAGGAGGAGGAGGAGGAGGAGGAGGAGGAGGAGGAGGAGGAGGAGGAGGAGGAGATAGAGGGGAAGATGAAGGAGGAGGAGAACTATTAGAGGGAAGGAAGGAAGGAAGGTAGGGAAGGAAGTGCTGGGGAGTGCAGGAAGAGAGGAAAAGGAGGAGGAGAAAGATAAGAAGGAGAAGAAGAAGTAGGAGGAGAAGTAAGAGGAGAAGGAGAAGAAGGAGGATAACTATGAAAAGGAAGGAAGGAAGGAAGGAAAGTTGGTAAGGACTAGAAATTGGTTTATTGAGGACCGGGATGCTGATGGAAGTGAGAGTGAGAGTGAGAGAGTGAGAGAGAGAGTGAGTGAGGGGAAGTACAAAATTGATGACATGAAAGGGAGGGAATGTACGTAAAGGGAAGCTTCACTAGACGAGGGAAGAGCAGGTAAAGGGAAGGGAAGGAAAGGGAAGGAAAGGCGGCAGAGAATAGACAAGAATGGAAAGGAGAGTTGAAAGGTTGGAATGACTACGAACACAAATGGATGGAAGGATGGAAGACAGAGAGAGAAGAGAGAGAGAGAGAGAGGTTAGAAAAATGAAACATGGAGATAGAAAAAATAAATGATAGATGAAGAAGAGATTTGTGAAAGGTGTAAAAGAGAATTGACAAGAGAGAAGAGAATTGATGAAGAGAAATAGTAGAGTTGAAATAAATTGACAGGTAGAATTGACAGAGGTTGGATAGAGGGGAAGGAAACTGACAAGATTGAAAGGGAGAATTGACAGGAATAATAAACATAGATAGAGGACAGACAGGAGGAAGAGGAAGAGGAGGAGGAGGAGAAGAAGAAGAAGAGGAGGAATTGAAATGAGGAAGGTCCACGCATCAGATTAATTAACATTTACCTGTGATTTAAAATGTTACCTGAGCTCCCTCCCCCTCCCTCTCCCCCTTTTCCTCCCTCCCTTTCCCTCCTTACCTAAACCCTTGATGACTGTGCTATGTATGCATGTATGTATGTATGTATGTATGTATGTATGTATGTATGTATGTAAACCTGCTAGACTTCATTGCACCTTCACCCACAAAATAAAATAATAAAAAAACTAAATTAATGAAGAGGAAAGAGAACGATAAGAATGAAAACTAATTACGGAACATTGAGAGTAAAACTTGTAGCTGTGATTCATGAGAGAGAGAGAGAGAGAGAGAGAGAGAGAGAGAGAGAGAGAGAGAGAGAGAGAGAGAGAGAGAGAGAGAGAGAGAGAGAGAGAGAGAGAGAGAGATAATGTTCTTCACGGTTATTTTTCCAGTAAAGGTTAATTTTCCTTACCAATGTTCTATTTTCCTACAAATTTCTGCTCATATTCCTTTACTACTACTACTACTACTACTACTATACTACTACTACTACTACTACTACTACTACTACTACTACTACTACTACTACTACTACTATACTACTACTACTACTCCATGATCATAACACAATCGTTTCTGGAAAGCTAATCATGACATCCCTTTGTATCGAATGAAGAGACAAACTTGACGTACTTATCAGAAATTGCCGTGTGTGTGTGTGTGTGTGTGTGTGTGTGTGTGTGTGTGTGTGTGTGTGTGTGTGTGTGTGTGTGTGTGTGTGTGATCTCTACAAGTTACTGACGTTCATTGCACTGTTAGGTATTGACTTGGAAGCTTACTGTAGTGTTGTATGATTATGTATGTATGTATGTATGTATATATGTATGTATGTACGTATGTATGTATGGGTGTATGTATATTGAAACTTCAACTATACAGAAAAAAAAATTCAAAACAAGACGAATACAATAAAAGTCGAGAGAGAGAGAGAGAGAGAGAGAGAGAGAGAGAGAGAGAGAGAGAGAGAGAGAGAGAGAGAGAGAGAGAGAGAGAGAGAGAGAGAGAGAGATATGATGGAAATACAAAGAGAGGAATAAAAAGCTGTCACTTCCAGAACAGAAGCTTGAGTGGATATAGACGGAAAGGGAAGGAGGAGGAGGAGGAGGAGGAGGAGGAGGAGGAGGAGGAGGAGGAGGTGCGTGTGTGGCAGACGTAAGTGTCAGGAAAGTAAGAAGGGAAGGAAAGAGAGAGAGAGAGAGAGAGAGAGAGAGAGAGAGAGAGAGAGAGAGAGAGAGAGAGAGAGAGAGAGAGAGAGAGAGAGAGAATAAAAATGTGTGGGTGTTGGTGGCAGTGGAAGGGGGAGGGTAAGGAGGCGGGGAAGAGGAATGGAAAGGGTAGGGGAGGTGAGGGGAGGGGAGGGGAGAGAAGGGAAGGGAAGAGATAAGAGAAGGGGAGTGAAGGAGAGTTAGGGGGCTGGAGAGAAGGGGAGAGAAAGGAGGGGAAGAGAGGGGAGGTATTGTGCCCTTGTTTCGCCCACACAAACTCCGGGTGAGGGGAAGAGGAGGAGGAGGAGGAGGAGGAGGAAGAAGAGGAGGAGGAAGAAGAGGAGGAGGTGGAGGGCACTTCTGGGTAAAGCACACACCACACACACACACACACACACACACACACACACACACACACACCACACACACACACACACACACACACACACACCACACACACACACACTTTTCCTTCCCTTCCCTTACCACCTCGACATTATCAAATCAGGTAACAAACAGTCCAACATAATACTTTCTCTCTCTCTCTCTCTCTCTCTCTCTCTCTCTCTCTCTCTCTCTCTCTCTCTCTCTCTCTCTCTCTCGAATACATCAACCAATCAACGTTTTTTTTCCCAATAGCACACTAAAAAAAAATCTTCTTATCTTTTCCCTTCTGTTTCCCCTCCTCTTAGTGGTCACCTGTCTGCCTATCTACTGCCCACCTGATGTTCCCTTTCCCCTCACTCTTATTACCTGTCTCCCCTCACTCAGTATGTGGGAACAGGGTGATGAGGGAGGGAGTAGAGTAAGGGAGTGAGGGAGTGAGGGAGTGAGTGTGTAAGTAAGGGAATATAGTAAAAGGGTGACTTAACTTGTTTCCGTGTTGTGAGGGGAAAGAGGGGAAGGTGAAGGGGAAATGAAAGTAGGAATGGAAGAGGTAATGAAAGGTAAAGTAAAGTGAGTGTGGGTGAGAAATATTAAACTGTTTATGCTACTTTTGCTGTTTATTAAAGATATGAAAATGAGTTTATAAGACCATAATTCTATCACTCACTCTTTCAGTCAGTCAGTCAGTCAGTTAGTCAGTCTCTCAGTCAGTTAGTCAGTCAGTTAGTCAGTCAGTCAGTCAGTCAGTCAGTCAGTCAGTCTCTCAGTCAGTCAGTTAGTCAGTTAGCTAGTCAGGCAAGTCTTCACTGTGCATAATGCTGGTTCAAGGTTAAGTCTTTTCCCTGAAGATTTACATGACAAGATAAATGGACACTTAAGGCCAACACCCGCTCAAGTAAGTCAATAAGTAAACAAACAAGGAAGGAAGACTGGAACAACGTTAAGTAAGAAACACTGGAAGGAAGGGAAAAAATACTGTATTATAAAGGGAAGGAAAACATCAAACAGAGGAAAAATTGAAGGGAAACAAAGACAAGGGGGAAAAAAAGTTACTGATGAATAAAAAAATAAGGAAAATATTATCGAAATGTATTAATGGGATAAAACATTGGGAGAAAAAAAAAGTTATAGAAAAAAAAACACTGGACTACCAAAAAAAAAAAACATTGTATAATATCAAAGGAAACAAGAAATCGGTTTACACAAAAA
>JAPQNM010000022.1:3431526-3446526 GCA_029783475.1 Metacarcinus magister
CAATCCCCCTAACCTCCTCCTCCCATCGGCAATCCCCCTCCTTCCCGCACTCATCTGCTGCCCCTCCCCTCGTCATCACCACCCCCCCACCCCCACCCACCCTTTCTGACCCACCTAACACCTCTCCCAGTCCTTCCCCTCCACCTGCTATCGAGACCCTTCTTACCTTAACCCTCCCCCCCCTCCCCCCCCCCGCGCCCCTCCCGTTCAGCGTCCAATCCCAGGGTAATCTGGTGTATATTCTTTTAACCCCTGTAAGCGTGAAGGAAAAAAAAGGAAACAACGTGAATATTACATGAAAAAACTACAAATTATTAGATATTCTTTTTTTTGACTTTTCTACAAAACAACAACTTAGATGAACCTTACGAAGTGATGTTTAAATAGAGAGGAGGAAGACAAACACACAAACACACACACACACACACACAAACAAAACTAGGTAAAAAGAGAGACAATAGAACGAGAGAGAGAGAGAGAGAGAGAGAGAGAGAGAGAGAGAGAGAGAGAGAGAGAGAGAGAGAGAGAGAGAGAGAGATAATTCATATAGACAGAACGATTTACATAGGACACTTCCTCCTCCTCCTCCTCCTCCTCCTCCTCCTCCTCCTCCTCCTCCACCTCCTCCTCCTCCTCCTCTGTTCTTTCTTTTATACTCAATACATTTTTTACGTAAATCCCAAACATTTCGAGTTATTTCAAAATATATGATTTATGTCAAAAATTTCATAAAAATTATCACACCTCCGAATCTCATGAAAATTGGTACCAAGGTGTTCTCGGTCATGCTGATCATGAATCTGGAATTAGTTTTTTTATTACTATAATATTTTGTATTTTCCATTTTGTGGCCCGTAAATTCCACCAGAATTGAGGTCGAAGAAGTTTTTTCTATTTTTACTACGTAAATATTAGTCCTACAGGAAAGTTGCATATATATAAAGTTATGGAGTTTGATCATATCTATCTCATAGCGTCATCATATTTCCAATAACTCTAATACTTTTGAAGAAAATTAAAATTATGTGAAAGAAATTAATGCATAATACTTTACACTCCTACATCTATAATTACTTTCCAATTACATTTTACTATAGCTTACTAGAACGGGCGTCGCCTGTTCTTTCTTGTATAATATATACGTTTTTTACGTAAACCCCATACATTTCGAGTTATTTCAAAATATATGATTTATGTCAAAAAATCTAAGGGTGTACCCTACAAAATTTCATGAAAATTTCCACACCTCCGAATCTCATGAAAATTGGTACAATGAGGTTTTCGGTCATGCTGAACACGAATCTGGACTTATTTTCCTGATTACTATAATATCTATCAAGTAATTATTTAGTAGTAATGTAGCCATACGGACAGCCTCGTTAGGTCCAGTAAGACTGTTGCTGTCTGTTCTTCCTTTGTACTCTTTGTACTCTTCTTCTTCTTCCCTCGCCTCATCACACACTGGCTATGAAGCATCACAACCTCGAATGCTTCCCTTGATCTGACATTGTGTAGCGTGACGGAGGCGCTGAAGGAGGAAGAATGTAAAGGGTAATGATTAGGAGGGGAGAGCAGGGACGGCGAGCTGAAGGAAGACGAAGAAATTATAGAGGAGGAGGAGGAGGAGGAGGAGGAGGAGGAGGAGGAGGAGGAGGAGGAACACATAGGAAGAACAAGGATACAGGATAGTAAGGGTGAAGGGTGGTGGTGGTGGTGGTGGTGGTGGTGGTGGTGGTGGTGGTGGTCTTCCTTTACCTTCCTGAACCCTCTCCTCACTCCATCCTTCGCTCCATACACACACTCATCCCTTCCTTTCTCTACCGCCCTTCAAAGAATCCTCTCTATTCTCTTCCCCTTCCTTCCGTAATACCCTCCTTTCCCCTCCTTCCCCTTCCTTCCCCTTCCTTCCTCTCCTTCCTAAACTACTAACACCACAACGTCCTTTCCCTCCCATTCCTCCATCCATCCATCCTTCCCTACACCTCTTTCCATTTGCTTTCTTTTTCCTCCACACACACACACACACACACACGCACACGCACTTGTCTTGCCTTGCCTTGCCTTGCCTTGCCTTGCCTTGCCTTGCCTTGCCTTGCCTTGCCTTGCCTTGCCTTGCCTTGCCTTGCCTTGCCCTCTTACTCTGCTTTCACTACGGTTTGGAAGACGAACAGGTGTTGACATAAGTAGATCCGAAGCCTCACTCCATTTACCTGTTCGCTTTTCGAGGCTGTTGTTGTGTCAAGACCTTTCAGACTCTCCGCTTCAACCTACTGACGAAGGCGAGGCATTCTGATGGCGGGGGATTAAGTGGTGGTAGTGGTAGTGGTGGTGGTGGTGGTGGGATTAAGTGGTAATTGTGGTAGTGGGGAGGAGATTAAGTGGTAGTAGTGGTGGTGGGGGATTTAAGTGGTAGTGGTAGGGGAGTTAAGTGGTAATATTGGGGGATTTAAGTGGTAGAATTGAGATAAAATGGTGGTGGGGATATTTAAGTGGTAGTAGTGGTGGTAGGAATTTTAGTAGTGGTGGTGGTGTGGGGGACTTAAGTGGTAGGGATGAGGATATTAAGTGGTAAGGAAGTGGTGGTTAAAAATTCATTCCACGTTAAGTAAGGTAAACTGGGTCAATTTTTCCAGAGTTTACGTGTTTGTTATACAGATTAAGGAAATTCTGCTTTCAAGGCGGCTTATAATACACTGTTTTTTGTCTTTACATACACCTTTAACCCATTCAGTGCTTGCGGCACACCATATGTGCCAGCAGCGTCTCCTTCTCCTGTGTTTGCGGCACGACGTCTGTGACAAGATCTTTATATCATTCCCATGCATATACCAAACGTATGATGACAATAAGTATAGGCCAGTGTAACAACTTTTATCATTATTTACAAATTTCTATTGTCTTATGTATCAGAATTACCGTTCTTATGAGTATTTATGTGATATTCAATAGATAATTTTACGGTACGATAACTACGGTTTGGCAACACCGCCGGCAGCAATATATAACCATCGCTCCGTCGGCCGTCAGCGACGGGCTCTTCTAGCTAGCATTAGATATTGGATATTGAAAATATTGGAAATATTGGATATATCATTGCAGCATCTGATACACCTAATTAAACTGTACAACTGTCATTATGAATATTTGTTTTATGACTAATAATTACGCAGTAAAATTAAACTTAATATTTATTTAAAAACATGACTTTCCTCCTCATTTCCTCGAAAGCTATTAGAGATATTGGAAATATCATTGCAGCATCTAATACACCTAATTAAACTGTACAACTGATAATATGAATATTTGTTCTATGGCTAATAATTACGCAGTAAAATGAAACTTAATATTTATATAAAAACATGACTTTCCTCCTCATTTTCCCGAAAGCTATTAGTGATATTGGAAATATCATTGCAGCATCTGATAGACCTAATTAAACTGTACAACTGTCATTATGAATATTTGTTCTATGACTAATAACTACGCAATAAAATGAAACTTAATATATATATAAACATGACTTTCCTCCTCATTTTCCCGAAAGCTATTACAGATATTGGAAATATCATTGCAGCATCTGATACACCTAATTAAACTGTAAAACTGATATTATGAATATTTGTTCTATGACTAATAATTACGCAGTAAAATTAAACTTAATATTTATTTAAAAACATGACTTTCCTCCTCATTTCCTCGAAAGCTATTAGAGATATTGGAAATATCATTGCAGCATCTGATACACCTAATTAAACTGTACAACTCTCATTATGAATATTTGTTCTATGACTAATAATTACGCAGTAAAATGAAACTTAATATTTATATAAAAACATGATTTTCCTCCTCATTTTCTCGAAAGCTATTAGAGATATTGGAAATATCACTGCAGCATGTGATAAACCTAATTAAACTGTAAAACTGACATTATCAATATTTGTTCTATGACTAATAATTACGCAGTAAAATGAAACTATATATTTATATAAAAACATGACATTCCTCCTCATTTTCTCGAAAGCTATTAGAGATATTGGAAATATCATTACAGCATCTGATGGACCTGATTAAAATCTACTACTGTCATTATGAATATTTTCAATAGTACTAATAAATAATGAATTTTACTTTTTTTTTAATTTCTTTCTTCCTCGTTTTCTCGAAAGCTATTAGAGATATTGGAAATATCATTGCATCATCTGATAAACCTAATTCAACTGTACAACTGATATTATGAATATTTGTTCTATGACTAATAATTACGCAGTAAAATAAAACCGTATTTTTATATAAAAACATGATTTTCCTCGTCATTTTCTCGAAAGCTATTAGAGATATTGGAAATATAATTGCAGCATCTGATAGACCTAATTAAATTGTACAACTGATATTATGAATATTTGTTCTATGACTAATAATTACGCAGTAAAATGAAACTTAATATTTATTTAAAAACATGACTTTCTTCCTCATTTTCTCGAATGCTATTAGAGATATTGGAAATATCATTGCAACAGCTGATACACCTAATTAAACTCTACAACTGATGTTATGAATATTTTTTCTATGACTAATAATTACGCAGTAAAATGAAACTTAATATTTATATAAAAACATGAATTTCCTCATCATTTTCTCGAAAGCTATTAGAGATATTGGAAATATCACTGTAGCATCTGATAGACCTAATTAAACTGTAAAACTGAAATTATGAATATCAATTCTATGACTAATAATTACGCAGTAAAATTAAACTTTATATTTATATAAAAACATGACTTTCCTCCGAATTTTCTCGAAAGCTATTATAGATATTGGAAATATCATTACAGCATCTGATACACCTAATTCAACTGTACAACTGTCTTTATGAATATTTGTTCTATGACTAATAATTACTCAGTAAAATGAAACTTAATATTTCTATATAAACATAACTTTTCTCCTCATTTTCTCGAAAGCTATTAGAGATATTGGAAATATCATTGCAGCATCTGATACACCTAATTAAACTGTACAACTGATATTATGAATATTTGTTCTATGGCTAATAATTACGCAGTAAAATGAAACTTAATATTTATATAAAAACATGACATTCCTCCTCATTTTCTCGAAAGCTATTAGAGATATTGGAAATATCATTGCAGCATCTGATACAACTAATTAAACTGTACAACTCTCATTATGAATATTTGTTCTATGACTAATAATTACGCAGTAAAATGAAACTTAATATTAATATAAAAACATGATTTTCCTCCTCATTTTCTCGAAAGCTATTAGAGATATTGGAAATATCACTGCAGCATCTGATAGACCTAATTAAACTGTAAAACTGACATTATGAAAATTTTTTCTATGACTAATAATTACGCAGTAAAATGAAACTATATATTTATATAAAAACATGACATTCCTCCTCATTTTCTCGAAAGCTATTAGAGATATTGGAAATATTATTACAGCATCTGATAGACCTGATTAAAATCTACTACTGTCATTATGAATATTTTCACTAGTACTAATAAATAATGAATTTTACTTTTTTTTAAATTACTTTCTTCCTCGTTTTCTCGAAAGCTATTAGAGATATTGGAAATATCATTGCATCATCTGATTAACCTAATTCAACTGTACAACTGATATTATGAATATTTGTTCTATGACTAATAATTACGCAGTAAAATAAAACTGTATTTTTATATAAAAACTTGATTTTCCTCGTCATTTTCTCGAAAGCTATTAGAGATATTGGAAATATAATTGCAGCATCTGATAGACCTAATTAAATTGTACAACTGATATTATGAATATTTGTTCTATGACTAATAATTACGCAGTAAAATTAAACTTAATATTTATTTAAAAACATGACTTTCTTCCTCATTTTCTCGAATGCTATTAGAGATATTGGAAATATCATTGCAACAGCTGATACATCTAATTAAACTCTACAACTGATGTTATGAATATTTTTTCTATGACTAATAATTACGCAGTAAAATGAAACTTAATATTTATATAAAAACATGATTTTCCTCCTCATTTTCTCGAAAGCTATTAGAGATATTGGAAATATCACTGTAGCATCTGATAGACCTAATTAAACTGTAAAACTGAAATTATGAATATCAATTCTATGACTAATAATTACGCAGTAAAATTAAACTTTATATTTATATAAAAACATGACTTTCCTCCTAATTTTCTCGAAAGCTATTATAGATATTGGAAATATCATTACAGCATCTGATACACCTAATTCAACTGTACAACTGTCTTTATGAATATTTGTTCTATGATTAATAATTACTCAGTAAAATGAAACTTAATATTTCTATATAAACATAACTTTTCTCCTCATTTTCTCGAAAGCTATTAGAGATATTGGAAATATCATTGCAGCATCTGATACACCTAATTAAACTGTTCAACTGATATTATGAATATTTGTTCTATGGCTAATAATTACGCAGTAAAATGAAACTTAATATTTATATAAAAACATGACATTCCTCCTAATTTCTCGAAAACTATTAGAGATATTGGAAATATTATTGCAGCATCTGATACAACTAATTAAACTGTACAACTCTCATTATGAATATTTGTTCTATGACTAATAATTACGCAGTAAAATGAAACTTAATATTAATATAAAAACATGATTTTCCTCCTCATTTTCTCGAAAGCTATTAGAGATATTGGAAATATCACTGCAGCATCTGATAGACCTAATTAAACTCTAAAACTGACATTATGAATATTTGTTCTATGACTAATAATTACGCAGTAAAATGAAACTATATATTTATATAAAAACATGACATTCCTTCTCATTTTCTCGAAAGCTATTAGAGATATTGGAAATATTATTACAGCATCTGATAGACCTGATTAAAATCTACTACTGTCATTATGAATATTTTCACTAGTACTAATAAATAATGAATTTTACTTTTTTTTAAATTACTTTCTTCCTCGTTTTCTCGAAAGCTATTAGAGATATTGGAAATATCATTGCATCATCTGATTAACCTAATTCAACTGTACAACTGATATTATGAATATTTGTTCTATGACTAATAATTACGCAGTAAAATAAAACCGTATTTTTATATAAAAACTTGATTTTCCTCGTCATTTTCTCGAAAGCTATTAGAGATATTGGAAATATAATTGCAGCATCTGATAGACCTAATTAAATTGTACAACTGATATTATGAATATTTGTTCTATGACTAATAATTACGCAGTAAAATGAAACTTAATATTTATATAAAAACATGATTTTCCTCCTCATTTTCTCGAAAGCTATTAGAGATATTGGAAATATCACTGCAGCATCTGATACAACTAATTAAACTGTACAACTGTCATTATGAATATTTGTTCTATGACTAATAATTACGCAGTAAAATGAAACTTAATATTTATATAAAAACATGATTTTCCTCCTCATTTTCTCGAAAGCTATTAGAGATATTGGAAATATCACTGCAGCATCTGATAAACCTAATTAAACTGTAAAACTGACATTATCAATATTTGTTCTATGACTAATAATTACTCAGTAAAATGAAACTTAATATTTCTATATAAACATAAATTTTCTCCTCATTTTCTCGAAAGCTATTAGAGATATTGGAAATATCATTGCAGCATTTGATACACCTAATTAAATTGTACAACTGATATTATGAATATTTATTCTATGGCTAATAATTACGCTGTAAAATGAAACTTAATATTTATATAAAAACATGACTTTCCTCCTTATTTTCTCGAAAGCTATTAGAGATATTGGAAATATCATTGCAGCATCTAATACAACTAATTAAACTGTACAACTCTCATTATGAATATTTGTTCTATGACTAATAATTAGGCAGTAAAATGAAACTTAATATTTATATAAAAACATGATTTTCCTCCTCATTTTTTCGAAAGCTATTAGAGATATTGGAAATATCACTGCAGCATGTGATAAACCTAATTAAACTGTAAAACTGACATTATGAATATTTGTTCTATGACTAATAATTACGCAGTAAAATGAAACTATATATTTATATAAAACCATGACATTCCTCCTCATTTTCTCGAAAGCTATTAGAGATATTGGAAATATCATTACAGCATCTGATAGACCTGATTAAAATCTACTACTGTCATTATGAATATTTTCACTAGTACTAATAAATAATGAATTTTACTTTTTTTTAAATTACTTTCTTCCTCGTTTTCTCGAAAGCTATTAGAGATATTGGAAATATCATTGCATCATCTGATTAACCTAATTCAACTGTACAACTGATATTATGAATATTTGTTCTATGACTAATAATTACGCAGTAAAATAAAACCGTATTTTTATATAAAAACTTGATTTTCCTCGTCATTTTCTCGAAAGCTATTAGAGATATTGGAAATATAATTGCAGCATCTGATAGACCTAATTAAATTGTACAACTGATATTATGAATATTTGTTCTATGACTAATAATTACGCAGTAAAATTAAACTTAATATTTATTTTAAAACATGACTTTCTTCCTCATTTTCTCGAATGCTATTAGAGATATTGGAAATATCATTGCAACAGCTGATACATCTAATTAAACTCTACAACTGATGTTATGAATATTTTTTCTATGACTAATAATTACGCAGTAAAATGAAACTTAATATTTATATAAAAACATGATTTTCCTCCTCATTTTCTCGAAAGCTATTAGAGATATTGGAAATATCACTGTAGCATCTGATAGAACTAATTAAACTGTAAAACTGAAATTATGAATATCAATTCTATGACTAATAATTACGCAGTAAAATTAAACTTTATATTTATATAAAAACATGACTTTCCTCCTAATTTTCTCGAAAGCTATTATAGATATTGGAAATATCATTACAGCATCTGATACACCTAATTCAACTGTACAACTGTCTTTATGAATATTTGTTTTATGACTAATAATTACTCAGTAAAATGAAACTTAATATTTCTATATAAACATAACTTTTCTCCTCATTTTCTCGAAAGCTATTAGAGATATTGGAAATATCATTGCAGCATCTGATACACCTAATTAAACTGTTCAACTGATATTATGAATATTTGTTCTATGGCTAATAATTACGCAGTAAAATGAAACTTAATATTTATATAAAAACATGACATTCCTCCTAATTTCTCGAAAACTATTAGAGATATTGGAAATAATATTGCAGCATCTGATACAAATAATTAAACTGTACAACTCTCATTATGAATATTTGTTCTATGACTAATAATTACGCAGTAAAATGAAACTTAATATTAATATAAAAACATGATTTTCCTCCTCATTTTCTCGAAAGCTATTAGAGATATTGGAAATATCACTGCAGCATCTGATAGACCTAATTAAACTCTAAAACTGACATTATGAATATTTGTTCTATGACTAATAATTACGCAGTAAAATGAAACTATATATTTATATAAAAACATGACATTCCTTCTCATTTTCTCGAAAGCTATTAGAGATATTGGAAATATTATTACAGCATCTGATAGACCTGATTAAAATCTACTACTGTCATTATGAATATTTTCACTAGTACTAATAAATAATGAATTTTACTTTTTTTTAAATTACTTTCTTCCTCGTTTTCTCGAAAGCTATTAGAGATATTGGAAATATCATTGCATCATCTGATTAACCTAATTCAACTGTACAATTGATATTATGAATATTTGTTCTATGACTAATAATTACGCAGTAAAATAAAACCGTATTTTTATATAAAAACTTGATTTTCCTCGTCATTTTCTCGAAAGCTATTAGAGATATTGGAAATATAATTGCAGCATCTGATAGACCTAATTAAATTGTACAACTGATATTATGAATATTTGTTCTATGACTAATAATTACGCAGTAAAATGAAACTTAATATTTATATAAAAACATGATTTTCCTCCTCATTTTCTCGAAAGCTATTAGAGATATTGGAAATATCACTGCAGCATCTGATACAACTAATTAAACTGTACAACTGTCATTATGAATATTTGTTCTATGACTAATAATTACGCAGTAAAATGAAACTTAATATTTATATAAAAACATGATTTTCCTCCTCATTTTCTCGAAAGCTATTAGAGATATTGGAAATATCACTGCAGCATCTGATAAACCTAATTAAACTGTAAAACTGACATTATCAATATTTGTTCTATGACTAATAATTACTCAGTAAAATGAAACTTAATATTTATATATAAACATAAATTTTCTCCTCATTTTCTCGAAAGCTATTAGAGATATTGGAAATATCATTGCAGCATTTGATACACCTAATTAAATTGTACAACTGATATTATGAATATTTGTTCTATGGCTAATAATTACGCAGTAAAATGAAACTTAATATTTATATAAAAACATGACTTTCCTCCTTATTTTCTCGAAAGCTATTAGAGATATTGGAAATATCATTGCAGCATCTGATACAACTAATTAAACTGTACAACTCTCATTACGAATATTTGTTCTATGACTAATAATTACGCAGTAAAACGAAACTTAATATTTATATAAAAACATGATTTTCCTCCTCATTTTCTCGAAAGCTATTAGAGATATTGGAAATATCACTGCAGCATCTGATAAACCTAATTAAACTGTAAAACTGACATTATCAATATTTGTTCTATGACTAATAATTACTCAGTAAAATGAAACTTAATATTTCTATATAAACATAACTTTTCTCCTCATTTTCTCGAAAGCTATTAGAGATATTGGAAATATCATTGCAGCATTTGATACACCTAATTAAATTGTACAACTGATATTATGAATATTTGTTCTATGGCTAATAATTACGCAGTAAAATGAAACTTAATATTTATATAAAAACATGACTTTCCTCCTTATTTTCTCGAAAGCTATTAGAGATATTGGAAATATCACTGCAGCATGTGATAAACCTAATTAAACTGTAAAACTGACATTATGAATATTTGTTCTATGACTAATAATTACGCAGTAAAATGAAACTATATATTTATATAAAACCATGACATTCCTCCTCATTTTCTCGAAAGCTATTAGAGATATTGGAAATATCATTACAGCATCTGATAGACCTGATTAAAATCTACTACTGTCATTATGAATATTTTCACTAGTACTAATAAATAATGAATTTTACTTTTTTTTTAATTTCTTTCTTCCTCGTTTTCTCGAAAGCTATTAGAGATATTGGAAATATCATTGCATCATCTGATAAACCTAATTCAACTGTACAACTGATATTATGAATATTTGTTCTATGACTAATAATTACGCAGTAAAATAAAACCGTATTTTTATATAAAAACATGATTTTCCTCGTCATTTTCTCGAAAGCTATTAGAGATATTGGAAATATAATTGCAGCATCTGATAGACCTAATTAAATTGTACAACTGATATTATGAATATTTGTTCTATGACTAATAATTACGCAGTAAAATTAAACTTAATATTTATTTAAAAACATGACTTTCTTCCTCATTTTCTCGAAAGCTATTAGAGATATTGGAAATATCATTGAAACAGCTGATACACCTAATTAAACTCTACAACTGATGTTATGAATATTTTTTCTATGACTAATAATTACGCAGTAAAATGAAACTTAATATTTATATAAAAACATGATTTTCCTCCTCATTTTCTCGAAAGCTATTAGAGATATTGGAAATATCACTGTAGCATCTGATAGACCTAATTAAACTGTAAAACTGAAATTATGAATATCAATTCTATGACTAATAATTACGCAGTAAAATTAAACTTTATATTTATATAAAAACATGACTTTCCTCCTAATTTTCTCGAAAGCTATTAGAGATATTGGAAATATAATTACAGCATCTGATACACCTAATTAAACTGTACAACTGTCATTATGAATATTTGTTCTATGACTAATAATTACTCAGTAAAATGAAACTTAATATTTCTATATATACATAACTTTTCCCCTCATTTTTTCGAAAGCTATTAGAGATATTGGAAATATTATTGCAGCATCTGATACACCTAATTAAACTGTACAACTGATATTATGAATATTTGTTGTATGGCTAATAATTACGCAGTAAAATGAAACTTAATATTTATATAAAAACATGACTTTCCTCCTCATTTTCTCGAAAGCTATTAGAGATATTGGAAATATCATTGCAGCATCTGATACAACTAATTAAACTGTACAACTCTCATTATGAATATTTGTTCTACGACTAATAATTACTCAGTAAAATGAAACTTAATATTTCTATATAAACATAACTTTTCTCCTCATTTTCTCGAAAGCTATTAGAGATATTGGAAATATCATTGCAGCATCTGATACACCTAATTAAACTGTACAACTCTCATTATGAATATTTGTTCTACGACTAATAATTACTCAGTAAAATGAAACTTAATATTTCTATATAAACATAACTTTTCTCCTCATTTTCTCGAAAGCTATTAGAGATATTGGAAATATCATTGCAGCATCTGATACAACTAATTAAACTGTACAACTCTCATTATGAATATTTGTTCTATGACTAATAATTACGCAGTAAAATGAAACTTAATATTTATATAAAAACATGATTTTCCTCCTCATTTTCTCGAAAGCTATTAGAGATATTGGAAATATCACTGCAGCATCTGATAGACCTAATTAAACTGTAAAACTGACATTATGAATATTTGTCCTATGACTAATAATTACGCAGTAAAATGAAACTATATATTTATATAAAAACATGACATTCCCCCTCATTTTCTCGAAAGCTATTAGAGATATTGGAAATATCATTACAGCATCTGATAGACCTGATTAAAATCTACTACTGTCATTATGAATATTTTCACTAGTACTAATAAATAATGAATTTTACTTTTTTTTAAATTACTTTCTTCCTCGTTTTCTCGAAAGCTATTAGAGATATTGGAAATATTATTGCATCATCTGATAAACCTAATTCAACTGTACAACTGATATTATGAATATTTGTTCTATGACTAATAATTACGCAGTAAAATAAAACCGTATTTTTATATAAAAACATGATTTTCCTCGTCATTTTCTCGAAAGCTATTAGAGATATTGGAAATATAATTGCAGCATCTGATAGACCTAATTAAATTGTACAACTGATATTATGAATATTTGTTCTATGACTAATAATTACGAAGTAAAATTAAACTTAATATTTATTTAAAAACATGACTTTCTTCCTCATTTTCTCGAAAGCTATTAGAGATATTGGAAATATCATTGCAACAGCTGATACACCTAATTAAACTCTACAACTGATGTTATGAATATTTTTTCTATGACTAATAATTACGCAGTAAAATGAAACTTAATATTTATATAAAAACATGATTTTCCTCCTCATTTTCTCGAAAGCTATTAGAGATATTGGAAATATCACTGCAGCATCTGATAAACCTAATTAAACTATAAAACTGACATTATGAATATTTGTTCTATGACTAATAATTACGCAGTAAAATGAAACTATATATTTATATAAAAACATAACATTCCCCCTCATTTTCTCGAAAGCTATTAGAGATATTGGAAATATCATTACAGCATCTGATAGACCTGATTAAAATCTACTGCTGTCATTATGAATATTTTCACTAGTACTAATAAATACTGAATTTTACTTTTTTTTAAATTACTTTCTTCCTCGTTTTCTCGAAAGCTATTAGAGATATTGGAAATATCATTGCATCATCTGATACACCTAATTCAACTGTACAACTGATATAATGAATATTTGTTCTATGACTAATAATTACGCAGTAAAATAAAACCGTATTTTTATATAAAAACATGATTTTCCTCGTCATTTTCTCAAAAGCTGTTAGAGATATTGGAAATATAATTGCAGCATCTGATAGACCTAATTAAACTGTACAACTGATATTATGAATATTTGTTCTATGACTAATAATTACGCAGTAAAATGAAACTTAATATATATATAAAAACATGAATTTGCTCCTCATTTTCTCGAAAACTATTAGAGATATTGGAAATATCACTGCAGCATCTGATAGACCTAATTAATCTCTAAAACTGAAATTATGAATATTTGTTCTATGACTAATAATTACTAAGTAAAATGAAACTTAATATTTCTATATAAACATAACTTTTCTCCTCATTTTCTCAAAAGCTATTAGAGATATTGGAAATATCATTGCAGCATCTGATACACCTAATTAAACTGTACAACTGATATTATGAATATTTGTTCTATGGCTAATAATTACGCAGTAAAATGAAACTATATATTTATATAATAACTTGATATTCCTCCTCATTTTCTCGAAAGCTATTAGAGATATTGGAAATATCATTGCAGCATCTGACACAACTAATTAAACTGTACAACTCTCATTAAGAATATTTGTTCTATGACTAATAATTACGCAGTAAAATGAAACTTAATATTTATATAAAAACATGATTTTCCTCCTCATTTTCTCGAAAGCTATTAGAGATATTGGAAATATCACTGCAGCATCTGATAGACCTAATTAAACTGTAAAACTGACATTATAAATATTTGTTCTATGACTAATAATTACGCAGTAAAATGAAACTTAATATTTATATAAAAACATGACTTTCCTCCTTATTTTCTCGAAAGCTATTAGAGATATTGGAAATATCATTGCAGCATCTGATACAACTAATTAAACTGTACAACTCTCATTATGAATATTTGTTCTATGACTAATAATTACGCAGTAAAATGAAACTTAATATTTATATAAAAACATGATTTTCCTCCTCATTTTTTCGAAAGCTATTAGAGATATTGGAAATATCACTGCAGCATGTGATAAACCTAATTAAACTGTAAAACTGACATTATGAATATTTGTTCTATGACTAATAATTACGCAGTAAAATGAAACTATATATTTA
>JAPQNM010000022.1:3456526-3491526 GCA_029783475.1 Metacarcinus magister
CACTTTGTGTTCCTAGTCTTGTAGTCTATGTACTTAGGGCGAGTAGTGGCTGGGCGGAGGAAGCGACGAGGCGAAGAGCGTGGATGGGACGTCAAATTGGAAGTGACGGAGTGTTTGTGACATTTGTGTGCTGAAGCTTTAGTAGACGGAGGAGAGAGAGAGAGAAAGAGAGAGAGAGAGAGAGAGAGAGAGAGAGAGAGAGAGAGAGAGAGAGAGAGAGAGAGAGAGAGAGAGAGAGAGAGAGAGAGAGAGTAATGCCTACCTAGCGAGAAATTGTTGTATTTACATTTCATTATATTTACTGGACACTAAATCTCTCGTAAACAGGATGCCTCTTCTTCCTCTTCCTTTTCCTCCTCCTCCTCCTCCTCCTCCTCCTCCTCCTCCTCCTCCTCCTCCTCCTCCTCCTCCTCCTCCTCCTTTGGATGGATAGCTCTGAGGGGAACAAAGGAACAAACAAGAATAAAATCACAACAAAAAACATTGTCAACAAAACATTCAAAAAGACACATCTGGCAGTGTGTGTGTGTGTGTGTGTGTGTGTGTGTGTGTGTGTGTGTGTGTGTGTGTGTGTGTGTGTACGCAGAGGACATACATGGTTACACACACCATTACAGATCAAAGTCAACGAAATTACCACCAAAGAAAATAACGCGTCTGAAAAGAATTTTTTTTCTAAAGAAAAACGTGATTTTTTGTCTCGTTTTCTTGGTGAAAATATTTGATATCTTGTCTTTTTATGGAGAGAGAGAGAGAGAGAGAGAGAGAGAGAGAGAGAGAGAGAGAGAGAGAGAGAGAGAGAGAGAGAGAGAGAGAGAGAGAGAGAGAGAGAGAGAGAGAGAGAGAGAGAGAATGAATAAACACCTTTGTAGAATAGTGAATGTACGAGATTAAGTAGAGTGTATGATGGGTCGAGGTTAGATGTGACGCAGGAAGAGGCTGGGCTGGGCTGGAAGGGAAGGGAAGGGAAGGTTGGGGGGTGAGGGGGGGAAGGAGGAAGATGTAGGAGTAGGAAGTGTATAAATGCAGCTGTATACATGTGTGAGGCAGGTCGGTGGAAACGGGGGGCGAAGAGGAGGGAAGGGAAGGGGCCTTGAAGTTGACAATACAATGAAATCCAAAGTGACAAATGTTGACAAGGTGACAAAGTTTATGTGTTTGTGACAAGTATCAGTGAGTCCAGCGGTGACCTTGAGCCTCGGGTTGTGCTATGAATTCCCTGTCACGTGCGTCCTCAGGCAGCAATGCGTTTATTAAGGACACTACGGCCTCCTACCTGTGCCCAAAGGATGCCTGACAACGTGTTATCATCCACAAAGACCGTGACCTTGGGAACAAAGCTTACCAGATCGTTTATGTCAACATTGCACACTAGGAGCCCAGAGCATCACCCCCAGGCACTCCAGCAGGGATGGGAGGCAACGATGACTGACGCAGACACTCAGGGAGATGTGATGAGGGTGGTTCGGTTGTGATACAAGCAACACTCACCTTCTCTCATCCTCTCTCTCTCTCTCTCTCTCTCTCTCTCTCTCTCTCTCTCTCTCTCTCTCTCTCTCTCTCTCTCTCTCTCTCTCTCTCTCTCTCTCTCTCTCTCTCATATCTTTACAATTACGTTTGGTTACATGATATCAACTACTAATGATTTATGAACCAAGGAATTGACTTTTTAATACACATTCTTATACATCATTATAAGTTGTTATTGAGAGAGAGAGAGAGAGAGAGAGAGAGAGAGAGAGAGAGAGAGAGAGAGAGAGAGAGAGAGAGAGAGAGAGAGAGAGAGAGAGAGAGAGAGACAGAGAGAGAGACCAAATGAGCTTAACACACCTCGTTTCGCTTCTAGTATTAGTCAGGCAACGACGTAGATTTAGAACCAGTTATAAAAGTAGTGGTGGTGGTGGCGGTAGTGTGATAGTGATGATAGTGGGTGGTGGTGGTGGTAGAGGATGGTGAAGGGTAATGGTGATGAAGGCTACAGGAATGGACAGGTAAATACAGGTAGATTCACACACAGGTGGTAGTGGACAGGTAAACGACCATCAACCTATCATGGTATCAGGCAGGAAGTGACGTTATGGGGGGAGGTGTATTCATTTGCGGCTCACGGTATGACTTTGTAGGTGTTCTTAATACCACCAATTTGTACGTACCTGGGACTTATTACCTGATGCCGATATTAATTTCACACCTGTCCCTTGAAAATTGTACGTGGTGGTGGTGGTGGTGGTGGTGGTGGTGGTAGAGGGTTGAAATTCCGTTAAATTTTATAGGTAATCTTAAAGGGAGGTTTAGTTTCGCGTTCGTGTGTACAGGTGACTAGTATACACTTAGGTAAGGGTTTAGGTTAGGTTAGGTTAGGTTAGGTTAGGTTATGGTTAGGTTAGGTTAGGTTAGGTTAGGTTAGGTTAGGTTAATGTAAAGGTGTGCTGGAAGGAGAAATAGATGTAATAACAGGTAAGGTAATCAGAGAAAGGTAATAACTGCATGTATATAGCTGTCGGCCTTTGGTAAGTCAGCGAGTGTGTGTGTGTGTGTGTGTGTGTGTGTGTGTGTGTGTGTTATCCATTTATTTCCATCCGGTTGCCATTCACTCTCCTATACATACATGCATACATTTCAGCTTCCTGTTTGGTGTGTGTGTGTGTGTGTGTGTGTGTGTGTGTGTGTGTGTGTAAACCAAAATACTAGCCGTGAACAGAACAAAATGTCAGAGTAACTATCACTTCGTAGTGGAGAACGAGTGAAAATGGAGGACTGGGAGGGAAGCAGGGGGCGGGGTGTTTGGGGGAGGGAGGAGGGGGGGCGGGGAAGAGGGGAGGAGGGAGCGGGAGATAGGCGAAACGGGCGGTGATTGGCTGGGGACTACACGGGGCGAGGCTCTGATTGGGTGAGAGTGCAGGGTGGCCGGAGGTGCGGGATGTTCACTCACACTCTCTCTCACCGCGCTAGTAGTTAAACATTCGTCTGTGGGTTGTGTACTGATAGATTCATTGGTGGTGATTTGTGGTGGTGATGGGGTTATAGTGTGGTTGATTCAGTGTGGTGGTGGTGGAGGTGGTGGTGGTGTGTGTGTGGTGGAGAAGAGGAGCGAGTGATTTTGTGGTTGGTTAAGAGACCGGTCGCTGCTGGCATCTACTTCAAGGCTTAAGGTGAGGCGTGGTGTGGTGATGGTGGTGTGGTAGTGGTGATGGTGGTGGTGGTGATGGTGGTGTGGTAGTGATGGTGGTGTGGTAGTGGTGTGTGGTGATGGTGGTGGTAGTGCATTGTAGGTAAAGAAAGGTTGTGTTATTATACTTAGTTGTGAGATTACTTGTTTGTAATATATTTTTTTCTCTATTTTAGTCTCGAAAGAAAAACTACCACCACCACCACCACCACAAAAGCCAAATATTAAAATAAATCAACGAGTTTATTTAAATGTGACGCAATTAATCACTTTTCTTACATTTCTTAATCTATAAATCACATTCCTACTACCACTACAACAATCGAGGCGAAAACTATAATAACTCAACCATAAATGAAAATAAATCACTGAAAAAAACAAACTCATGATAAAAGCAAGTAATTTAAGGAAATAAATTGTTTTACGTTAAAGAAAATACGACATTCCTGCGTTTGACTCTGTAGGTCGTACGTCTCACTGCAGGGAACGACGCACACGCACACGCACACACACTCTCTCTCTCTCTCTCTCTCTCTCTCTCTCTCTCTCTCTCTCTCTCTCTCTCTCTCTCTCTCTCTCTCTCTCCTGTAGCAGTAAAATAGTATGCTTAATAGGGAGGTGGAGGTGGGGAGGGTGAAGGGAGAGAGAGAGGGTAGGGATTGTGGGTAGTAGTGGTAGGGGAGGCTAAAGGTTGTTAATAATGGGAGAAGGAGGGTAGGGGGGGAGGGAGGAAAAGGAGGTGTGTAGGGGGGGGGGGGAAAGGACAGGGTGCAAGGTATAGTGCGATGTAGAGGGGAAGGAGAGCGCGAGGAAATGCGGGGAGGAGGTGGGTAGTGAGGGAGTGTGGGGGTGTGGAGGGGCAGTGGAAGTGGAAAGGGTCAGGTAGGAGGAGGAGGAGGAGGATGGGGGAAGAAGGGGGAGCATATTACCCACAAACCCTTAGCCTTAATTACGACCCAAGATAGATAGGAAAGAAAACGTAGCCACTGGTGTTTAGTAGGTGGCGGGAAACAACGCCATCTATGAAGAGCACCGGGAACTACATCTGGTGATTTTTGAATTTTTTTTTTTACGGAGACTGATGTAAAATTTTTTGAAAGAGTAATTAATGCGTGTGTAGGTGATGGAACGATAAGTGTGTATGTAATTAATGTATTTTATTCTACAACACACACACACACACACACACACACACACACACACACACACACACACACACACACACACACACACACACACACATACATACACACACAAATGACCACTATATATTTCGTTACTTATCAATATTTATTCTGGACAAAAATAAACGAGATAAATTTCAGAGAGAGAGAGAGAGAGAGAGAGAGAGAGAGAGAGAGAGAGAGAGAGAGAGAGAGAGAGAGAGAGAGAGAGTGGCTGGAAGGTCATGAGGGAGAATGGCACATCTATTTACCTTACTGAGGCAAGGCTACACTAATCAGACTCTCTCTCTCTCTCTCTCTCTCTCTCTCTCTCTCTCTCTCTCTCTCTCTCTCTCTCTCTCTCGTCCTCGCGCGCCACGTACGTTCTTTTTTCACCTTGAGTTTGCATTGATATAAAGTGTCATTCCGGTGACCCAGGCAAGGATATGAAGCGAGGAGGAGGAGGAGGAGGAAGAAGAAGAAGAAGAAGAGGAGGAGGAAGGGGTAATGGGAAGAGGATTTGTGATTGTGGGAGAGAAGTGGAAGAGGAAGAGGTATAGAAGGGGAGGGTGGAAGAGGGAATAGAGAGATGGAGGTGAAGGGGAACGGTGGATATACAGACAAATGAAGGTCGTGATGCGTATGGAAGAAAAAAGAAGGAAAAAAAGGAAGGAAAGTCACTATTTTTACGCGCTTGTGACATTATTATATAGGAAGCATTTGTATTATTATTATTATTATTATTATTATTATTATTATTATTATTATTTTATTCGTATTTTTTATTTTCTAACTTTTTGCATATATATATACAAGTATTATTCTATATTGTCATATCTTTTTTGTAAAACTCGTGCGGTCTTTTTATATTAGTACCTACGTACATTTCTATCTTTTTTCTTTCTTTCTTTTTTTTATTATACAGTACATTTTATGCTACGATATATGTTTTTTTTATTTTTTATTTTTACAGTTCTAGTTTTATTCCTCCCTTCCGATGCGATTTTTTTTCTCTCCCTCTCTCTTTTTTTCTCTCCCCCCTCTCTCTTTTTTCTCTCCCCCTCTCTCTTTTTTTCTCTCCCCCTCTCTCTCTTTTTCTCATTCACGGTGCGATACGAATTTGTTTGGTAGTCGTGCAGAAATGATCCCCGGATTGCACTCTTTGATCCCTCCTTGTGTTTTTGCAGCCTGTGAGTGAACGCATGTGTATGTATGTATATGTATGTATGTATGTATGTATGTATGTATGTATGTAAGTGTGTGTATATATATAGGTGTATGTATGAACAGTTAGTCAGTCAGGACACATGCTTTCATTGCTTCAAATTTAGTATTGGTGTTGTTAGTTACTCTGCAAGATAAAATGTTGTTGAATAATTATAATAAAATATGTATATGAGAGAAAGAGAAAGAGAAAGGAAGATAATAACACAAAAAAACACACACAAGTATATATATAAAAAAAAAACTGTATAAGAGAAAAAGAAAATAGATAATCACACACACACAAACACAAAATAAAAAATTGTACAAAACAGTAACTTCTCTTTCAAAGTAACAAAATTTTTCTCCCTCCAAAAGCATCATCACCTTTCATACTAAATTAACTCATTATCTTTCTTTCATTGTAGGTAAGAAGAATGGAGGAACGACCAGGACCATGTAACTCTCATCCAACGTCAAGAAAACATCCGCCTGGTGGGTGAACGAAGCCTTAGGTAAGTCATCCACACCTGAGATTATTATTATTATTATTATTATCATCATCATCATCATCAAAGCCAAAACTTTTCTTCCACTTCTTCCTCCTCGTCCTCCTTCAGTTATTTTATTCGCATTGTTTTCATCTCTCATTTAAATTTCTCGTGTAGTTTATAAATCAACTTAATCGTTCGCCCAAATGAGGTTTTCTGTGTGTAGTTCAGGCGATGGATGTCCTGTGGGGAGGAGGAAATGGGAGGCGAGGGGAGGAAACTTTACGTACATAGTGGGGAGGGGAAAGGGAAGGGGAAGGGGAAGTGTGGTGGGGAAAAGGAGAAAAAATAAACGTGAAAAGAAGGAAAGAAAATGTACAAGATGAGAGGAGGAAATTCTACACACACACACACACACACACACACACACACACATATACGTTATCATAGTATATTTAACACGAAAAAAGAAAGACCCCCTCACCCCCCCCTCCCTCACTCCCCCTCACCCCCTAAAAAATACATTAGAACCGAGCCAGTGTAACAGGAAGCTGGAATGGAAAGAGGAAAAAAGAAAATGTATATATACGAGCGAAGTAAAATTGAAATGAAAAGTAAAAGTCTTAATTTGAAATACAAGAATACTGTTACCTTAATTCCACTAAAAATAAATAAAAGATAATACAATAATGCAGGCACTGGGTTGTGTATTAATGATGTAGGTGTTTATTAGCTTGAGGGAGGGAGAGTGAGAGAGAGAGAGAGAGAGAGAGAGAGAGAGAGAGAGAGAGAGAGAGAGAGAGAGAGAGAGAGAGAGGAGAGAGAGAGAGAGAGACGGACATGCAGACAGACAGACAGATAGATAGAGACATACATACATACATACAGACAGCCACCAGCATGGAGTTAGGACAATGTCCAAGCTGATCGTGGTGTATTAGTAAGCGATGGGTGTAAAGGGGAAGCAAAAGGGATATCAAGAAGGCTGGACGCTGATTGGCTAAACCTGATAGTGGCAGCAACACCCTTGGCCAATCAACAGCCAAACAATTGTGTTCGAGCTTGGATCTAGCCAACCAAGGATCTAAATAATCTCGGGACGACTAAGTCACAAACAGAAACTACCTCAATATTTTGCCCTACGTGGTTTTGACAGCACTGATGTTCTGTAAATCCTTCACCAAAATGAAGACCCAAAACAACTCCAAGAACAAGATTATGTTGAGGACGCGCGCCGCCTTGAAGCGCTTCGGCAAAGCCTTCCTCAAGGTGGTGCGGAGGCTGGTGTGTTGCACGTCCCCTCAGGAGGAGGAGGAGGAGGAGGACGTCGAGTGGAATGTGCCTCTGTTGCCCGAGGGCCAGGTGGCCGCCCTGCCGCTCCTTGGCCTGCTGGGGGAAGGTGGCTTCGGCAGGGTGGAGCGGGTGGACTTTGAGGGCCAAGACGCCATCAGGAAGACCCTCAAGATGGGGCGGAGCATGGCACCCTTCAGGTGGGAGTGTGAGGTGGTGCAGGAGCTGGGCGGGGCTGGGGGCGTGCCCCGCCTACTGGCCCTGTGTGCGGACGATGCCATCGCCATCATGGAGTACACGGGCCAGCGCCTCAGCACCTTCTACCGGCGCGGGTGCACGGTGCACACCTTCCTCAAGGTGATGGTGGGCGTGGCGGAGGGCCTGATGGCGGTGCACGCCAAGGGATTCGTGCACAACGACATCAAGGGTGACAACATTACGGTGTCCGGGCCCCCCTCCGCCCCCCGCGTGCACATCATTGACTTCGGCCTCGCCTCCAGGCTTGGGGAGCCCTTCTACTTCGACTTCTTCGGGCAGCCCCGCGGCCTGAAGGGGCAGGAGTTCGCGTGCCACCGCTCGCCCGAACTGAAGGAAGGGCTGCCCCTCCAGCCCGCCAGCGACGCCTTCAGCGTGGGCATGTTGATGAAGCGTGTGTGCGCGCGCACGCACAATGTCACACTGGAGCTGGAGCTGCAGCCTTACATGGACTGGTGCACCGTCCAGGACCCTTCCACCAGACTGTCCCTCCATGACCTGGTGCTGGCCCTCGACGCACTCCTCCAGTACATGAGTATACACATCCTGATGGCGCCCCTCCACACCGTCACAAAGGACACCAACACAAACCAATAAAGGAATCACAGTGTAGGATTTGGTACTTTTTAAGGATTTATTCAGTAGAATTTTATGCTGCATAAAAAAAACCCATAAAACAAAACAAAAAAAAAGAATGTTCTTCATACTCAGCAGTCACTAGTAGAAAATTAACATAAACTTTACCTGCTGGAAGAAAATTTATTTTATATTGATTAATATATAAATAAATAAAAAATGTATAAAATAAAATCACAAAAAAATATTGTATTGAAATAATGTTATATATATGTATGTATGTATATATTGATAAATAAAGGTTAAGAAATATAAACAAAATCTATTAATTTATCCAATGAATGGTAGTGACACTTTAATAACCAAAAAAATATTGCAATAACAATAATAACAATAACTAACACTTTCTCCATTACAATCACAATACTTCCAACTAAAAGGCTAAACTATTACCTCGTATCCTTCTTTTTCCATTATTCTTTATTCCTTACACTTACCAAAACAAATAACAACAACAAATAAATACATTATCTTCGGTCTCTTCCATCTTCCCTCAAACACAACTTCTACTTTCTACTCAATCCCTTCCTCTTCCTCCTCCTCCTCCTCCTCCTCCTCCGTGTTCTTGTCAAGCCACGTGACTAATCATTATAAGTAAGTTTAAACATGAAAATAAATAAATAAATAAACAAGTGTATCCAGCATCACCATCTCCCTTGTGTGTGTGTGTGTGTGTGTGTGTGTGTGTGTGTGTGTGTGTGTGTGTGTGTGTGTGTGTGTAACAACCTCGTTCGCCATTAGCACAGTCATATCCATCATTCACAAGTACTTTATCCAATTCATTTATGCAGTTTTTTTTTCTATACATTTCTCTATTAATGGACGGAAAAAATATCCATTCAATTGTAATGAAATGCGACGCTCTCTCTCTCTCTCTCTCTCTCTCTCTCTCTCTCTCTCTCTCTCTCTCTCTCTCTCTCTCTCTCTCTCTCTCTCTCTCTCTCTCTCTCTCTCTCTCTCTCTCTCTCTCTCTCTCTCTCTCTCTCTCTCTGAGTTAATTAGTCATGTAGGGGAATGGAGGTGGGTGGAGGAGGGTGCTGCTCGGACAGGTGGAGGTGTGGAGGCAAGTGTGGAGGGGTGGAGGAGGGAGGAAGACGAGATAGAGAGAGAGAAAGAGAAACAAAATGAATATGGTTGAGAAAACATGATACATAATACATAATACAGTACAAGTAGCAGGAAATTGGTACTACACGCTAGACAAGTAGAAGAAGAAAAAAAATGAAAGAAAAAGAAAGATAATAGGAAATGAAATAAAAGGTGAGAGGTGTAGATGACGACGAACCACAAAAAAAAAGAAAAAAAAAGAAAAGAAAATATAATAATAATAAAATAATGAAATATGATGAATTAAATGAAAAAAAATGAGAAATAAATGAAATAGATATACAAATAAAATTGATGAAATATTATCAAACCATATAATAAGGTAAAAATAATAAGGTTAATAATTTAATGTCTGCTAAATATAAGGTTGACAAACTTCAAAAAGGTTGTTATTTTCGCTTTATACTTTATTCTTATTTTTCTCTGTGCATTTTGAGTCTATTTTTGCCCTTGTGCTCTTGTCCTCCTTCTCTTCCTATCTTCTTTACTCTCATCTCTCCTCTCATGTCCTCATATCGTGTTTCCTTCCTCCTCTCATCTCTCCTCTTCATCTCTCCTCTCCTTTCCTCCTCCTCTCCTTTCCTCCTCCTCCTCCTCTCCTTTCCTCCTCCTCTTTATTCTCTCGTTGCCCTAGTTCTCTCACCTTTCTACTATCTTTTCCTTTTGTTTCTTGTACACACACACACACACACACACACACACACACACACACACACACACACACACACACACACACACACACAGGCAGGCATAGTGTGTGTTCCCTGGTCTTTGTAATCCTAGTGGAGGCTTTGATGCTAATAGTGTTACAGAGAGCAGAGGCAAGTTACTCCTACCTTACCTGTCCACCCACCCGCCCACCCGCCCACCCGCAGCCCACCTACTGATGCTATCCTTACCTGGTTCTTCCTCCTCCACCCACCCACCCACCCACTCACCCTCCCACCCATCTGCCTATTAAGACTGTTACTCAAGTAGGTCATGTAAGGTCATGTTTGTATTATTCTTATATTGAATTGTGGTTTTTATTGTTGTATTAGTTGTGTTATTTTGTATTTTGTTTATATATATTTTTTGCTTTCAGTTCCTTTCTTGATTGTCTTTTGTATGTTCAGTAATTTCAGTAATGTCTCGATCTCTATTTCACTCACACACAATCATTACATCATCACAAGGAAGAGATAGAAAAAAAATATATATAATAAATACTATAATTATAACAGCGAGATTATCTAAATATTTCTTCATTTACATATACACAACCCAACTCATCGCTTGGGCACTAAACTAAGCGGACTCATTCCAATCCGTTTCCCTCCCTTCCTTCCTTCCTTCCTTCTTCCCTTCTCACCTTAACTCACCTTCATTTCCCTTCTCACCTTGACTCACCTTCATTTCCCAAACAATAATCCCTACACATTTTAAACACGTAAATCACAATACCCTTCTTCAACATCATAATACATAAAACTACCTTCACAAACCAAGGTAACATTACTTAATTAACACTATGGACCGGTACATCACCTTGACCCACCTGAGCTTATGTAAACCTGTGAGGTGGAGTATTAATTTCCTTCTTACTATCTATGCAATTTCCTGTCTTATAAAAGGACTACAATGTCTTTCCATTTGTATAGTATTAACTTCTGAACCTTGAATGTCTCTACCTGGATGACGAGGAGAAGACATGAGAAGAGAGGAGGGGGAGAGAAGAGAAGAGGAGAGGAGATGACAGGACAGGACAATAGAGGAGAAAGGAAGAGAACATAGCAGAGGAGATGAATAGAGAAAAGAGCAGAATAGGGAAGAGGAGAAGAGAGGAGAGGAAATACAACGAGGAAAGAACATTAAGGAAGGAGATGACAGGTAAAAAAAAGAATAAATGTTGATGATAAAAGGTACTAAGGAAGGTGGGTACGGAAGGGGAAAGAAGAAAAGCTTGAGCAGGAGAGGAAATAAGAAGATGAAGAAGAGATGATGAGGAGGAGATGAGGAAGGAATGAGGCAAAAAGAGGTGGTGAGGAGAGTGAATGAGGCAATGAGTAAGGTGGATGAGGATACAGAAAGAAGGAGAGCGAGAGAGAGATCAAGGGTAATAGAAGAAGAGGAGGAGGAGGAGGAGGAGGAGGAGGAGGAGGAGGGATAGGGACGAAGCGAACCCGGAGTTTTGTGGCCTAAGATTACTCTGAAGGAAGGTGAAGTAGAGAGGAAATGAACACGACTCACACTATCTCTTTTTCCTCTCTCTCTCTCTCTCTCTCTCTCTCTCTCTCTCTCTCTCTCTCTCTCTCTCTCTCTCTCTCTCTCTCTCTCTCTCTCTCTCTCTCGGTAAAGCCAATTAGTGTTACAGTCTGCTACGCAAGGATTAAAATGGGGTAATGAGGGGAAAGGAGTGAAGTGGTGGTGGTGGTGGTGGGGGTCACACACACACACACACACACACACACACACACACACACACACACACACACACACACACACACACACACACACACACGGTAACACAATTTGAAATCAAGGACATAGGTTAAGCTGCTCAAATACGTATCTTTTTTTTCAATTTTTATTCATTTATTTATTTTATTTTTTCGTTTTGGTTATGTAGGACAAGAATATTTAAGCCAAAACTAGCCAATGACACAATGGGAGGAGGAGGAGGAAGAGGAAGAGGAGGAAGGAGGAGGAGGAGAAAAGGATGGATATAACGTTATTTTTGTCTCCTTTCCTATTTTTTTTTCATGATTGTATTAAGGAAATTTTTTTAATGATGAATGAATGAGGGAAAAAAAGTACTGTAATATTTTCCCCTCTGCTTCATTATTTATTTGGAGTCTCCGCAATTAGGTCAAACAAAAAACAGAAAATGGATTACGGTATTGAAACCCGTTGTATTTATATATGTACTGTTGTGTTTTGATGCAGAAATGTTATTAAATCTGGAAAGGTTTTATTAAAGGTTTCAAACGGTAAAAAAAAATAAATAAATAAATAAATAAAAAGTGCTATTGTTGAAAATTGTAAGTTATTTTTTAGTTTTGTTTATTAATTAATTTTTATTTGCTTCTGTTTGCATCAGCTGAAAACCATTTGTAGTTTGTTTATTTAGCTGTGTTGTTTCCTTGCAACTCTAAACACACACACACACACACACACACACACACACACACACACACACACACACACACACACACACACACACACAAATTAAAGCACTTATGCATGGGGACATATATGGTAATACCGGTGAAGGGCCAATCAGGACACTCGTAGTTATGCCAATGGACCAATCAGGAAATAGGAACATGAAATAGTCCAATGGGAAGGCTGATGAACGGAATATACATTTTGAAAGGGATAATATACTTTTTATTCCCTCTTTTTTTTCTTTTTTCCTTATTTCTCTCTCTCTCTCTCTCTCTCTCTCTCTCTCTCTCTCTCTCTCTCTCTCTCTCTCTCTCTCTCTCTCTCTCTCTCTCTCTCTCTCTCTCCCTCTCCCTCCTGTAAACTCGCTGCGGTGCCTTCTGCTTACACACATTTTATTTATCTTTAATATGCATGTGTGTAAATAGTGTTTGTGTGGTAATGTTTGCATGGAGGAGGAGGAAGAGGAGGAGGAGGAGGAGGAAGAGGAGGAGGAGGAAGAGGAGGAGGAAGGGAAAACAGGCGTGCTTTAATTTTCGTGTTTGTTTGATGAGTATTTGGTTACGTATTTCTGGCGGTAAAGCAAAGGAGGAGGAAGGGAGAAGAGAAGTCAAGAGAAGAGAAGAGAGGAGAAAGAGAAGAGAGGAGGTGGAAAAAAATTAGAAAGGAAGAGGAAGGATAACAGAGAGAGAGAGAGAGAGAGAAGAGAGAGAGAGAGAGAGAGAGAGAGAGAGAGAGAGAGAGAGAGAGAGAGAGAGTCATTACATTACCACTACAGACTCTCAGCTTGATTTTTATACACTGGACACTAGTCAGACAGACAGACAGACAGATAGATAGACAGACATATAGACAGTCATGACATAATTCTATTTCACTGTCACCTTGAATCTCTCTTTTTTTCTCTCTATTTTCTCATTTATTTGGTTTTGTAATAATTTGAAATGTTGCTTTTTTGTCATTTTTGCCAAGCTCATTTTTTTCATTTTTCATTTTTTTTTTTTCATTATCTGTGCCATGAGAATATAATTTATCACTGTTCTGCAATTTGTCATTATTCTTTCATTTTTGGGGGGTCATATTTTTGTAGCAGTAGTCAGTAAAACACACCCACACACACCCACACACACACCTTTAATTCCCACAGAATGCAGATTTTTTCCCATGCTGCCTCTGGGCCTGATTATAATTAATTACCCAGGAATAACAGCTTCATTTTTATATATAACTTTACTAATATTAATTTTTTTTATCCTGCGTTAACTCCATTTTTAATAAACCCAAATATTTTTCTTATGATGAGCTGAAGGTCTTGAGTATAATATTATGCATCATTAATCTCTATATTTATCTATTAATTCTTATTTAATATATGCATTGATAATCTCTAACGTTAAGATTGATTTATATATCTATTTATCTTTATTCTTTCTCATTCAGTGTCTATAATATAATTTCCAAATGACTCAGTTTCTCTTACTATATCAGGTTGGAAGGATAGAAGAAGAAAGTTAGGTAGGAAAGTTAATAGTGAAGCAAGGGGAAGTAAAGGAAAAATAGTAAGGGTAGATTCCTCCTCCTTCATCACCACTGGGAAGAAACCTGGAAAAGAGGGGTGGGGTTGAGAGGAGAGAGAACCGAAAGAAGACAGAATAAGAGGAAAGGGAAACGGAACAGAAGATTGAAAGCTAATAATCCTGAAATAAAGAAGGAAGGGGAGAAATAAAAAAATAAAGAAAGGGAGAGATAAAGAAAGTAAGGGGAGGAATGTGGAAGTGCAGATGAGAGGGGAGAAAATTAGAGTAAATAGGAGATAAGGGAAAGTGCAACACGTATAAAAACGAGAAGGAGAGATGAAGGGGATGTAATAAAGGTGAAGGAAGAGAGAGAAGAGAATGTGGGAGGAAGGAAAAAGAGAAGTTAATTTTTTTAAAGCAGAATAGGATAAAGAGAGGAAAGAGGAGAGAAAGTGCAGGTGAGAGAGAGAGAGAGAAAAAAAAAAAGAGAAAGAGAGAGAGAGAGAGAGAGTGAAGAGAGAGAGACAAAAGGGGAGAGACATGTGGTTTAAGTCATAAATTTGAATGTTTTCCTGAGTTAGTTTTGACCCTGTATTTTTTTTTTCCTCTCTTTTGGGGTGAAATTCTATCCATTTTTTATCGTTTCTAATTGTATAGTCACCCCATTTATCAATATATTTTTTTTTCTTCATTATCCATTTATTCATTTATTCGTATTGTTGTGGTTTGTCTGACCTTTTCAAACACTATTATTTATTTTTATTTGTATGTGTTTTATATGAATACCTTGTGTATATGTGTGTATGTATGTAAGAGAGGGAGAGAACAAAATATACACACACACACACACAGATAGAGATAGATACAGACACAAAATGAGAAAGAGAGCAACATTAAACCCTTCTCTCTCTCTCTCTCTCTCTCTCTCTCTCTCTCTCTCTCTCTCTCTCTCTCTCTCTCTCTCTCTCTCTCTCTCTCTCTCTCTCCTCTTACTTTTTGACATTTTTGAGTCACTCTTAGCCTCGTTCCCTTTAATTTGGCGAAAGGAACATCAAACGGGTGTGACCTGTCTGCAATCCGTTAATCTGGTTCTGTTTTTCGTTATATTTTTGTGACCGTAACTGTTAATTGGTTGCGAGAGAGAGAGAGAGAGAGAGAGAGAGAGAGAGAGAGAGAGAGAGAGAGAGAGAGAAAGAGAGAAAGAGAGAAAGAGAGTAAAGTGGTAATGATTTCAGATTTTCCTTCACTATTTTTTATTACATCTCCCTCTTCCATATTTATTAACCCTTTCCTCTTCCTCTTTTCTCCTTTACTCTTCCTCCTCCTTCACTCTTCCTCCTTCTTCACCCTTCCTCCTTCATCCTCAATCCCTTTAACCTCTTCCTTATTCTCTCTCCACCCTCCTCACCCTATCTCCTTCACCCCTCACAAGACACACCAACCGGCCTGTTTCCCCTCTAAGAATACATAAGTTTCCCCTCTCTCCCTCCTTCCCTCCTTCCCATTAAGTAATAACTACTCCCCTCATCCCCTCCCTCCCTTCCTTCCTTTCTTTCCTCCTTCCTTATGTTCTTCCGTTCTGTTGTTGTTGTTGGTGGTGGTGGTGGTGGTGGTGGTGGTGGTGGTGGTGGTGGTAATTGTTGCAGTGGTTATATAATCTACTGCCCTTCTTCTTCTTCTTCTTCTTCTTCTTCTTCTTCTTCTTCTCTTTCTTCTTCTCCTTCTCTACATCTTCTATTACTACTACTTCCTTTTCTTAACCTTCCATGTCCTTTTTATCCTCAAACTCTCCTCCTCCTCCTCCTCCTCCTCCTCCTCCTCCTCCTCCTCCTGAAGTGTTTCGTTACAAGGAAGATGATTATGAACCACTACTTGAGACAATGAATGTGTGAAGTGTATTTAAGTCACTGAGTCAGCACTGTCAGCACTGTCAGTCAGCTCTCATCACCACCTCCTTCCTCCTTCCTCCTTGTGTGCTGAGCGTGTCTGGCTGACTGATTGCAAACTGATTGTGTTCCTCTCTATCAGCTTCATTATTATTTTATTTTTTTACATTGATTTTCACTTGTGGATAATTATTATTTTTTGTGTGTGTGTGTGTGGTTTCACTCCTAACTGTTATTATTATTTTTTTTTAGTCTAAGCGGGGTGGAAGAGGCGAGGGTGGTGGAGGTGGTGGAGAGGGAGTGACTTTTACTGTATGGACTGACTGACTGACTGGCTTAATGACTGTCGACTTGTGTTTGTGTGTCTCCTGGTGGAACTGACTGACTGACTGATTGACTAGTGTGGTGAAGTGATTGATTGTGTGTGTGTGTTGTGTGTGGTGTGTGTGTGTGTGTGTGTGTGTGTGTGTGTGTGTGTGTGTGTGTGTGTGTGTTCAAAAGAGATCGTGACAGGGGAGTAACACACACACACACACACACACACACACACACACACACACACACACACACACACACACACACACACACACGCAGACACACGCACCGAGGGGAAGGATTTAAGGGGTAACTTTTGCCTAACAAAGGATTTTTCCCATACGGTGCGACGAGGGGACCTAACACACACTCTCTCTCTCTCTCTCTCTCTCTCTCTCTCTCTCTCTCTCTCTCTCTCTCTCTCTCTCTCTCTCTCTCTCTCTCTCTCTCTCTCTCACCTGCCACGGGAGGGAGAATACTTTCATTGCCGGAGGGGAAAGGTGGAGGGAGGAAGAGGAGGAGGAGGAGGAGGAGGAGGAGGAGGAGGATTATGATGACAAGGTGTGGATGAAGAGGAAGGAGATGAGGAGGAAAGGAGGAGAGAATAGACAGGAATAGGATTGTGTTAACTGTGGTAGAGAGAGAGAGAGAGAGAGAGAGAGAGAGAGAGAGAGAGAGAGAGAGAGAGAGAGAGAGAGTCAGAGATCGAGAGAGAGAGAGAGAGAGGAGAGAGAGAGAGAGAGAGAGAGAGAGAGAGTATGAAGGTGTGTGTGTGTGTGCGTCAATGGTGATAAATGATGGTGATAATGAGGTAAAGATAGTATGAAAGAAAGAAAATGACGTTCCATCTTTCTCTCTTTTTTTTTCACCACCACCACCACCTCCACCACCACCACCCACCACCACCACCCACCACCACCACCACCACCACCACTCCTTCCTCCTTCCTCCTTCCTCCATTCATCCTTTCTTCCTTTGCTCACTCCTTACAATCTCTCATTCCTTTCTCTATTCTCCATTACAAAATATCTCTTCTTCTTCCTCCTCTTATCCTTCTTCCTGTCTCCTCTTTCTCCTTTTATCCTTCTTCTTCCTCCTCCTCCTCGTAATTATTTTTATCATATCTTCTCCTATGTCTCTCTCCTTTTTCTGTATCTTCTTTTTTTCCTTCCTTCCTTCCTTCATCTTTCATCTGTTTTCTTCCTTCATCTTTTTATCATTTCCCTTTAATTATTCTTTCTCTTCTTCACTTCCTTCATTTACATAATTTCCTTCTCTTCCTCCTTCCCTTCCTCCTATTCTCCCCTTCCACTTCTCCTTCTCATCCTTCTATCCCTTCCAGTTACCTTTGCATCCTCCTCCTCTTTCCTCCTCTTCCTTTTCTCTACTTTATGCCTCCCCCTCTCTTCCTCCTCCCCCTTCCCCCTCCCCCTCCCCCCTCCCTTATATCCTTCACAATCACAGCCTCCATTACTCTCCCGTTACCTGGCGTGGCCTTAATGACCTCTAATCACCTGGCGTAATGGGTGTTAGGTGAGCTATACTCTCTCTCTCTCTCTCTCTCTCTCTCTCTCTCTCTCTCTCTCTCTCTCTCTCTCTCTCTCTCTCTCTCTCTCTCTCTCTCTGTCTCTTTGTCCACTCCTTTCAGTCCATTTGTTCTACTTTTACTACTACTACTACTACTACTACTACTACTACTACTACTACTACTACTACTACTACTACTACTACTACTACTACTATTACTCAGCTACTCATCTTAGCTTTTCTTACATATATATTAGTTTATTTATCATATATATTGGTTTTTTTTCTTTATTCTTATCTTTTATATCAGTTATCCGTCAACATGTCTTCTTATTACCAGACTTGTCAAAACTCTCCCCTGGTTGGCATCCTGTCTGTCTCCCTTCTCTTACGTCTTGTGATATTGAATGATTTTTTCGTTTGTGACACTCCTCTCTTCTCTTCTTCTTCTTTTTCTTCTTCCTCTCTTTACGTGCGTTTGACAAGAGGACAGGGAATAGGCGGTGACCTTAAGGAAGAAGAGGAGGAGGAGGAGGAGGACCAAAAATAAGTTAAAAATAAACATATATGAATAGATAAACAAATAAAAAGGTTAAAATATGCCACACTTATGAAATAGAATCCACTATATTTTTCTTCGGCAAAGATTTGAAAAGATACAATTTACGTATTTATTTGTTTGTTAATTTATTTATTTATTTATCTTTAAAACGTTATTGATACCCGGCCAATAAATAATGTTTATAAAAACGAGGAACCACCACCATTGCAATTACCACCACCACCACCACCACCACCACCACCACCACCACCACCTATCAACAACACCACCTATCAACACCACCATTGCTTTACCTGAATTAATGGACGATAACACCTGACCGAAGAAACATTTAACGACACCCCCTTCCCTTCCTTCTTCCCCTTCCCTCCCCTCATCCCTTCCCCCTCCCTCCATCTCTCTTCCTCCTCTCGTCTCCCTCCCTTCCACCGATTAATTCTTCTTGTCTTCTCTCCTTTCAACTCATCCCTCTATTTATCTCCCTCCCTCCTTCCTTCCCTCCCTCCTCTCTTCTCCTCCCTCATTCCTTCCTTCGTCATCCATCCTCCTTCACACATTCATCATTTCTGATCCTTCTTCATCCTTCATCTTCAATCCTTTTCTCTTATCATTCTTCCCTTTTGCAACCTATCTTTATTCTCCTATCCTCCATCTCTCCTTCCATCCTTCCCATTCCTATACCTCTCTCTCTTCATTCTATCTCTTCTAACCTTTCATATATATCCATCCTTCTATCTTTCACATACTCTATTATCGCTCCATCTCTTCCTATTCCTCTATATCTCTTAGTTCTTTATCCTTTCTTTCCTTCTTATTTCTACTCCATCCCTCTCATTCCTCTTATTTATCTATCTCTTTCATCGATCTTATTTCTTCATCCTTTTAACCTCTTCATATCTCTTATCTTTCCATACTATCTATCTCTTCACAGGTAAACTCTTCTAGAACTTAAGTCGTAGTGTCAAAATTTTCCTCTCCTCCTCCCTCTCCACCTCGAACTCCACCTCGACCTCGACTTCGATCTCCACCTTGACGCTTAATATAACTTTTCCAATCACTTGAGCGCCAGGGACTTCGCGCATTTTTTCTTCGTCTTCAGGTATTTGAGTCTCGTAAAGCCTCTGTAAAATCCGTCTTCCCTTCCGATGCTGATGAAGAATGTTAAGATTAAAATGACGGTGAATTACTACTACTACTACTACTACTACTACTACTACTACTACTACTACTACTACTACTATTACTACTACTACTTTCTCTCTCTCTCTCTAGGTTTTTATTTTCCTTCCTTTGTTTATTTTATTTTTTTATTTTTTTTTTTGCTCTTATTTTTTTTTAGATCAAGTTTTTTCTTCATTTGTTGTGGTGGTACATTTCTTTTTCTCTTTTTTTTTTTTTAGGGGGGGGTTTTTTTCTTCTCATAATCACGGGGATATTTTGTTTTAATCGGTTGTTATAAAGTTGTTTTTTTTTCTTTTCTCCCTCGTTTTTTCGTTCTCTCTGTCTCTCTTTGTCTATCTGTCTGTCTGTCTGTCTGTCTGTCTGTCTGTCATTGTTTTAGCACAGTCGAGAATGAAGTTATGATTGGACACACGTTTGCCATTCCCGTTTTCTATGAGACTGAACCACCCACCCCCCCTAAAAAAATAAACTTCCTTTATCATTAATGTCACACGTTTAGGGAGGGGGACAGGTAGGGGAGGATAGGTGTATGGGGAGGAAGCTGGGGAGGAAGGGAGGGAGGGAAGGAAAGTGGTTATGGTGTTGATGGTGGTGGTGGAGGATGGGGAGGGAGAAGGGGATATGTGGGGAGGAGGCTTTAGGTAGGTAGGGAGGGGAGAGTGGAGATTGTGGTGGTGGTGGTGGTGACTGTCGATTGAGAGAAGAGGGGAGAATGAAGGATGGGGGAGTGAGGGGAGAGGGGAGGATGGGGACAGAGGTAGAAGGGGAAGGTGGGGGAAAGAGGGGAGAAGGGAGGCTATTGACAGGGAGACAGATAGGAGGGTAGGGATAGAGAGGAGAGGGAAGAGGGGAGGATGGAAACAGAGAGGAGAGGGGATGGGGGGTGACTGAGGGTAGAGGGGAGGGTGGGGGACAAGGAAACAGCAAGGAGAGGGTAGGGACTGAGGGGAGAGGGGAGGGTGAGGGACAGATGGGAGAGAAGAGGGGGTGACTGAGGGGAGGTTAGGATATTGCAACCACACCTGCTTCTCCGGTCAAGGGAGGGGGGCGGTAGGGGGATGAAGAGGGGAAAGCTAGGGTTGTGGGGAAGGGGTGTAGAGGGGAAAGTTAGGGTGGAGGGGGGGAAGGGTGAAGGTAGCTAGGGTTGTGTAGGCTTTTGTTTCCTGCTTGAATTCTAGTCTTCGTCATATTCATTGTATTTTGTTCTTATTTTTCTTTTTTATAGATTGATGATTGTCTTACCTTACCTTACCTTACCTTATCTTACCTTACCTTACCTTACCTTGCCTTACCTTGCCTTACCTTGCCTTACCTTGCCTTGCCTTGCCTTGCCTTGCCTTGCCTTGCCTTGCCTTGCCTTGTACCTTGCCTTACCTTACCTTACCTTACCTTACCTTGCCTTGCCCACCCGTTAGTTTTCCTTCACTTTCCCTTCACTCCTTGCTTGCTTCCTGCCTGTCACTGCCACACATGTTTTATCTTCTCTCTCTCTCTCTCTCTCTCTCTCTCTCTCTCTCTCTCTCTCTCTCTCTCTCTCTCTCTCTCTCTCTCTCTCTCTCTCTCTGGGTTTTAAAATGTAACGTGATTGTGTTGCTTTTGAAGTTATTTATTGAGGAAAATAGGAAATAACGACTTTTAAACATTAATCTTGTTTTGTTTATAGTTTATGGTAAAATATCATACCAAACACTGCATACACAACATTTTTTCTCTCGTTTATTTGTAGTTTTATAGGAAAAAAAAATAATTCACTATCAATAATATTCTTTGTCATTGTCAACATAAAATATATTAGAGACCAACATTTTTAACTATATATTTTTATTTTCTGTGCCATAAGAGTTCACAGTTAAAAAAAAAAGATGATAAATAGAAAATCTCATTAACAGATCGACATAAATAATAGAATAAGGCTTAAATTACCTTTGAAAGCCTTGCCAACTTCTTTGACATGACACACACACACACCACACACACACACACACACACACCCACACACCTCAAAGGGAACGAAAAATTACCTGCAAGTACAGTCTACATCAAACCTAAGGCGATTTACTGATTACTCTTTTTCACAGGTGTACAGAAAGGTAGTAAGTGTACAGTTTGCTGCTAAATGTAAAAGTAATGTTTGTTTGATGTATATTTTGTACCTTGTTTAGTGTGTGTGTATTTTGTTTGTCACTTAATTTTCTTTATCACAATTTTTTTCTATTTTTTTTTTTAACTCATTTTTCGATCCTATTTTTTATTTTATTTATTATCTGCTTCTTTCAGCTGGGGTGGGTGGGTGGGCTGGTGGGATGGCTGGGTGGGTGAGGGGGAGCCTTCTACTATACTATCCTTTCTCTCATAGTAACAGTTATAATGGAATAAGGAAATGTAACAGCCTAGCAAGGACTCGAAATGATGTTGTTTGTAATCCTTTGTAATCCTCCTCCTTCTCCTCCTCTTTCGTCTCCTCCTCCCTGTCCTTCTCCTCGTCCTCCTTCTTCTTCTTCTTGTCCACCACCACCACCATCTTCACTCCCTTAACCTCTTTCTTCTCCTCGTCTTCTTTGTCCACTACCATCAACATCACCTCCTTCACCACCACCTCCTCCTCCTCCTCCTCCTCCTCCTCCTCCTCCTCCTCCTCCTCTTTCGTCTCCTCCTCCCTGTCCTTCTCCTCGTCCTCCTTCTTCTTCTTCTTGTCCACCACCACCACCATCACTCCCTTAACCTCTTTCTTCTCCTCGTCTTCTTTGTCCACTACCATCAACATCACCTCCTTCACCACCACCTCCTCCTCCTCCTCCTCCTCCTCCTCCTCCTCCTCCTCCTCCTCCTCCTCCTCCTCCTCACGTCTCATATCAGTTACAACTCAGCCATAAAAATTCCGTGACGATGAAGGCAAGAAATGAGGCCTCGTATTTTTAGTCGTTCCGGGATATTAGACCTTCCTTCCCCTCCTTTTGGGTTCCTCTTGGGTGGGTCTCTGTGCCTCTGCGGTTTTGAAAGTCTTAGTTTTTTATTCTCCCGCGTCCCCTTCCCCGCACCTCTTCTTGTAGCGTCTCAAACCACGATCAGGAAAGAAGGGAAGGAAGTGAGTGAGTGAGTAAGTGAGTGAGTGAGTGAGTGAGTGAGTGAGGGTTGTCCTGTCTTCGTGGTAAAGCAATAATACACATAGACAAACAGCTAATGGAAAAACATACAACTATAATAACACACACACACATACACACACATACACATCCTTTTATAATCGTATCCTTTTTTATATACGATTTCCATTCCTTTCTCTCTCTCTCTAAAAAAAAACAAAAAAAAAAACATATCTTCATGTTATAAGAACCTCAAATTTGAATGGAAATAAATGAGCCGAGTCTATACGGTCCTCCTTTTGTAAGCTGCTCCACTTAATACCATCATTATTTTCCCCCCAAACCCATTACGTTCATATCATTAAGGCGCGGACGCTCACACATTTCTTATAATTATTAGTTTTTTTTTAATATATATCTATCTTCCTTTATTTTTTTGCGTGTGCTCCAAGTGCGGGTGTCCACTATTGTGGACACCCGCACTTGGAGCCCACGCACCGGTGTCCACAATAGTGGACACCCGCGGTTTAAGGGTTAAAAATAATCCTTGACGTAGTATAGTTACCCTTACGCCTGATTTACCTCGGGAAGATAAAAGAAATTGGTATCACGCCCACATTTCATCCTGTATTGAGTGGGAGTTAAATAAATAATCGGAGGCAGGCTTAATGTACCGGAAGGAAGGAAGGAGGAGGAGGAGGAAGAAGAGGAGAGGAAACCCAAGGAAACGAATGAGAAAATGGCCTTTGCACCGCCCCAGTTGTGAAAGAATTTGAATATAAAAACATACACACAAAGAACGTGGAAGACAATGCAGGAAAGAAAGAAAGAAAGAAAGAAAGAAAGGAAGGAAGGAAGAAACGGTTACATGACCTGATTCTCCGTTGTGTTAGAAAATGTATTACACAACAATTAGAAGAGAAAACAGAAAGGAAAATGTAAGAAGACCAAAACGAAAAACACACACACAAAAAAAACAATGATTATATAAATTTTCCAGTCAACAAGAACAAAACAACATAATACAATTCACTACATGAACGAAAGAGGCGATGAAACAAAACAAAACAAAACAAAACAAAACAATACAAACAAAACAAAAACTAAAGTCATGGAGAGAGAGAAGTGGAAACAAGCGAATCATTAAGAACTAAAGATTGTAAATTACAGGTAACACGGAGGGGAGGAAACTTGAGGGAAACAAGTTACAGCAATCAACAGGTAATCATAGCATGTTTGAGACCAATTATCAAGAAGTTTGGTTCAAAAATTCTTAGCGTGAAGGGGGTGAAAGGAAAGGGAGGTAGGGGAAGGGAGGGTTAGGGAATGAGGGAGGGGAAGGGAGGGAAGTAGGGGAAGGGAAGGAGGGTTAGGGTAAGGAAGGGAAGGGAGGGAAAGGAAGGGAAGGGAGGGTAAGGTAGGAAGGGAGGGTAAGGGAGGGAGTGAGTAACTTTCCCATGAAAATATATACAGATGGATATGAAGTGTGATGTATCTTTACCTGATCGAGTGGTGAGTGTGAGTGAGGCATGACTGAACTGACGTAATGAGGGGGAGTAATGAGGGTGGAGTGGACTAGTGTGTGGGTGTGGGTGGGGGTGTGGGTGTGGGTGGAGTGTGGAGGAGGGGGTGGTACAAGAATCATTATCATCATCATCATTTCGGGGTAGATTTAGGGCCAACTATTATGAACTGACTGAAAACACTCACTTTCATGATTAAATTTACACACACACACACACACACACACACACACACACACACACACACACACACACACACACACACACACACACACACATCTGTTCCATTAAAATAACACTTAGATTTTTAAATGTCTGCTGTATTTCCTCTTACCTGACCTACTTTCGTTTTTCTCTTCATTCTACCTCCGCCTCCACAACCCTCCCTCCCTCCCTCCCTCCTTCCCTCCCTCTTCCTTTAGACCCTCCCTCTCTCCCTCCATCCCTCTCTCCCTCCCTCACTCCCTTCCCTCCCTTCCTACCTCCTTCATCAATTAACAGGTGACTTGACGTAGAAACACACACACACACACACACACACACACACACACACACACACACACACACACACACACACACACACACACACCCCTAAGTTTCATCATCCATCCCTCAGGCAAATATTAATTCATGCATAAAATATCATTGAAAATCAGTTCGTGTCTTGATTAATTGCAGGTGGAAGTGAAGGAAATAATAAAATTTTTCTTCTTCTATTTGCCTCATTTATTAAGTTTGCTCTCTCTCTCTCTCTCTCTCTCTCTCTCTCTCTCTCTCTCTCTCTCTCTCTCTCTCTCTCTCTCTCTCTCTCTCTCTCTCTCTCTCTCTCTCTCGTGTCCGTCATTCTGTGTATTATATTTTCTTATCATTGTCTTATCAGTATGTAATGATTAATTTGTATTTCTATATATATTTCATTTATATTTTCCTGTTGTTCATTTATTTTTTTTTTTATCTTCTACTGTCTTCGTCTTCTTCTTCGTCCTGTTTATCACGTATTATTCTCTTCTTTTTTTATTTTCTATCATTAGCCTTTGATCGTATATATTTTAAAATGTTCTTCCCTCCCTCGCTTCTTCTTCCTTCTCGTTCCCTCTTCGTCTCATACTTCATTTACCTTTCAACAAGACTGAAGTTGCATGCATTTTTCTTTATTCCTCTCTCATTCCTCCTTTCTGTTCCATTTCCTCCTATTCTTCTTCTGCTCCTTGCTTGTCTTACCACTCCTTCACTTCCTTCCTTCCTTCCTTCCTTCCTTCCTTCCTTTCTTCTTTCCCCTCGTATCTCACCTTTCTTCCCTCCCTTCCAAGCTACACGTGCCATCTTATTAACGTGTGTGTGTGTGTGTGTGTGTGTGTGTGTGTGTGTGTGTGTGTGTGTGTGTGTGTGTGTGTGTGTGTGTGTACCTTGCCTATTCTGAAGTGATAATTGATTACCTTTGAAATAAACTACAATAATGACTTTTTTTCTTTCTCTCCCTACGTCATTCTATCTTAATTACCTTCTCTTCCTCCTCCTCCTCCTCCTCCTCCTCCTCCTCCTCCTCCTCCTCCTCCTCCTCCTCCTCCTCCTCCTCCTCCTCTCATTGTGGGTTCACTCTCAACTCACTCATAACATTCAGTGATGGACTAAGAAGAGGTGTGTCACATTTTCCTCATTTTCTTGTCCTCATTCTCATTATCTCACTTTCTTTCTACTTATAATCTGTACTCTCTTGTTTTCTTAATAATTTCCCTTTTTTGATGAGCTGACACGAAAAGAAAGTGCTTCTCATTTTCTTTTTTTTTCTCTACTATTTTTAGTACCTGGATTTCCTCTCTCAAGTGATTTATTATTTAATTAGTAGAAGTAAAAGAGAGAGAGAGAGAGAGAGAGAGAGAGACGTTGCACCACGCTGTCATTTAATATTCGTTTGTTTATGTAGTAACTTAAGACTCACAAGATAGATATTTATTCCTCTCTCCCTCCAGTCACACACCTACACATTGATATTGATATGTGGCAACGATGTTTTATCTCCACTTAGTTTTGGGTGGAGTAAGTGGAATTTGTAGTGGAAGGGTAGCGTGGCCGAGCGGTCTAAGGCGCTGGTTTAAGGCACCAGTCTCTTCGGAGGCGTGGGTTCGAATCCCACCGCTGCCAGCCTGTGTTTTATAGGGTAGAGACGTGAAGGTTTTAATAATAGTGAGTGTGTTATGGTATTTATTGATTCCAGGTGTGTTCTGGGCGTCTACTCTTCTACTTTTTTGCATCAGAAAGTAGTAATAAGTGTTGCATGTTTTATAAGGTAGAGACGTGAAGGTTTTAATAATAGTAAGTGTGTTATGGTATTTATAGATTCCAGGTGTGTTCTGGGCGTCTACTCTTCTACTTTTCTACTTTTTTGCATCAGAAAGTAGTAATTAGAGTTGCATGTTAAAAATAAATGGAAATAGTAACCCGTATAAAAGAAGGAAACAAAGGAGGAAACTTCAAGCATCCTTTGTTTAGATTAGTTTCTCTTGTTTTGATTCTCCTTTTGTGAGAGATTCTAAGTCACATGGAGGTAGATAGGTAAAGCTAAGCAAGGTGTTGTGTGTGGCTGTAGTGTTAATTGTGTTCTGGTTAGTATTCGTGGATCTAATTCTAACTTTCTTACGTGCCTGCATCTAGTGTGTTTATATGCACGCGTTAAACCTGACTTTTGTTTTGCTACTATAAATGTTGAGGTTTTAGTTAGCACAAGGAGTGACTTAAACTCTCATTTGACCTTATTACTTTTTTTTTATATATATATTTTTACCATTGAAGTTACCAGCAAACTTTAACATAGCCCATAATAGATACATTCCTTGGCTATTTATTTATTTATTTATTTACTTACTGACTTTTATTTCCATGTAATTGTACAAGTTCTAACATGAATCCTAATTTAAACACGCTTGTGACTTGGTTTTCCCCTCATAACACGGATAGTGAGGGAAAAAAATAATAATAAAATAAAAAACATTAGTGTAGCTCGTAATTTAACTCTGCTTGGATGTTCCCGCTATTGTGTTCTGTGTTGGTTATAAATGAATGAATGTGAGAGAGAGAAAGAGAGAGAAAGAGAGAAAGAGAAGGTTCCAACAATGGCTGTAAATTAAACCGCGAATTTGACTTTATTTTCCACTACAACAGGAAGAGAAAAGCCATGAGAGAGAGAGTGGTCATAATTTACGCATACGCTCTGCTTTTGTTTCCTGGGTAATAAATGCAGAGGCGTGAGTAGGATAGATGGCAGTGCGCAACTCTAAGGGCGTCAGGTGGAGGCGTGGAGGAAACAAAGACGCATCGCACTGCACCTCCTCAATCCTTTTGTTTAGAAGCAGAGGAGGAGGAGGATCCGACGCTGTGCTTATAAGGAATCCAATACCAGTTTATTTGTTATTCTTTTGTCTGTTATTTCTCCGTTATTAGGTTTTTTATTATTCTAGTCATCTTATTTTATTATATTTTTTTTTATTCTTGCTCTGGGTGATCTTCCTTTGTTTATTTTTTGGGGTGATGAATATAGCAGGAAAATAAATATATATACTGGCCCGTCATGTTATAAAATTTATGTATATATATATATAAAATATGTAGTGGGTGACCGGAAAAAAATAATAAATAAAAAATAGGGGTCGACGTACCTGGAAGTGATATAAAAAGGCTTTGGGTTCGAGGAGGGAGGCTGTAGCAAGATTGAGTGGGAGGCAAATACGATGAAAGGGAAAAAAAAAAAAGGAGAAAGTCGTCGAGGATAATATGATAAAGAATGACCAAAAGAAGAGTACTATGAAGTGACGGAAAACTTACAAAGAGAACACAAGAAAGAGGTGATCACGTTTTTTTATTACCTTTTTTTAACCGTCAGTAAGAAAAGAAGTTGTTTGATATGTATTTTATATCTTAATTCTGTTCTGTTGAGTATGTGTGCGCGTGTGTGTGTGTGTGTGTGGTGTGTGTGTGTGTGTGTGTGTGTGTGTGTGGGTGTGTGTGTGGGCGTGTTTGTTAGTGTGTGGGCGCCTTGCATTGTTAAGATTCTCGTTAACTTCTGAGTTCATACCTTGAGAGGTAATGATTTTGCTGAGAAGAAAACCAAGATGAGGAGGAGGAGGAGGAGGAGGGGGAAGGAGGTAGTGGTGGTGGTGATGGTGTTGATGCAGAAAAATATAATCCACTCAATACCTTTTTTTTTTTTGTATGTAAGGAGATAATGGCTTTGTTATCTTCGAGGCAAATTGTTAAGGCGGATTATTTTAGATTAGTCCTTGTTGACATTATTAAGTCGTATCCCATTTTCTGTTGCACTTCTTTGTTGTTTTTTTATAGGATCCATTTTGAATTCCTTGTCCCAGCTTTTTTTTTTCAATTTCTTTTTCTTTCATCTCATCTCGATTCTGGGGACGTTTGTATTAACTCTTTCTTCCTCCTCCTCCTCCTCCTCCTCCTCCTCCTCCTCCTCCTCCTCCTCCTCCTCCTCCTCCTCCTCCTCCTCCTCCTTCTCTTCCTCCACAGCTAATTAAACAGATTACACACACACACACACACACACACACACACACACACACACACACACACACACACACACACACACACACACACACACACACACACACAGTAACACAAAGAAAAGTACATCGTATAACCAGAAAAACAAAGTACCGTAGATAATAAAGGACTTTCTGTATATATGTATGTATGTATGTATGTATATATATATGTATGTAATAGAATCGTGGATGTATGTAGAAGTGTTACCTTTATACACAAGCATCGTTGCGTGTATAATAGTGCATCGCGTTGAACAAAAGAACAATGCAAGACAATGAAGAACCGGGTGTAATAAGTTAAGTTAAAAGTCGCGTTTAACATATACAACGACAGCCACATGTCATACAAATCCTAACATCATACACTGGATAACGAAATACAGTGAATAACCAAGTACAACGGATAATAAATACAACGAATATACAACAACTACCAACGTTATGTTACACTTATACACACACATCACCACCGTTTAATGTGATGGATGGTGTCACTATGTCTTGATGTACAAACAGTTATGGTAAAGCAAATATATACAGGTACATGTGTATATATGTATGTTAAGGAGTATGTGTATGTATGAGTGTGTATGTTTCTCTCACAAACTAGAGGTCGTATGTGTGGTGTATAACTCACAGGAAAATCATGTATGTATGTATGTATGTATGAGGATTTTGTGGAGATCTGTCTTGCTGAGAGGGAGAAGTAGGACAAAGAAGGGGACACAAGGGAAAGTAGGAATGTTGGGAAAAAAAAGGAAAACTGATGAAAATGCAGGAAATATAAAAAAAAATGAAAAAGTAGAGAGAAGGGAAAGTTTGAACCCAAAAAATTTATTATTTAATTACATTTTTTTTTTATGTAAGGAAAACGAATATGTAAAGGGAATTATTGATAAGGTTGTTGATCGTTCCCTTAAACCATTACTCCTTTATCACCTGTTGAGTGTGTTTACCTGACCCTTTATGAACTCTACGAAGTGTGTGTGTGTGTGTGTGTGTGTGTGTGTGTGTGTGTGTGTGTGTGCGCTACTAGTAATTGGAAGTGATGGAAACCAGCAGGGAGGCAGCGCCCACACACACACACACACACACACACACACACACACACACACACACACACACACACACACACACACACACACACACAGAGTTAGTCAAAACCTTCTTCGTTACATTCAATTTAGTTTATAATCCTGAATATTACTTTTCTCTCTTCCCTCATTCTTTTGCCTTTCCTCTATTTCATTTAAACTTTTTCACACAGCTTTACCATCCTAGCATTCTTTCATCTTTTTCTTTCTTTTCTTTCTTTCTTTCTTTCTTTTTTTTTACAAGATTCCTTTCTTCATATATTTCGCCCATTCTGTCTCAGTCCATCGTTATTACTTTCGCTTTGTCATTTCAAAGTAGACTCATTCTTCCTCCTCCTCCTTCCTTTTCCTCTTCTTCTTCCTCTTGAGACTCCCACGCATGACGACTCTCCACCCCCTCTTCCCCCCGTCCTTTCCTCCTTGTCCTCCACCTTCCCGTCCCTTTCCTCCTTCGTTCCTTCTGTCACTTTTCCTCCCGTTCACTTTTGAGGAAGATGAGAATAACAATAACAAGAATGGCATTGATGTGTTTCAAGACGTTGGAGGGAAGTCAAAAAATAATTCGTGTTTCCCTGGAAATAGAAAGTGAAAAATATTATTAGTGATTATATGATATTTGTTGCTCCTCCTCCTCCTCCTCCTCTTTTTTCCCTTCCTTCTCTTCCTCTTCCTTGTTCTCCTCCGTTGCCTCCCCTTCTTTCCTTCTTCTCTGCTTCCTTTTCCTTCCTTTTTCCCTCCTCCTCCTTCTCCTCCTCCTTGTCCTCTTCCTAGTAGTCGTTACTCAGATGATTAAAATGCCAAGAATATCATTTTTCTTTGTTGTATATATAGTTAACCTTCATTGATACCTGACTCTCCCTTTGTGCCAGTTCACCTGTATTCCCTCCCCTACCCCTATCTCTCTCTCTCTCTCTCTCTCTCTCTCTCTCTCTCTCTCTCTCTCTCTCTCTCTCTCTCTCTCTCTCTCTCTCTCTCTCTCTCTCTCTCTCTCTCTCTCTCTCTCTCTCTCTCTCTCTCTCTCTCTGGCTGACAGGTGTGCGTGATGGTGTTTGCAGGTGTGGATGGGAAAGGTCGGGGATGGTGTAGTTGTACTCTCTGTGTTAGAGAATATAATTGGATTTTGTGTGTGCATATGCGTGTTTTATTTATCTGTTTCTGTCTATATCTATATCCTCCTCCTCCTCCTCCTCCTCCTCCTCCTCCTCCTCCTCCTCCTCCTCCTCCTCCTCCTCCACTTGTATCTAGTCTCCCTTACCCTACTAAACATTATCTTTGGTTATCCTGTTTGTGGGAATCTATACTGTTATTATTATCATTATTTATATTATTATTATTATTATTATTATTATTATTATTGGTTCTCTCTATATAAATATTTGTAGCTAGTGAAAAAGAGTAGGATAAATGAGAACAAGATAAGGTAGATAACATGATAAAACAAGAGATGGTACAGAAATATGAGGAGATAAAACCGAGAACAGAATGACTTGAGGAACTACAAAGATTATATATACTTTTTATTTTTATTTTTATAGTACACAGCAATCTGTATTTTCCTTATCAAAGATGCAGGTAGTGTAGGTGAGATAAAGATGGAACTAAATAGGAATATAGTGAAGTAGATATCATGTATAATGCAATATAAAGTTTTATATTATAGTAATGAGGAAAATAAGGCCAGATTCGTGTTCAGCATGACCGGAAATCTCATTGTATCAATTTTCATGAGATTCGGAGGTGTGGAAATTTTCATGAAATTTTGTAGGGTACACCCTTAGAATTTTTTGATAAATCACATATTTAAAAATAACTCGAAATGTATGGGGTTTACGTAAAAAACATATATAATATAAAAGAAAGGGCAGGAGACGTTTGTTCTATTGAGCTATAATATAATTGAATTGGAATGTAATTATAGATGTAGGAGTGTAAAGTATTATGCATTAATTTCTTTAATAAAATTTGAATTTTCTTCATAGGTATTTGAGTTATTGGAAATATGATGACAATTTGAGATATATATTATCAAACTCCATAACTCTACTTCTATACAATTTTCCTGTGGGACTAATATTTACGTAGTAAAATGGGAAAACCTTTTTTCGACTTCAATTCTGGTGGAATTTACGGTCCACAAAATGAAAAAATCTAAATATTATAGTAATGACAAAACTAATTCAAGATTCGTGATCAGCATGCCCGAAAACCTCATTGTACCAATTTTCATGAGATTCGGAGGTGTTGAAATAACTCTAAATGTATGGGATTTACGTAAAAAACGTATTGAATATAAAAGAAAGAACAGGACAAGCCCGTTCGAATGAGCTATAGTGTAACTGAATTGAAATGTAATTATAGATTTAGTAGTGTAAAGTATTATGCATTCATTTATTTCACAAAATCTTAATTTTCTATATAAGTAATAGAGTTATTGGAAAGATAATGACAGTAGAAGATATACATTATCAAACTCCATAACTTTATATCAATACAATTTTCCTGTAGCACTAATATATACGTAGTAAAATGGGAAAAAGGTTTTCGACCTCAATTCTGGTGGAATTTACGGGCCACAAAATGGAAAATCCAAATATTATAGTAATGACAAAACTAATTCTAGATTCGTGCTCAGCATGCCCGAGAACCCCTTGGTACCAATGTTCATAAGTTGTGTTGAAATATTAACAAAACCTTAACCTAACCTAACGTTTCTCACCCATTTCACTCCTGGCTGAAATCATGTTTTTTTTAATAACTCGAAAAGTATGAAGCTTACGTCAAAAATGTATAGAATATTAGTACTACATAATAATATAAATGGAAATCGTACACTATTGAAATGAAATACATGTTAGATTAAAGATAGTTGTTATGGAATGGGAACATAGAAGTGTTGTACATATATATAATACAACATAATTAGAAAATAGATACTAAATAAAAGTAGAAATGGGAATACTACAATAATAGAAGGAAGGTAAATTACAATAGAAGCATTAGATATACGGAAGAAAACTCACAAATACTGTAAGAATTATTTGATATATGAAAAATAATCAAAAAAATTAACACAGCGGTAATTACGATAAGGTGAGGTAAAGAAAATTATGCAGTAACGTGGGAACTATAAGAAAAAGTTTATTGTGGTAAAGTGTTAATTAGGAAAATATAAAAATAAAAAGATGATCATAAGAGAAGCAATTTGCAGGCAATATATTTTTTCTCTTACAGTTTAGGATGAAAAGAAATTAAGAAACGCGAAGAGAATGGGAAGTTTGGGAGTAATAAAGATCGCTAAACACACACACACACACACACACACACACACACACACACACACACACACACACACACACACACACACACACAGGATACTGTATAACAAAAAAAAAATACTTAAAAATAGCATTATACCTTTATTTTCACTTCCTTTCTTTGTGTCATTGGAAGAGGGAGAAGAAAAAATATATATAAATTGAATAGAAAATATAATAGACTAATAAATATAAATATAAATATAAATAATGAAAAAAATAATTCCTGGAAACGTCTCTTTCTTCAATCTTCTCCCTCATCTTCTTCATCTTCTTCTTCATCTTCCTCTTCTTCTTCATCTTCATCTTCATCTGCATCTGCATCTCTCTCTTCATCTTCATCTTTTTCCTCTTCATTTTCAATCTTCCTCTTCAATCTTCCTCTTCAATCTTCCTCTTCCTCTTCCTCTTCCTCTTCCTCTTCGTCTTCACTGCCTCCCACATTCTAAAAAGAAGTAGGCAGACTGCACCTGACCTTGCACAACCACGAAGGTCTGCTGGGAAAACTCCTCTTTTGGAAACTGCATAAGACAAGGAAGAGTGATGCATAGTGTAGAGAGAGAGAGAGAGAGAGAGAGAGAGAGAGAGAGAGAGAGAGAGAGAGAGAGAGAGAGAGAGAGAGAGAGAGAGATTCCCTTATTCACTTCTATTTCTACATTCAATTTTTCTTATTCTCTCCCTTCCTTCCTCCTCATTTCTTCCTTTCATCTTATTGTTCTACTTTTTCCTTGCTTCCTCCTCTTTCTCCTATTCTTCCTCCTTGTTATCTTCCTTCCTCCTCCTTCATAGTTTTTCTAATACTTCTTTTCGTCCTCCTCTTCCTCCTCCGAGCTACTTGTGTCTTCATTTCCTCTCATCTCCTCGTGGGACGTGTGTCTTGCCAATTGCTACCGGCGTTCCCTTTTTTATTCCTTGCCTTCTTTCTCCTCCTCTATTTGTTTCCACTTCTCTCCTATCTTTTCTTTTCCTCTCCCTTTCTTTATTTCCTCTATTCTCATTCTTTTGTTGTTTTATCTCGACACAGATCAATGTAATTAAGGAAAATTATACGTTTTTTCCACGTCACAACACACATTGACACCTGGAGAGGAAACTTATATCAGGGAAATAAAAATAAGAATTGAAAAAAAATCATATCCAGGTGTTATTTAATTTAAGTGGTGATGTGAAATTGAAGTGGTGTCAAGGGCTTGGTATTACCGCCTCTCGTTTTCTATGTAAAATGATTAAGGGCAGCTGACCTAAAAAAAAAAGAGAAAAAACATTTACTATTTTGTTGTATTCACTTGTAACACTTTCTTTCCTTTCATATCTGTTAAAGCTATATTAATGTACGATAGTTGTCTTTTAAATGTTATGTACGATACCCATTTTTTGATGTGTTACGTAGCTACAATATCTTATTTAGTTATGTTAAATACTCTTTTTTTTATATATATATGTTTTATTTGTATTCATTTGTTTTTTTTGTATATAGCTTACCTTACATTTCATAGCCAGACGTACGATACTAAATTATGACGTACGATATTCAATCACAACGTACGATAGATACTTAATAATAACCTACGATACTCAATCATGGAGGTGCATCAACGGCTTTCACGAGTGTGTTTGTCTCCTTTCAGCCTCCATATCTTATTTATTTATTCATTTATTCACACATTATTCATCCATAAATATTTAGGCGTCTTATTTGGGTGTTGGAGGTTTGTGTCCCTAAAGAAGAGAGGAGGGGAGGGACGGGAGGGGGAGGAGGGGAAGAGAGGAGGAGAGGAGAAGGGAAGGGAAGGGGAGAGAAGGAGAGGAATTGAGTGGGTGAGAAAGTGGGTGAGGAGGAGTGAGTGGTCTTAAGAGGAGGGAAGGAGGTAGAAGGAGGAAAGATACAGGAGGAGGAGGAGGAGGAGGAGGAGGAGGAGGAGGAGGAGGAGGAGGAGGACAATCAGTATCACTAATGATCACAAATTTTCAAAAAGTAAAAAA
>JAPQNM010000022.1:3496526-3514026 GCA_029783475.1 Metacarcinus magister
GCCATGTGTATTTAGTAAAATTTCCACTAAATCTGTTGAAATTCATTGGAATATTTGATGTCTTTCTGCTCACTCCTGTTTTTAGTTTTAACTACTACTACTACTACTACTACTACTACCACTACTACAGCTTTTGCCCGTTAGTAGCACAGGTTTAATTTTTTTTTTATATAGTGACGCCTCGTTTCTTTGTTGTGAGGCTCATGCTGCCCGTGGAAGCTCCTTGATGCATGTAACGTTACAGTCCCGTCGAGGATAGTGTTATGACAGGACACAATGTGGGTGATTTTTGCCAACTCGTCGATTATTCCATAGAAAAGTGGCCAGCCTGTTGAGGACTCGAACTCGGGACTCTGAGCTGGTATGTCCCCCACGCTAACCACTTGGCCACCTCCTCCACTATAGAAGACAGGTGTGTAGGAATAAGGGACAGGTATGGAAGGAAGGTGTGGATGAAGGAAGAATATTTGTAGAGGGAAATAGGGTTAGGATATAGAGGAATTAGAAACTGTGTTGTAGGAAGGAAACAGGTGTGTGGTGGAAGGCAGGACAGGTGTGTGGTGGAAGGTAAGACAGGTAGGTGTGTGGAGGCTTACCTGGTGGAGTCCCTCGCCTTGAGATCCGACTGTAATGTCATCTGGTGAATATTTTATACATGACCTTTAGGGGATGGCTTGATTCATTCTCTCTCTCTCTCTCTCTCTCTCTCTCTCTCTCTCTCTCTCTCTCTCTCTCTCTCTCTCTCGCTCTCTCGCTCTCGCTCTCTCGCTCTCTCTCGCTCTCTCTATCACTCTTAACTTTTACCTTCGTTTGTGTTAAAAGATAATACAAAAAACTTACCTTTTACCTGTTAATTGGATCTCACCTGACACTTGTTAATTTTACCTTATCTAACCTTACCTTACTCTCTGTTTCTCCCTTGTTTTGTTCCTTACCCAATATCTTCCCTTCTTCTTTTGCTCTTACCTTCCTTTCTTTACTTCTTCCCTTCTCTTCACCATTCACTTAACTGCTTCTCTTCCCTTCCCTTTACTTTCCCTTCCCTTTAGTTTGTACCCTATGCTACTACACCTGTCATTTATATTCCCTTCACCTCCCAACACTTCCCCGACTCCCTTCACTGTTTACCCATCACTTACCCAACACCCCTTCCTTTCCCATCACTTACCCAACGCCCCTTCCTATCCCATCACTTACCCAAACACCCCTTCCTTTCCCATCGATACGAACGTTGATGTCAAATGTAACAAAAGAATATTTTTTAACACGTAACACAAGTCGTTCATTTTATTTATTTATTCGTAACATTTTCAACCCTTTTTCCCGGGCTCGGATTGCAGTGTTTTGGGGACAATTGGCTATGAAGGGACTGTAAAAGGCGTGTTCTGAACGTGTTTGGGGGTGATTTAGGACCAATAAAGCAAGCGGAGGTACCGGATGGAGGGAAGGAGAAAGGTACGGGAGGGAAGAGGAAGGAGAATGGATAAGGGGAAGGGAGGTAGGGAAAATGAGAGAAGTAAAGAGAGAGAGAGAGAGAGAGAGAGAGAGAGAGAGAGAGAGAGAGAGAGAGAGAGAGAGAGAGAGAGAGAGAGAGAGAGAGAGAGAGAATGAAGGTGTTAAAAAAAAGTGGTGATGTGATGTGTAACTAAGCTGTGTTACCTATCAGTCAGTCAGTCAGTCTCTCTCTCTCTCTCTCTCTCTCTCTCTCTCTCTCTCTCTCTCTCTCTCTCTCTCTCTCTCTCTCTCTCTCTCTCAAATAATTAGTTCTCAGTGTGTTCCTTCATGCATACACAAGGTTGCGTTAGCAGAAGATAAATGTTGCAGTACAAAAAAAAAGCTTTGTTGTTTGGTAAGACAGCAACAACAACAACAATAATAATGATAATAATAATAATAATAATAATAATAATAATAGTAGTAGTAATGAAAACTTTAACATTACGTGCTTCTTTCTACACACACACACACACACACACACACACACACACACACACACACACACACACACACACACACACACACACACACACACACACGGTTGCATTAATAATAAATATGTAAATAAATGAATAAACAAACATTGAAAAAATACGTTCCTTGGCAATGCTTGTCTAACGTCATCATGTTCTTTCTACATCAACTTAATAATAACAAAATAAAATAGAGATTAAAAAAAATTGCTTCACCGAGAGAGAGAAAATAATGAGAGAAAATAAGTTAACTACTCAAGACAAATTAACTAAACTAGAAAGCAAGATAAAAACGAGAAAATAAATTAGCTACAGAAGACTAATTAAATAGAGACAAATAAAAGAAAGAGAGATAAGAAGTTAGTTACAAAGGACAAATCAACTACAAAGAAAAATAAAAGAATAAAAATAGAAGTTAGCTATAGAAGAAAAAGACCTTCAACTTCTGGATAGGCAAGATCAATCAGCTTCCTACCTCCTCTTATCCCCACCAGATGTCAGGCTTAAAGGGATTTATTACCACTCTTGAAAGTAGTCACATTCACCACTAACTTGTATCATTGGCTGTGTGGGAAGAAGAAGAAGAAAGGAGGATGAAAAGTTCTGAACAAGCTACTTCATTAATAGTATGGTTAGTATTAGTTGCTTATTGGGTCAAGTATTATACGTATATATAAGTATTGTCCTATTGTATTCCTGTGTGTGTGTGTATGTATGAACAGGTTATAGCATCACACTCCCTCCTAATCGATACCCATTTTCTGTTCTTCTGTTCTTTTGTTATGGTTTTTATGACTTGAACGAGTGTGCAGTTGGAAGAACAAGCTGTTGAGGCCGTCTGGGGTTCGTTCCTTGTATCATAACACTCTCAGAGCATTGTAACAGTTGTCCAGCCACAAAGGGAGAGGGGAAAGGAGAGAGGTGGAGAGGTTTGGAGAGGAGAGGAGAGGGAGAGGGTGGCATGTGGAATAAGAAGTAAGAGGAATAGAAATTGAAAAAGAGATAAAAGAGCATCAAAGAGAGAGAGAAAGGAGGCAAACGTGGGAGAAAAGAAGGATTGAGAAGTTATAATTGAAGAGAGGAGAAGGAGAAGAAGAAGAGGCAATAAAGATACAATAAAGAATAACACAAGCAAAAAGGGGTAGAAAGAAGACGAAGCGAAGAGGATGAAAAAGAAGAAGAAAAATACATCGATGACAAAGGAGAAGAAAAAAGAACACACAAGAAACGAACGAAAAAAAAAAAAGAGCAAAATTCATGAATAATAAGTTAGTGAAGTGAAAAGCAAAGCAGAAGAAGACGAAGAAGTGAAGGAGGGAATAGAAGAGAAGTGAAAGAAGAGGAGGAGGAGGAGGAGGAGGAGGAGGAGGAGGAGGAGGAGGAGGAGGAGGAGTGTAGGCAGCTTGAAAAGGTTACACAGTGGCAGGTGAAAATGTCGCATAGATTTTGTGATGTTGTTCGAGGTTACTTAAGCAAACTTTGATGAGGTTGGAAATGCCACAAGACTGAAGGACGAAGAGGGGAGGAGGAGGAGGAGGAGGAGGAGGACGAAGAGGACGAATATTAATAAGGAAATATACACACACACACATCTCCTTCTCTCTCTCCATGCCTCCCTTCTTTCTCTCACCATTCCATACTTCATTTTTTTCTCTATATCTTTGGCACATTTCTCTCCTTCTTCCTCCCTTTCTTCATATATTTTCTCTTCCATATTCCATGATTTCCTATTGTTGCTTCCTCTTTCTTCCTTCCTCTCGCCCTCTTTAATTTTCTTTGATGCACTGTTGTTTCCTTTCCTTCATTTTTCTTTCTGATTATTCTTCTCTTTGTTTTCTTCTCTTTTCTCTTTTTTTGTCTTTCTTCCTTCCTCCCTTCCTTCCTTCCTTCCTTTCTTTCCTTCCTTCCTTCCTTCCTTCCTTCCTTCCTTCCTTCCTTCCTTCCTTCCTTCCTTCCTTCCTTTTTTCCAATTTTCCTTCCTTTCTACTTTCGTTCCATCATTTCCTCCCTCTACTTTCTTTCCACACACACACACACACACACACACACACACACACACACACACACACACACACACACACACACACACACACACACACACACCTTGTGAAGCTCATACGACCTTGAAGTTTCAACGCCAAAGGTTAGAGAGAGAGAGAGAGGAGAGAGAGAGAGAGAGAGAGAGAGAGAGAGAGACCGACGAATCTTGTATTATTTTCAACAGCATAATTTTGTTCCTTTGACGACGTAGAATTCAGATAAAAAAATAAATCTTCTTTTCACTAACACTGAACCGATGGAGATGAAGAAGGAGAAGAAGGAGAAGAAGGAGAAGAAGAAGAAGGAGAAGGAGAAGAAGAAGGAGAAGAGAAGGATGAAAACTAAGAAGAAAATAGAAGGAGGAGAGAAAATCTAAGTTTATTCTCCTCTCTGTACCTGAAGGAATCTGTGAAAGGAAAGGTTATGTAAATCCTTGCATTAATTAGAGTCCAGGTACGAAGGCCAGGTGGAAAATATTATTTGGAAGGCGGAGGAGGAGGAGGAGGAGGAGGAGGAGGAGGAGGAGGAGGAGGAAGAGGAGGAGGAGGAGGAGGAGGAGGGGATGGACACTGTTTTTCTTTTTTCATGAAGACGAGAAATGAGAGAAAAAATACACAGAAGAAAGAAGTGGAGGCTGGTTTCAATCTCTTCCTCCTCCTCCTCCTCCTCCTCCTCCTCCTCCTCCTCCTCCTCCTCCTCCTCCTCCTCCTCCTCCTCCATTTGGTAGTAGCAGGATGACCATCTAGATAAGAACGAATACGAGGAGGACAATTAAGAGGAGGAGGAGGAGGAAGAAGAAGAAGAAGAGGAGGAGGAGGAGGAGGAGGAGGTTTTAATTAGTGGCATATTGCAATTAATACCGGAAATCATTAGGAAGTTTAACGTAGTGACTGCAGTATATTTATTGTTCTTGTCTCTAATAGTTTGTTGGCCTGAGTGTATGTATGTATGTATGTATGTATGTATGTATGTATGAGTGTTTCTGTGTGTGTGTATGTTATTTCTGTGTCAAGGTGATTTTGTGAGCGGGATGAGAGGAATATGGAGATGAGAGAGAGAGAGAGAGAGAGAGAGAGAGAGAGAGAGAGAGAGAGAGAGAGAGAGAGAGAGAGAGAGAGAGAGAGAGAGAGAGAGAGAGAGAGATTAGGCACTCCACATTCATGTCATTTAATGTACCTTTACTCTACGCACACACACTCTCTCTCTCTCTCTCTCTCTCTCTCTCTCTCTCTCTCTCTCTCTCTCTCTCTCTCTCTCTCTCTCTCTCTCTCTCCTCGGTTTATTCCATCTCATTTCTTCATTTCCTAATACTTTCTCATGAAGTATTTTAATTTTCGTTCTTTAATAATTTTCTCTTAACAATTTACACCATCATCATCATCATCATCATCATCATCATCATCATCATCATCATCATCATCATCATCATCATCATCATCATCTCTTTCTCTTGTTCATTCATGTTCTCATTTTCCTCTTTCTAACACTTCCTCCCCTATCTCCGTTATCTGTCGCCCCATTAAAGGGAAACTGTGCTTGAAAGAAAATGGGAAAGGGAAAGGGAGAGAGGGTGAGGGAAACAGTTTGCAATAATAATCTAGTTTAGTTTTGGGGGAAAAAAAAAATGACCCAGAGTGGTTTGCGGAACTTCATGTATTTGATTCCTAATTCTACTCATCCTTATTTTCTTTCTTTATTTTGTTTTTCATTGTTTTCTTTCTCTTTTGTTTCATTTATTATTTTATTTGTTGTTGTTTTTTAGTTTATTTGGTTTTTAGTCAATTGTTTTTCATTTTTTCCTATTGCCTTATTCGTTTTTTTTAATGTGTTCCTCTCTCTCTCTTTAGTGTGTGTGTGTGTGTGTGTGTGTGTGTGTGTGTGTGTGTGTGTGTGCGCGTGTGTGTGTGTGTGTGTGTGTGTGTGTGTGTGTGCGTGTGTGTGTACTCAGGCAGCCTTTCAGAGTGAGCGTCAGGTGGAATATATAATCTGGTGCTCATAAGGGAAACAAAAGACTGGCTATTTATTCCTTTTTATTCCTTTACGCCCGCTACCATGAGAGAGAGAGAGAGAGAGAGAGAGAGAGAGAGAGAGAGAGAGAGAGAGAGAGAGAGAGAGAGAGAGAGAGAGAGAGAGAGAGAGAATTTACACATGCCTCTCTGCTTCTCTGATCAAATATAATATCTCTTTGCTCACATTTTATTTTTTCTTTAATTTTCTCTTTAATTTTCTCTTTATTTCAATCTTCTATTTAAGTATTATCTTTATTTTTTACTTCCATTCATAACTTATTACGTTTCATTTATTAATTATTTATTTATTTGATGTCATAATTTTGCAGTTTCAGTAATTTTTTGTATTTGTTTTAACACACACACACACACACACACACACACACCTTAATTCCCTATTGATGTTAAGGGAAATAACTTATAAAGGGAAACTAGTATAATCTAAACGTCCTCTGCCCTCTCATCCCTGTGTTTCCCTCTCACTAATAGTTCAAGGTCAGCGAGACGGAGGTGAGCACAGTGGGGAAGCGTAGTAAAGACAGTGTTCCATAATTGACTTGTAATTGATGTTCTTGTCTTACCTGACTTTGTTTTCCTGCCTGACTTTTCCTGGAAGACGTGAATTTACTGTTCTTTGTTTGACCTGAGAAAATTTGAGGAAAATGCTGTTGTTATTACTACTACTATTACTATCCCTTGTTATACTACTACTACAATAAATACTACTACTACTACAATAAATAATGATGATAATAATAATAATAATAGTAATAATAACAATAATAGTAATAATAATAATAGGTTAGGTTAGGTTAGGTTAGGTTAGGTTAGGTAATAATAATAATAATAGTAATAATAACAATAATAATAGTAATAATAATAATAGTTTAGCGCCATGGGAGGGAATAGTTCATTACCTTTACCTGTCGTCCCTGTCAACACCTGCGTGCACACGGTAATTAGGCTGACCTTGCCCAGAGGCTGCTGAGGGAGGGTATTACTGGTGCAGGAAATCATTAAGCGAGGCGTCATGCATGGACGGGATGCGAACTGGCGGTGGTGGTGGTGGTGGTGGTGGTGGTGGTGGTGGTGGTGGTGGGGTGGTGGTGGTGGTGGTGATGATGATAGCAGTGAATTCAACTATGACATTAACAGCAATAGCAATAATGATAATAATAATAATAGTAATAATAATAATAATAATAGTATTCTTCCTTTCATAGACAATAACAATAATAATAATAATAATAATGGTAACCACAACAACAACAGTAATAACAATAATAATAATGATAATAATAATAATAATAATAATGACCATAACAGCAGCAGCAGCAGCAGCAGCGTTGTTCTTCCTCCTTTCATAAACACTATGAATATTGGATTCCACTTCCCCTCCTAAGTCTTACTGCGCAAGGACCCAAGACACTAATTAAAAGTTGTATTACTTCCTCCTTCACCCTCCCCCCCCCCCACACACACCTGACGCCCTTTCTCTCTCTTTCTCTCTCTCTCTCTCTCTCTCTCTCTCTCTCTCTCTCTCTCTCTCTCTCTCTCTCTATCTCTCTATCTATCTATCTCTATCTATCTATCTCCCTTGCTTTCCTTCCTTCACTCCTTTCTTTATTTACTTTCCATCATTTTCCCTTTTTTCCTCCTTACCCTCATCCTTGATTTCCTCTTCCTTATCTCTTTTTTTCCCCTCACTTCACTCTCCATCTTCTTTCACCACCTCATTTCCTCCGTCCCTCTCATCCCTCCACCTCTTCCCTCTCTCATTTGTAGACAGTAACCACATGTGCAGTGAGGAAGGAAAAAAGGAGGAGGAGGAGGAGGAGGAGGAGGAGGGGGGTTGTTACCGGTACTCTAGTCGTTGCGGAAACTAATTCAAATGGAAAAATTTAATTGACGGAGCCTAGAACGTCTTATGTGTAACGAGGAGGAAAAAGAGCAGGAGGAGGAGGAGGAGCTCATCAAATTACCCTTGCAAGTTCTTGATACACTGGGAAAGGCATCTCCCTCTTTGCTCCTCCTCCTCCTCCTCCTTCAGCTCACAAGGGTCCTCCTCCGGCGCCTTTCTTCAGTAGCGCCCCTTCAGGAGAGAGGAACCCTTCATTAGAGCGTCGTTTGATGCCGTGATGAAGAGATGACTTGAGCAACGAAGACATTTACTCGTACTGACGGGGAGAGGTTGACGGTGTGGGGGGCGTGGGATTCCAGGCTTGTAGAGAGGCGTGTGTGTGTGGCGGCGTGTAGGGGGCGTGTAGGGATGTTTTTAGGGGTACAGGGCCAGGTTAAAGATAAGTATAGGTGTTGTGAGGTTAAATGAGTGTTGGGAAGTAAGTGAGAGGGAAACTAAAGGGAAAACTGAGGTATGAGGCGTCTGAGAGAGAGGGAATTTAACGATGGATGTGTGTGTGTGTGTGTGTGTGTGTGTGTGTGTGTGTGTGTGTGTGTGTGTGTGGGTGTGGGTGTGTGAGGTGGGGGGGTGTTCTTAGTGGAGGGGAAAGGATTATGAATGTTTGAAGGGGGGAGGGAAAGTGAGTGGGTGTGCTGGAGATTGGGGAGGAGTGAATGTTATGAGTGGAGGCTGTGAAAGGGAATGTGAGGTGGGTGGGTGTGAGGAAGGAGAGAGAGAAGAGAAGAGGAGAAGAGAGGGGAGTGGAGGAGAAGAAGAGGAAGAGGACTAGGCGGGAGAGAGATCAAAAGGAGAGGAATCATATTAATGCGTGCTAAGTAAGGAGGAGGGAGAGAAGGAGAAGGAGGAGGAGGAGGAAGAAGAAGAAGAAGAGGAGGACACATTCACAGTGAAATTCAGATGCAAAGACAAGTTTTCAAAGTAGTTTCCTAATTAACAGTATACAGGTAAACAGGTAGACGGGGTAAGGTGAGTTGATTAAGGAGGTGAGGTGAGGTGACTGTAGGGGTTCAGGGGTGGTTGAGGGGGTGGATGGGTTGAAGGGGGGGGGGCAGGATGTAATGATGATAATAATGATGAGGATAATGATGGTAATTTTTTTCATTTATTTTGAAGGTTGATAGATAGATTGATAGATAGGTTAGGTTAGGTTAGGTTAGGTTAGGTTAGGTTAGGTTAGGAAGCAAGTGATTGTCTATAAGGGTGAATTTATGTCTGTTTGTGGCACTGATTTGCTCCTTCCTCTCTCCTTCCCTCCCTTCCTCCTTCCCTCCTTCCCTCAATCAGTCAGTTTCCTTATCTCCTTCTCCATTCCTCCCTTCCCCTTCCCCTTCCCCTTCCCCTTCCCAGTAACTCTTTTCAATCCTTTTCCATTAACACTCTCTCTTTCTTTTCTTTCTCTCTCCTCTCTCTCTCTCTCTCCCTCATTGTCTCTCTCACCCCAAACTTCACACACACACACACACACACACACACACACACACACACACACACACACACACACACACACACACACACACACACACACACACACACACACACACACATAGAAATAAGTTTTGATATCACGCCGTCACATGTCTGGAACGTGTCTCAAACATGTTATTTTTCCCGTCGTCAGTGTTGCTCAAACTTGGTGCAATCAGGTGATGAAAAGTGTTCAGTTAAGAAGAAAAAAAATAATAGAAAAAAAATGGTCTTGGTACGAAATTGGTCTATTGATCCGCCATCTTGAGAGAGAGAGAGAGAGAGAGAGAGAGAGAGAGAGAGAGAGAGAGAGAGAGAGAGAGAGAGAGAGAGAGAGAGAGAGAGAGAGAGAGAGAGAGAGAGACTTGTAGATTTAATTTTAAGGAGCTTCTTATCATATTTGCTCTCTCTCTCTCTCTCTCTCTCTCTCTCTCTCTCTCTCTCTCTCTCTCTCTCTCTCTCTCTCTCTCTCTCTCCCCCACACACTCAAGCCAAATTATGTACATATATACCTTCTAATTTCCCTCCAGACCAATAAAACTTTCTCTGCATTAACGTAACAGTAATTGCATTAAATAGTTTTCAAAAATCTTCTTAAATACTTGCAATACAAAAAAAAGAAATACAATTAAAGGGAAGAAATACGTTGAAACAATGTATTTTTTTCCTGTGTTTGTATACATGATAATTTTTTGCATATAATAACCTTTTAATGATTTGTAGGTTAGTTGTAATATACTATAATTGGACAGGTTTGCAAATTAAGGGTTGGTGGTGGTATTTCTAATATTGCTAAAACACACTCTCTCTCTCTCTCTCTCTCTCTCTCTCTCTCTCTCTCTCTCTCGCTCTCGCTCTCGCTCTCGCTCTCGCTCTCGCTCTCGCTCTCGCTCTCTCGCTCTCGCAGTGTAATGAAAACAGTTTATTTGTTCAGTTACGAAAATGTCAACACAACCACCCACTTACACACACACACACACACACACACACACACACACACACACACACACACACACACACACACACACACACACACACACACACACACACACACCTGGCCCTTATTTCTACTTACCTGTGATGTTATTTAGGTTATTACACTCTCCTCTATCCTACATTCCTTTTCTATCCACCAAACTCTATTAATTAACAAACACTCAAAAACAGGAATACAATAAAAAAAAAACTAAAGAATATTAACAATAAAGAAATAAACTGACACATGCGCACTAAGAAAATAAATAAATCGAATATTCAAATCTCTCTCTTAAAAGTCATTCACGTGTTTATAGTTTGCAGTCAAATTTCAGGATTTCTTCAGATTATTTTCCAGCAACTAACAAATGATACCCAGAAAATATCCTTTAAATATCCCGAAATTCTGGTACGAGATGCACTAACCTTCCACGACAACCATCTGGCAACAAACAGTTCAGTGCTTAATTGTCGGTCATGGAGGGAGGCCGCGCCATTGTCTCCTTTATATGACGAGGATCAGGGCGGGAAGGGACGAGAAGCACCTGTAGTTTGGGAGGCTTGCAAGGGGACGAGGTGGTGAGGCGAGGGGAAGGTGATGAGGAATGAGAGGATAGAAGTGAGGGAAGGGGAATACGGAATTAGAGGAAGAGGGAAGAGGAAGGGAATTGAGTAAAGGAAATAGGGAAGGCAATAGAGAGGAGGGAAGAAATGATGGATGTGAGGAATAGAGAGAGAGAGAGAGAGAGAGAGAGAGAGAGAGAGAGAGAGAGAGAGAGAGAGAGAGAGAGAGAGAGAGAGAGAGAGAGAGAGAGAGAGAAATCACAGAATGGAGTAATAGTTTTCATATGTAAATAATTTCAGTTCATCTAGGCCGTGAATCACATTAACTTGAAAAAAAAATTGTTGATGAACTGTAAAATAAAAATAAAAAGTACTGAAAAAAAACATGCAGATGATGATATTTTTGGCGCCAAAGTAAACCCACAAAAAAAAATCTAAATATGAAACACTGTCAGGAAGAAGAAATGAAAGGAGTGAAAGTAGATTGGTACAGCTTGAGAGAGTATTGCTAATGGCCTTTTCTTGTCTGAAATAGAACGCGTTATATTATTATATGTTTTGTATCAATGGGAGAGAGAGAGAGAGAGAGAGAGAGAGAGAGAAAAGGGTGGGAAGACTGTCCAATTTTTTTTTTTTTTTTTTTTATATAGTAAGTGTACGTCATCAGTGTTTTTCCATCATCGTCGTGTTTTTTTTACCCTGGAAGTGACGCCATTAGACGGATGGGGGTCAAGGATCAAAGGTGGTGGTGGTGGTGGTGGTGGTGGTCGTGGTCGTTCCCATCCTCGTCGTCTTTCCAATCAAGTTTCCATTTTTTTTTTTTTTTTTTTTTCGGTCCAGTTTTCACATTTCCAAGCTGTTATTTTCGATGTTTCATTTTTCCTCTCGTTATGTACTTTTTTTTTTTTCAACGTTCATTTCCTCCTCCTCCTCCGTGTCATTTTTTTTCTCTCTCAATTCCAGTTCCCTATTCATCATCATCATCATCATCATCATCATCATCATCATCATCATCATCATCATCATCATCATCATCATCATCATCATCATCATCTTTTCCCTTAGCACTTGTTTCCTTCCCTTCGTTACCTAAGTCACTCCTTATCAAGCCTCACCCCCGTTTTCTTTCTCTTCCAAAGTTTAATCTATATATATTATTTTTGTTGTCTTTTTCCTTCCATCATCGTTTATCATCATCTTGTGTCACTATCTCCCTCATTCGCTTTGACCTCCTCCCCTTCCTGTTTCTTTTGTTCTCTCTCCTCTTTTCTCTTCTCTCTTTTCTTCTTCTCTCCTCTCCTCTCTTCTCTCCTCTCCTAATTTCTCCTTTCACGTCGTTTCTTCATTCCATTCATCTCTTCCTTTTTCTCTCTCTCCTTTCGTCTTTTCCCTTCCCTTCCCTTCCTTTCCTCTCCCTTTATTGGTGTCTCTTACATGTCTTATCTTCACATTTAAAAGTATTTGACTAACATATTTTCCTTGTATTCAAAAGTTTTTCAATTCTATAATGGATGTTAAGATTATAATTGTTTCCTCCTTTTTTTTCCTCTTTTTTTTTTTTCCTTTTATTTCTAAGAGGATTATCAAAACGCTTCCATGATACTGTTTCCTGTTACGTCTTAATGGAGGCTTAGATAGTAAATTTTCCTCCTTTTTTCCCCCTATTTTTCCCCTATTTTTCCCTTCGTTTCTCAGGGAATTATCTCAACACTTCCTTGATACCATTTTCTGTGACATCAATAAGGGAAGAAAACATTATTAAACATTACGTATATTAGTATCCTGAGGGACTGTTATGTAATGTTATTGACTTTTTTATGTGTGTGTGTGTCTGTGTGTGTGTGTGTCTGTGTGTCGAGGGGGGGAATACTAGTTAATAATCTCCGTCTTCGTGTTTTTTTCCCCCCCCTTTCCCTTCTGTCACTATTGTAATTACCTCACTTTTGTAATCACACGAACAATTTTTTTTTTTCTTCCTTCCTCCTGGTCATAAATAAGCCTTTTTGATCCGTCTTAACTCTTCTACATGGGTTAAAAAATATATATATATGCTTTGTGTGGAGGTTTGTTTTATGTTTAGTTGTTGTTGTTGTTGTTGTTGTTGTTGTTGTTGTGGTGGTGGTGGTGGTGGTGGGTACTGTTTGCTTTTCTCCTTTTCCTCCTTCTCCCTCTCCTCTTTCTTCTTCTTCTTCTTCTTTGTCTACTATCTTTCTCTTCCTCCTCCTCCTCCTCCTCCTCCTCTTCCTCCAAGGTGAGTGAATTCTGTGACTTGACTCGTGATTCTAGGTCTCATGAACTCACCACCACCACCATCACCACCACCCACCACCACCACCACCACCACCACCACCACCACCACCACCACCACTTGGAAGCTCTTTCAAGCGTCGTGGTTTCTCGCTTGAGATTGGAACGGAATTGGCTGATTGAGGAACGTGGGCGACGGTGTACAATGTGTGTGTATGTGTGTGTGTGTGTATGTGTGTGTGTGTTAAACCTCCACACACACACATACACACACACACACATACACACGTGCCTCCAAGGTCACCAGCATTGACGTAACAGTTCCGAGCAGCGATAACGATTGGCATACATGGAAACACTAAATATAGATCAACAACAACAACAACACGCAACATGTACACGTAAAAGATAAATAAATAAATAAATAAATAAATAAAAGGTGATAAAACATGGTAATAAAAAACATTACAATTAGAGGAACCATTTATCAAACTATCTATGTATTGGAACAGCAAGGTTAGAAAATAATCAGCAACAGACAAACACACAATAAATACCAGAGAACGTTTGTCTCAGCACTCGTCGAGGATGGATGTGCGTTATCAAAGCCAAATTATGTAATCTGTCACAGGAGAAGGAGGAGGAGGAGGAGGGGAAGGAAGAGGAGGAGGAGGAGGAGGTGAATGTCTTAATGAATTACTGGAAAGAACATCACTTTCTCCCCCTTCGCCTTCTCCTCCTCCTCCTCCTCCTCTTCCTCCTCCTCCTCCTCCTCCTCCTCCTCCTCCTCCTCCTCCTCCTCCTCCTCCTCCTCCTCCTCTTCCCTCATTGTTCCTTGGCAAAGAGTTGAGAATTTTACAACAAAAAATCCTTCTTCTTGATTACTCGTGTTTTCTTGTTTTTTCCGAATGAACATAGCGGGAGAGGAGGAGAAGGAGGAGGAAGAGGAAGAGGAGGAGGAAGAGGAGGAGGAAGAGGAGGAGGAGGAGGAGGAGGAGGAAGAGGAAGAGGAAGAGGAGGAGGAGGAGGAGGCATCACGTCCCCAAAATAAGTAACGATAAATCTCCCAGAGTCACCGTCGCCGCGTGTGATGTGCATTTTAATTAATGTTCTCCTAGGTATAATGAATTAGGGTGAAGGATCCATCAGGGTGCCTCCTTCCTTCCTTCCTTCCATCCTTCTATCCTTCCTTCCTTCCATCCCTCCCTCCTTCCTTCCTTCCATCTTCTCCACTCTCTCTCTCTCTCTCTCTCTCCCACTCAAGTCTCGACGTGAGAGCCTTTTGTGTTTTTTTTTCTCTCCATGTTCGAAGGAGTAATACATCACTAGGGAGTTTCCTTTCTTCCCTCCTCCTCCTCCTCCTCCTCCTCCTCCTCCTCCTCCTCCTCCTCCTCCTCCTCCTCCTCCTCCTCCTCCTCCTCCTCCTCCGCAGAAGTTGTAAGTGCACCATCGGCAAGGTAATTCCAAACTACTTCTCTAAAATGTTCTTACAATTCAAGTGATAAAACGAAGTCAGTGAGTGTTGGAAGTGTGACTGTTTTCATTACAAGTGTGACTGTTTTCATTACGTGTGACTGTTTTCATTACAAGTGTGACTGTTTTTTCATCACCAAGACCTTTTCATACTTACAAATTCCCAGCATCACCAAAAAGAGTGCTAACTGTTCCACCCATCCACTAAATGTTCCTGTTTTTTTCACTATCATATTTCAGGTTACAACATAAATACTAAAATAAATGTGTCTAGGATATCTCCCTTAAACACCTCCCTACCTGTTTCTATTCCCTATTTCCTGCCTTGCGTGTATGGAGGGAGTGAGTGAGGGAAGGTAGGTGGGTGGGTGGGGAGGAGCCTTCTTCCTTTCATGTCCACCTATGATGCTATTAGAGAAGCTTTTGTATAGTAAAGTAACCCAATCAAGCTGCAATCTCGTTTTCTGTTATGTTATGGTGGAGTTTTATGCATATTGTTGTCGTTTACCTCCTCCTCCTCCTCCTCCTCCTCCTCCTCCTCCTCCTCCTCCTCCTCCTCCTCCTCCTCCCTCCTCTCCTCCTCCTCCTTGATGTAATGTTGTCTTCCTCTAACCTAACGTGTCCCAGCAACAACTATAATAATCATACACAGCCCCTTACCCTTGTGTGTGTGTGTGTGTGTGTGTGTGTGTGTGTGTGTGTGTGGTGTGTGTGTGTGTGTGTGTGTTTTGAAATTGTTCGTGGATTATTTTGTTTTTTTAGTGTGTTCTTGTTGATGTTATATTGTTGTTTTGTTGTTGTTCTTGTTGTTCTTTCGACTTGTTGTATCATTGCAACACACACACACACACACACACACACACACACATACACACACACATATACGAGTCACCACTATCATCAATATTGCATTAATCATTTCTCTTTTTTGCTCTCTCTCTCTCTCTCTCTCTCTCTCTCTCTCTCTCTCTCTCTCTCTCTCTCTCTCTCTCTCTCTCTCTATCTCTATCTCTCTCACACACATACACACATACACACACACATATTCCTTTCACTTACATAACTCTCTTTTTTTTTCTTCCCATGTCAAATCTTTTATTATTTTTTTATTCTTTGCATTTTTTCCTTAATCAGCTGGAGTCAATTTCCGCCTTTCTCGCCTCGGCTCCTGTAGAGAGAATCGTTGAATATATTATACCTGGATCAACCAATCGTCACGGGCGTCCTGAATAATGAGAGGAGGAGGAGGAGGAGGAGGGAGAAGGAGAAGAAGAAGAGGAGGAGGAGGAGGAAAACCATAACTACTACCACCATCACCATCAACACCTCCAGTAAAAAGAACAAGTACAAGAAAATAAAGAGAGGAGAAAAAAGGAGATGGAGAAACTTGGAAAATAATTAAAAAAAAACATATATAAATCTCAGAAGAAGGAAGTGGAGGAGAGAGAGAAGCAAGGAGGAAGTGGAAGGAAGGGGAAGAGTCATGTAACCTGGAGGAATGGAATGGAATGAGGGTGTAAATGTGCAGTGGATGGAGGTGGAAGAAGGGATGGAGGTGTAGGGAGTAATGAGGTGGGAGATGGAATGAGTGGAGGAGACGTGTGTGTGTGTGGGTGTGTGTGTGTGTGTCTCGTTTTGGGCTCCGATTTGAGGCTTGAAATTGGGTGTTTTATTTCTATTTATTGCTGATTTGTTTTCGTGGTGGTACATTGTCTTCCTCTTCCTCCTCCTCCTCCTCCTCCTCCTCCTCCTCCTCCTCCTCCTCCTCCTCCTCCTCCTCCTCCTCCTCCTCCCCCCACAAGATAAACAATTACCAAGCTAAAAAAAAAAACTGCTTGACTTTATGCATAAAAATGATGGACGTAACATGCAAGGGAGGAGGAGGAGGAAGAGGAGGAAAAAATAAGGAAAATATTGAAAAAGCAAAATAATAGGAGGAAAATGAAAATGAGAAGAGGGAAGAAAGGGATGAAGAAAGGAGGAGGAGGAGGATAACGATGCCAACGAAGGAGAATTGGGAAAGGGAGAAAGAGGACAAAGAAGCAGGAATTTGGGAGGACAACGATGAAGGAGAGAAGGAGGACGACTAAGAGTAATGGTAGGAGGAGGATGAGGAGAAGAAAGTAGAGGAGAAGGTAGAGAAGGACCATTTAGGATCGTGTGGTGGTGAGGTTTTGATAAATTGACATGGTGGTGGTGGTGGTGGTGGTGGTGGTGGTGGTGGTGGTGGTGGTGGTGAGGTGGTGATGGTGGTGGTGATGATGGCTCTTGAAATGTTGTTCTGTAAGCGATTCTGTCACCAATATATTGTAATTATGTTGTTCCTCTCCCTCTCCCTCTCCCTCTCCCTCTCCCTCTCTCTCTCCCTCTCTCTCTCCGTCTCCCTCTCCCTCTGAGTAGTGACAAGTAAATCAATTCGTCTCCTTATCTATCAGTCACAATTTATATCTATTTGTTTTCTATCTGTCCATCCAGCTGTCTGTCCGTTAGTCTGTCTGTCTGTCTCTCTCTTTTTTTATGCTGTCTGTTTAATTAATGTGTGTTTGTCTGTTTGTTATGTGTGTGTATATGTGTGTGTGTGTGTATATGTGTCTGCTGTCTCTCTGTGTGTGTGTGTGTGTGTGCGTGTTGATTAATTAATTTGTATATCTGTGTATTTATTTATCTCTCTATCATTATTATTATTATTATTATTATTCATTACTTCTCTATCCACACAAGCTGGGATTATATTGACACACACACACACACTCACACACACACACACACACACACACACACACACACACACACACACACACACACACACACACACACACACACACACACACACACAC
>JAPQNM010000022.1:3519026-3526243 GCA_029783475.1 Metacarcinus magister
GGAGGAGGAGGAGGAAGAAGAAGAGGAGGAGGACCTTTATGTTGTGTTTGGAGAATTTAAGTATGTTAGTAGGCAATGCACGCTCCTTCCCTCCCTTCCCTTTCCCTCCCTTTCCCTCCTTCCCTCCACCTCCACCTCTCCCCTTAAAATGACCAGGTAAAGGCATGATCAGCGAACACCTGGTGGACACATTAACACCACGCCCTCCCCTTCCCCTTCCCCTTCCCCTTCCCCTTCCCCTTCCCCTTCCCCTTCCCCTCCCTTCCCCTTCCCCTTCCCCTTCCCTTTCCCTCTCCTCTTCATCCTGCCCCACCATCCCTTCCTCCCCCTCCACCTTCCCTTCCACCTCTCTCCTTCCACCTCCTTTTACCCCTCTCTCCTTCCCCTTCCTCCTCTCTCCCCTCTCTCCTTCCCCTTCCCCCTTTCTCTCCATCATCCTGCCCTCTCCCCCTACCCCTCCCCCCCTCTCACACTAATGGCGAGCCCCGTAAATGAGGAAACGCATCATTAAGACCAAATTTGTTATAAAAAAAAAAATAATAAGAGAAAGTTACAAGTTCGTGAATTATAAGATGAAGTTGTTGAAAAGTAGGAAACCACCAATTGAATTTTTGTTTAATACTTTATTCTACTTAACGTGACTCTATTCCACTCCACTCCGCCTTAATTACTCCTCTGCTCCACCTGGTTCTCTTTCTCTCTATTTTTTTTTATCTCCACTTTTTCATTACTCCTCCACTTAACCCATTCAGTGCTTGCGGCACACCATATGTGCCAGCAGCGTCTCCTTCTCCTGTGTTTGCGGCACGACGTCTGTGACAAGATCTTTATATCATTCCCATGCATATACATATGATGTATAGGCCAGTGTAACAACTTTTATCATTATTTACAAATTTCTATTGTCTTATGTATCAGAATTACCGTTCTTATGAGTATTTATGTGATATTCAATAGATAATTTTATGGTACGATAACTACGGTTTCGCAACACCGCCGGCAGCAATATATAACCGTCGCTCCGTCGGCCGTCAGCGACGGGCTTTTCTAGCTAGCATTAGATATTGGATATTGAAAATATTGGAAATATTGGATATATCATTGCAGCATCTGATACACCTAATTAAACTGTACAACTGTCATTATGAATATTTGTTTTATGACTAATAATTACGCAGTAAAATGAAACTTGATATTTATATAAAAACATGACTTTCCTCCTCATTTTCCCGAAAGCTATTAGTGATATTGGAAATATCATTGCAGCATCTGATAGACCTAATTAAACTGTACAACTAATATTATGAATATTTGTTCTATGGCTAATAATTACGCAGTAAAATGAAACTTAATATTTATATAAAAACATGACTTTCCTCCTCATTTTCCCGAAAGCTATTAGTGATATTGGAAATATCATTGCAGCATCTGATAGACCTAATTAAACTGTACAACTGTCATTATGAATATTTGTTCTATGATTAATAATTACGCAGTAAAATGAAACTTAATATTATATATATATAAACATGACTTTCCTCCTCATTTTCCCGAAAGCTATTAGAGATATTGGAAATATCATTGCAGCATCTGATACACCTAATTAAACTGTAAAACTGATATTATGAATATTTGTTCTATGACTAATAATTACGCAGTAAAATTAAACTTAATATTTATTTAAAAACATGACTTTCCTCCTCATTTCCTCGAAAGCTATTAGAGATATTGGAAATATCATTGCAGCATTTGATACACCTAATTAAACTGTACATCTGATATTATGAATATTTGTTCTATGGCTAATAATTACGCAGTAAAATGAAACTTAATATTTACATAAAAACATGAATTTCCTCCTCATTTTCTCGAAAGCTATTAGAGATATTGGAAATATCATTGCAGCATCTGATACACCTAATTAAACTGTACAACTCTGATTATGAATATTTGTTCTATGACTAATAATTACTCAGTAAAATGAAACTTAATATTTCTATATAAACATAACTTTTCTCCTCATTTTCTCGAAAGCTATTAGAGATATTGGAAATATCATTGCAGCATCTGATACACCTAATTAAACTGTACAACTGATATTATGAATATTTATTCTATGGCTAATAATTACGCAGTAAAATGAAACTTAATATTTATATAAAAACATGACTTCCTCCTCATTTTCTCGAAAGCTATTAGAGATATTGGAAATATCATTCCAGCATCTGATACACCTAATTAAACTGTACAACTCTCATTATGAATATTTGTTCTATGACTAATAATTACGCAGTACAATGAAACTTAATATTAATATAAAAACATGATTTTCCTCCTCATTTTCTCGAAAGCTATTAGAGATATTGGAAATATCATTACAGCATCTGATAGACCTGATTAAAATCTACTACTGTCATTATGAATATTTGCACTAGTACTAATAAATACTGAATTTTACTTTTTTTTTAATTATTTTCTTCCTCGTTTTCTCGAAAGCTATTAGAGATATTGGAAATATCATTGCATCATCTGATATACCTAATTCAACTGTACAACTGATATTATGAATATTTGTTCTATGACTAATAATTACGTAGTAAAATAAAACCGTATTTTTATATAAAAACTTGATTTTCCTCGTCATTTTCTCGAAAGCTATTAGGGATATTGGAAATATAATTGCAGCATCTGATAGACCTAATTAAATTGTACAACTGATATTATGAATATTTGTTCTATGGCTAATAATTACGCAGTAAAATTAAACTTAATATTTATTTAAAAACATGAATTTCTTCCTCATTTTCTCGAATGCTATTAGAGATATTGGAAATATCATTGCAACAGCTGATACACCTAATTAAACTCTACAACTGATGTTATGAATATTTTTTCTATGACTAATAATTACGCAGTAAAATGAAACTTAATATTTATATAAAAACATGATTTTCCTCCTCATTTTCTCGAAAGCTATTAGAGATATTGGAAATATCACTGTAGCATCTGATAGACCTAATTAAACTGTAAAACTGAAATTATGAATATCAATTCTATGACTAATAATTACGCAGTAAAATTAAACTTTATATTTATATAAAAACATGACTTTCCTCCTAATTTTCTCGAAAGCTATTATAGATATTGGAAATATCATTACAGCATCTGATACACCTAATTAAACTGTACAACTGTCTTTATGAATATTTGTTCTATGACTAATAATTACTCAGTAAAATGAAACTTAATATTTCTATATAAACATAACTTTTCTCCTCATTTCCTCGAAAGCTATTAGAGATATTGGAAATATCATTGCAGCATCTGATACACCTAATTAAACTGTACAACTGATATTATGAATATTTGTTCTATGGCTAATAATTACGCAGTAAAATGAAACTTAATATTTATATAAAAACATGACATTCCTCCTCATTTTCTCGAAAGCTATTAGAGATATTGGAAATATCATTGCAGCATCTGATACAACTAATTAAACTGTACAACTCTCATTATGAATATTTGTTCTATGACTAATAATTACGCAGTAAAATGAAACTTAATATTAATATAAAAACATAAATTTCCTCCTCATTTTCTCGAAAGCTATTAGAGATATTGGAAATATCACTGCAGCATCTGATAGACCTAATTAAACTGTAAAACTGACATTATGAATATTTGTTCTATGACTAATAATTACGCAGTAAAATGAAACTATATATTTATATAAAAACATGACATTCCTCCTCATTTTCTCGAAAGCTATTAGAGATATTGAAAATATTATTACAGCATCTGATAGACCTGATTAAAATCTACTACTGTCATTATGAATATTTTAACTAGTACTAATAAATAATGAATTTTACTTTTTTTTAAATTACTTTCTTCCTCGTTTTCTCGAAAGCTATTAGAGATATTGGAAATATCATTGCATCATCTGATTAACCTAATTCAACTGTACAACTGATATTATGAATATTTGTTCTATGACTAATAATTACGCAGTAAAATAAAACCGTATTTTTATATAAAAACTTGAATTTCCTCGTCATTTTCTCGAAAGCTATTAGAGATATTGGAAATATAATTGCAGCATCTGATAGACCTAATTAAATTGTACAACTGATATTATGAATATTTGTTCTATGACTAATAATTACGTAGTAAAATTAAACTTAATATTTATTTAAAAACATGACTTTCTTCCTCATTTTATCGAAAGCTATTAGAGATAATGGAAATATCATTGCAACAGCTGATATACCTAATCAAACTCTATAACTGATGTTATGAATATTTTTTCTATGACTAATAATTACGCAGTAAAATGAAACTTAATATTTATATAAAAACATGATTTTCCTCCTCATTTTCTCGAAAGCTATTAGAGATATTGGAAATATCACTGTAGCATCTGATAGACCTAATTAAACTGTAAAACTGAAATTATGAATATCAATTCTATGACTAATAATTACGCAGTAAAATTAAACTTTATATTTATATAAAAACATGACTTTCCTCCTAATTTTCTCGAAAGCTATTATAGATATTGGAAATATCATTACAGCATCTGATACACCTAATTAAACTGTACAACTGTCTTTATGAATATTTGTTCTATGACTAATAATTACTCAGTAAAATGAAACTTAATATTTCTATATAAACATAACTTTTCTCCTCATTTTCTCGAAAGCTATTAGAGATATTGGAAATATCATTGCAGCATCTGATACACCTAATTAAACTGTACAACTGATATTATGAATATTTATTCTATGGCTAATAATTACGCAGTAAAATGAAACTTAATATTTATATAAAAACATGACATTCCTCCTCATTTTCTCGAAAGCTATTAGAGATATTGGAAATATCATTGCAGCATCTGATACAACTAATAAAACTGTACAACTCTCATTATGAATATTTGTTCTATGACTAATAATTACGCAGTACAATGAAACTTAATATTAATATAAAAACATGATTTTCCTCCTCATTTTCTCGAAAGCTATTAGAGATATTGGAAATATCACTGCAGCATCTGATAGACCTAATTAAACTGTAAAACTGACATTATGAATATTTGTTCTATGACTAATAATTACGCAGTAAAATGAAACTATATATTTATATAAAAACATGACATTCCTCCTCATTTTCTCGAAAGCTATTAGAGATATTGGAAATATTATTACAGCATCTGATAGACCTGATTAAAATCTACTACTGTCATTATGAATATTTTCACTAGTACTAATAAATAATGAATTTTACTTTTTTTTAAATTACTTTCTTCCTCGTTTTCTCGAAAGCTATTAGAGATATTGGAAATATCATTGCATCATCTGATTAACCTAATTCAACTGTACAACTGATATTATGAATATTTGTTCTATGACTAATAATTACGTAGTAAAATAAAACCGTATTTTTATATAAAAACTTGATTTTCCTCGTCATTTTCTCGAAAGCTATTAGGGATATTGGAAATATAATTGCAGCATCTGATAGACCTAATTAAATTGTACAACTGATATTATGAATATTTGTTCTATGGCTAATAATTACGCAGTAAAATTAAACTTAATATTTATTTAAAAACATGAATTTCTTCCTCATTTTCTCGAATGCTATTAGAGATATTGGAAATATCATTGCAACAGCTGATACACCTAATTAAACTCTACAACTGATGTTATGAATATTTTTTCTATGACTAATAATTACGCAGTAAAATGAAACTTAATATTTATATAAAAAACATGATTTTCCTCCTCATTTTCTCGAAAGCTATTAGAGATATTGGAAATATCACTGTAGCATCTGATAGACCTAATTAAACTGTAAAACTGAAATTATGAATATCAATTCTATGACTAATAATTACGCAGTAAAATTAAACTTTATATTTATATAAAAACATGACTTTCCTCCTAATTTTCTCGAAAGCTATTATAGATATTGGAAATATCATTACAGCATCTGATACACCTAATTAAACTGTACAACTGTCTTTATGAATATTTGTTCTATGACTAATAATTACTCAGTAAAATGAAACTTAATATTTCTATATAAACATAACTTTTCTCCTCATTTCCTCGAAAGCTATTAGAGATATTGGAAATATCATTGCAGCATCTGATACACCTAATTAAACTGTACAACTGATATTATGAATATTTGTTCTATGGCTAATAATTACGCAGTAAAATGAAACTTAATATTTATATAAAAACATGACATTCCTCCTCATTTTCTCGAAAGCTATTAGAGATATTGGAAATATCATTGCAGCATCTGATACAACTAATTAAACTGTACAACTCTCATTATGAATATTTGTTCTATGACTAATAATTACGCAGTAAAATGAAACTTAATATTAATATAAAAACATAAATTTCCTCCTCATTTTCTCGAAAGCTATTAGAGATATTGGAAATATCACTGCAGCATCTGATAGACCTAATTAAACTGTAAAACTGACATTATGAATATTTGTTCTATGACTAATAATTACGCAGTAAAATGAAACTATATATTTATATAAAAACATGACATTCCTCCTCATTTTCTCGAAAGCTATTAGAGATATTGGAAATATTATTACAGCATCTGATAGACCTGATTAAAATCTACTACTGTCATTATGAATATTTTCACTAGTACTAATAAATAATGAATTTTACTTTTTTTTAAATTACTTTCTTCCTCGTTTTCTCGAAAGCTATTAGAGATATTGGAAATATCATTGCATCATCTGATTAACCTAATTCAACTGTACAACTGATATTATGAATATTTGTTCTATGACTAATAATTACGCAGTAAAATAAAACCGTATTTTTATATAAAAACTTGAATTTCCTCGTCATTTTCTCGAAAGCTATTAGAGATATTGGAAATATAATTGCAGCATCTGATAGACCTAATTAAATTGTACAACTGATATTATGAATATTTTTTCTATGACTAATAATTACGCAGTAAAATTAAACTTAATATTTATTTAAAAACATGACTTTCTTCCTCATTTTATCGAAAGCTATTAGAGATAATGGAAATATCATTGCAACAGCTGATATACCTAATCAAACTCTATAACTGATGTTATGAATATTTTTCTACGTGGTGGTGCGGGCCGGGGGGGGGGGGGGGCTCGTATTGCCTTGATGCTGTTGCAATAAATTGAGATC
>JAPQNM010000022.1:3531343-3533843 GCA_029783475.1 Metacarcinus magister
AACATCCACCTTCCTTCACCTGGAGTGGTTATTTTCCTTACTGGAAGCACACCCCCACACACACGTCTGCAGTGAATCTGTGTCACTGTTTGGAGAGACTGGAGACAAAGGGCTTGAGGGTGCTGGGTGGGTGACGTTTGACCTCAGTTTGTGGCTCGTGGCTCGTGGCTGTAGTGCACTTTGCTCGTGTTTCTGGCAGTGTCTCGCGGGGTTAGCCTTAGCCTGCCTGGTGTGCCACTCCTTGTACCAGCGCCTTGTTGAACCTCACTATAAACAATATGTGTTATACCGCAGTCACTTGCCGGCAGTGGTGCAGGTGGCGTGGGTGTGGCTGCAGGTGTTCGTCTTACCTTCGTCAGTAGAAATTGAAGGTAAACACACCCTGCCTCGAGGTGTGTGTGTGTGTGTGTGTGTGTGTGTGTGTGTGTGTGTGTGTTCATGCTGAGTAGGCCTATGGCTATTCTAGGGACTTTGTGATAGGCTCCCCATTGGAGATTACACACACACACACACACACACACACACACACACACACACACACACACACACACACACACACACACACACACACACACACACGTACGTCATCACCTACTCAGGAGAAGTAGCACTAAAAACACCAAGACATCGATTATATTAAACCTAAGAACCTCGAGAGAGAGAGAGAGAGAGAGAGAGAGAGAGAGAGAGAGAGAGAGAGAGAGAGAGAGAGAGAGAGAGAGAGAGAGAGAGAGAGATAGAGATAGGCCACAGGGTCTGAGCGCCATAAATACAGCTGTAGACCCCCTGAGGGATAGGAGACAATCGACCAACAGGTGAAATTTGCTCCCTGCAACACCACACATTTTTATCCATTTCCTTCTCTTTCCCACCTCAACACGACCATTGGCTATGATGACCCCACAGTGACGGTGTTTCTTTCCATCAACACCCTGACGCGAGCAACACCCTGGTGGCGCGTTATGGGACTTCAAAATTGAGGGTGTAAAGAAAATGAGACGAGGCTCGGGAGGCGGCGTTAGGCAGGCTGGAGGCCGGACTTAACTGGAGGAATCTGTGGCGTTGGGTCGGATTTCTTTCGTCCCCTTGAGTGTGTGTGTGGGTGTGTGTGGGTGTGGGTGTGGGTGTCAATCGTCGATAATTTAATGTATGTTATGATAAATGTTTCCCTGTATAACGCCAATACCTGGACACCTGTAAGTGTGAGTAATTGCTGAAACTAAATTACACCCACGTTCAGGTAAGGGAATGGGGGGAGGGGGTTAGGGGTAATGAGTGAGAGAGGGTTGGGGGCTAATTTGTGAGAGGGGTGAAGGGGGTAATGATGGAGGGGAGAGGGTTGGGGGTAATGAGTGTGGGAAGGTATGGTGGAATGAGTGAGGAAGAGTAATGAATTGGGTGATGTAATGGAGGTGTGTGAGTGAGATATGAAAGATAGTGAGAGAGAGAGAGAGAGAGAGAGAGAGAGAGAGAGAGAGAGAGAGAGAGAGAGAGAGAGAGAGAGAGAGAGGAGAGAGGGAGAGAGAGAGAGTGATGTAATGAATGAGGGAGTGAGTGAGGGAATATAAAATGAATGACAAATAACTGAACGAGGAAATGAATGATGAAATGAGTGTCAGAAGAAGGAAGGAAGGATATTTATTTGTATTTGAGTGAAGGAATGAAAAAAAAAGTCTACAATATTAAAAAAAAAATGTGATGAAATTGATGAAAAAAATAATCAGTGACAAAAAAAGAACAACAATAATGTGAAATAATTGCGAATGACATTTTTTTTATTATTAAGCTAAAATTTATGTATAAAAAAAGACTAGAATATTATTAATGTTTACAAACATCTATACATTTATACATTTTGTTTTATATTTTGTTGTTGTGCTTCTCTCTCTGATTGAAATTTTGAAAGATAAGCTGCTTTTCCTCCCTTTCCTCCCTCCTTCCCTTGCTTCCCTCCTTCCCTACCTACCTCTCTCTTTCTCTTACTTTCTTTCTTCCTTCCTTCCTTCCTTTATCCTCCCTCCCCTTTTCACAATCAAATATATACACCACCCGGTCAATCTCTCTCTCTCTCTCTCTCTCTCCTCTCTCTCTCTCTCTCTCTCTCTCTCTCTCTCTCTCTCTCTCGCCAATGGGGACATTCACCCACTCGTTTGTCTTCCCCTCCAGCTTTCAAGGTCATTTCACCCTCGTAGGATATCTGTAAAGAATCCTACCAAGTTATTTTTACCTCTGCATCCTTCCCCACACCCCCCTCTTTCCCCTCTTTTTTCCCCTCACTCAGCTTTCCCTCTCCTTCCCCTCCATCAGTCTGTCATCTACCCTTCACCTCACTTTCTATCCCTATCACTTTCTCTCCTTTTTCCCCTCTTCCCTCTTTCCCTCCTTCCCCTTGTCTCTCTATCCCCTCCACCTTCTTTCCCCTCCTTGCTATTTCCATCTCTCCTCCTGTCCCCTCCTTTCCCCTCACTCCCTAACCGCTCCACCTCCTGCTGTTCCCTCT
>JAPQNM010000022.1:3536343-3561343 GCA_029783475.1 Metacarcinus magister
AGAAAGAGGATGATTGGAGAGCGAGAGAGAGAGAGAGAGAGAGAGAGAGAGAGAGAGAGAGAGAGAGAGAGAGAGAGAGAGAGAGAGAGAGAGAGAGAGAGATAAGAGGAGACGAATTATGGTGAATGAAGGAAGAAGAAAGAGGAGAAAACAAAGGGTTGGAGAGAAGGGAAGAGGAGATAGAAGTTAGTGAAATGAGGAGAAGAAGAAAGTAAAGGAAGGAAGGAAGCGAAGACAAAGGAGGAGAGAATCGAAGGAAGAATGGAGTGAAGGAAGAATTTTAGAGAAGACGAAGAGAAAGGAAGGAAGGAAGGAGAGGAAGAGGAACGAAGGAAAATAGGGAATAGTAAATTAAGTCCCATTATTTACAGGACTAAACTTTCCTTTTTTTATTTGTTTCCTAATTTAGTTATTGGAAAAGAGAAATAAATATAGCCGTTAAGAATAATAATAATAAAAATAAGAAAAGATAATATAAATGATTGACATATTGAAGAATTGATGATGATAATATAAATAGTAATAGACGGTAAGATTGATCGAACTAAAGATATATAAATAAAAATAATGGTAAATAAAAAAAAATATATATAAAGATTAGACAACAGAAATATTTTGAGAGAGGAAAAAAAAAGAATGTATAGAGGACCAGAAATATTTTTGGATTCATGAATTTATTATTATTATTATATATTCATTTCATTTTTGCTCGCAGACTAAAATATATAAATACAATAATAATAAATCATGCAATGCAAATATATACATTGACAACGAAGAGAAACTGATAAATGGGAATAAAACATAAAATAAATCAACGTAGAAAGATTTAACATAGAAGGGAGGAGAGAAAGAGAGAGAGAGAAGAGAAAATAGGAAGGAATCGAGCACTGCAAATAGAAGGAAGAAGAGAAAATATACAAGAATAATATTAACACAGCATGGGGGAATAAGGTGAAAAGGAAGAGATGGAAGAAGATATATGAAAGAGAATTGAAAGAAAGAAAATGAAGGAGAGGTGGAAGAAGGAGAATGAAGAAATAGAGAACACACAGAGAAAAGAAAAGAGTAAGAGGAAGAGGAAGCGAGATACACCTGTGCCGAGACGCAGGTGTATACGAAAGTGATCAAGTCATACTTCACTCTTCTCTCTCTCTCTCTCTCTCTCTCTCTCTCTCTCTCTCTCTCTTCTCTCTCTCTCTCTCTCTCTCTCTCTCTCTCTCTCTCCTACTTTTCCTTCTTTCCTACTAATAATTAAACATCTACGTACCTCATCTCCCTTTTTTTTCCTTCTTCTTCTCTCCTCCTCCTCCTCCTCCTCCTCCTCCTCCTCCTCCTCCTCCTCCTCCTCCTCCTCCTCCTCCTCCTCCTCCTCCTCCTCCGTCTCCTCTTCCTTTTAATCAACGTAACCTTGCTTTTTGGGGAGAGATCATGCGGCAAAAAGAAGAAAGGAAAAGAGAGAGAGAGAGAGAGAGAGAGAGAGAGAGAGAGAGAGAGAGAGAGAGAGAGAGAGAGAGAGAGAGAGAGAGAGAGAGAGGAAAGATATACCAACAATCGGATGCATTTACAACCAAATATTCCTTGACTTATGACTCGCTGCATTCACGAACCCAACACCATTTTTTACGACTTACATGACTGCAGCTGTGTTGAGGGGGAGTGTTGGGGGGGAAGAGAGACATTTGAAGGGGGTTGTGGGTGGGTGCAGGTGACTTTGGGTAAGGTTAGTGTGATAAGAATAAGATAAATGTGTTGTAATGTGTGTGTGTGTGTGTGTGTGTGTGTGTGTGTGTGTGTGTGTGTGTGTGTGTGTGTGTGTGTGTGTGTGTGTGTGTGTGTGTGTGTGTGTGTGTACCTATCTATACCTGTGTGTTAGGCTCAGTCAGGTGTAACTTTCCTCCCTCCTTACCTATGATAATACCTGGAGAAAAGCGTCAATCAGGTGTGTGGAGGTGGAGGTAGAGACTGACTGCCTTAGTTCCTCCTTAAAAGCAGTGAAAGAAAACGGAGATGGAGTCATGGTGCCTTAGTTAACCAGACTGCATATTATCAAGTTTGGGTGAGGGTGATGAAGGGGGAAGTGGAGGGGAAGGGGAGACGCAGTGGGAGGCCTAGAAGGAGGAGGAGGAGGAGGAGATAGGGAGAGAGATGTCTTGGGGGGAGGGAGAGATGAGCAATATGGTTTGAGAGTCACAGAGGAGAGGGAGGGAGAGAGATTGGGAGAGAGGGAGGGGAGGGTATCAAGGGAGAGGGAGAGATGATGTCAGTGTGAGTGTAGCAGAGGCAGCATCAACAGCAAGACTACATCAGGTTAGGTTCCTTCCATTCTAGTTTATTCCATCGTGTTCAACTGGTTAGGTTAGGTTAGGTTAGGTTAGGTTCCTTCCACCCAAGTTTATTTCATTGTGTTCAGCTCCCTCCTTATTTTAACATTATTTCCTTCCCTCCCTGATCCCTCCCTCTGTGACTTTCCTTCATAGAAAGACTTATGTAGCTGATGCATTTCTATTTAAGTCCCTCCCTCAGGCCTTGATTCCTCTTGTGTCTAAGGGCAAGGTGACTAGTAATAATAATAATGATAATAATAATAAAATAAATAATAATAAAATGATACAATATTAATATAGTAATACTGTTCAAAAATACTACGAAGGATACAATGGAATGACTAAGAATAATAATAACACGGAAACAAAGAGTCCTATAAACAATTAGTAATGCATGACACACCTTTGAGGAGTGAAAGTGTAAGTGTTGAAGTGTACAGATGGGTTAGAAGTCCCAAGTGTTCCCTGTGTAAGTAATGCTAATGATTTTACACCTTACTTCTACGTCACAGGGGAAAATTATAGGGAGTGTGTGTGTGAGAGAGAGAGAGAGAGAGAGAGAGAGAGAGAGAGAGAGAGAGAGAGAGAGAGAGAGAGGCGGTGGCGGCGGTGGCCTAGCAACACAAGGCAGCGTGAGGGATAACAAATACCAGCTGTGATATAATGTGACCACGCATGCATTACTCTCTCTCTCTCTCTCTCTCTCTCTCTCTCTCTCTCTCTCTCTCTCTCTCTCTCTCTCTCTCTCTCTCTCTCTCTCTCTCTCTCTCTCTGTGTGTGTGTGTGTGTCTCATCTTTTCATCGTTTTCTTTCCTTTTCAGACAAACTTCGCCTCGCATCGCACGGATAAATAAAACAAAAATGGTAATGTAACACCACTAACATACTTATCGTCAAGGGAAAGTGTGATAACAATGGCAATACTGACTATCATCATACACTCTCTCTCTCTCTCTCTCTCTCTCTCTCTCTCTCTCTCTCTCTCTCTCTCTCTCTCTCTCTCTCTCTCTCTCTCTCTCTCTCTCTCTCTCTCTCTCTCTCTCTCTCTCTCTCTCTCTCTCTCAACGGAGGTCTTTCCCCTACAGAATCGCCTTCCCTTCAAAGGAATGATGGCGCCTACCTTCGCGCCGTTCAAGCCAGACAGGTGAGGACACGTGTAATAAAGGGAGACGGGCGTACAGGTGAGGCACAGGTGGGCGGCGGGTGGACAGGTGGAATGGGTTATGATAAAAGGTGTAAAGGTTATATGTATGTATGTGTGTGGAGATGTAGAGGTAAGATTCAGGTGTTAGAGAGAGAGTAAGTAGAAAATGACAGGTAGTAATAGACAGGTGGGACATACAACCCCTAAGGTAAGATAAGGATCAGGATTGATTGATGCATAGCTTACCTGACGTCTCAATCACAAGGAGACAGATAACGAGGTGATTACGATGGGTGGAGGCAGGTGGAGTGGTGGTGGTGGTTGTAGTAGTAGTAGTAGTAGTAGTAGTAACAGTAGAAGAAGTAGTAGTTGTTGTTGTAGTAGTTATTGTTGTTGTAAAAGAAAATTAACGTAAACGACATAGATTGAATGAAAAATTAAAGAAAGTTAGGAAAAAAGTAATTACACGAACATTATGACAACAATATTTATTTAAGAGAATGTCGGAAAAAGTAAAAATGGGGGAAAGAAAAAAAAGAAAGACTGATGCATCGTGTATAGCAATCATGTAATTATAGTCTATGCCCAGCGATGCCATAAAGCAGGGAGAGGAAGCACACACACACACACACACACACACACACACACACACACACACACACACACACACACACACACACACACACACACACATTCCCCTGTCTTGCGCATCCTTAGCAGAGGGGGAAGTGAAGGATTGAACGGACAAGAGAGAAGGTGAAGAATTTAGGGAACAGGAGAGGAGGTGAAGGATTGAAAGAGGATAGAAAGGGAAGGAGAGAAGATGAAGGATTAATGGGAGAAAAAAGGAGAAGGAGGAGGAAGAAGAGGAGGAGGAGGAGATGTAATAGTTTCCTCACCCCTTCATTGCCTTCCACAGATCCCTCAACCTAGAGTTAGTGAAGCCCTACGCTGCTCACCTCAAGAAACATGGCGTGGCAGGTGTTTGGGGTGAGTACAGGTGTGTGTGTGTGTGTGTGTGTGTGTGTGTGTGTGTGTGTGTGTGTGTGTGTGTGTGTGTGTGTGTGTTTCCCTTCCCTTCATACTCATACATATAAAAGTAATGATAATAAATAATAGAATAATCAGAAAAACAATAACAAACTTTTTTTATTCCCTCCAAGAACGGAATAAATATTAGAGAAACAAGTAATGAAAGAATACAACTCACTCACAAGAAAATATTACAACCGGAAATAAAGACAAACTCATTGAGAAAAATAAATTAATCTGATCATTTAATTCAATAGCAATTAGAAGTACAATTGATAAAAAATAAAAGATACAGAAATAAAATACATTCTTTCCCTCTACTTCGACTTACATTTCTTATCAATTGCTTATATTCCAATTCAATTTAACGGTAACTCAAAATAACCCTCGTGTCCTCTTTCTCTACTGATCTATATCTTTCTTATTTAAACCTCATATTTATTTCAAAAAACTAAAACAAAATCTTGCTAAATCAATCACATGAAAGAAATAGATCAAAGAAAACATATAAATTTAACCCTTTGAAATATTTCCGGAACATTGAATTTTCAGACTTTTTCAAAAAACGTCACATAAAAATAAAATCATCTCGCGGGAAATCCTCTGACAGTAAAACATGGATTTATTTTTTATCTTTTCTTTTAATTTCGTTTTTTATCGTTCAATATTAATTTAAGCTTTAGGGAAGGGCGTTTCAAAAATCAGATCCTCGCCTGGTGTGCGTGTGTGTGTGTGTGCGTGTGTGTGTGTGTGTGTGTGTGTGTGTGTGTGTGTGTGTGTGGAGAGAGAGAGAGAGAGAGGATAAAAAAGTCACCTCTCTTTTCTAATTTGTGTTAAATTTCAAATGACATGTTTTCATTTGGACGGAAAGTGGAAAAAAAAGAGAAGAGATGAAAGGAGGAGGAGAAAGAGGGAAGGAAACATAATGAATAAGAAGAGTGCGGCGCCGTTATTGATGAATGGGGGAAAATAAATGAATAGAAATAATAATACTTAAATGGAAAGCAAGTAATTATGAAACACAGAGGATAGGGAAGACAAGATGCATAAAAAAAACAATAGATAACAGAAAGTATCTAAGCCTACAATAACGAGATTACATACTTATATATAAAAACAACTTTATTCAACTTTATTTACTTTATTGCCTAGTGTGGGAGCGGGATAGAAAAGTAAGAAGGCTCCTCCCCACCCACCCACCAACCCTCTCTGTATACCTCACCAAGCATACCCATCCTACCCACATTTACTGCTTCACCTTGGCCGGTACCCTTCTATTATAAAGAGAACAAAAAAAATGCATTACTTTGAACTTATTTATATAAAGCAAAAGATAAAAATAAAATATATATAATTGTCATCTGTCTTACCATTGCATTATATCATTTTAATCTTTCAGTATTTCTTTACAAACTCTATTTTATCTGCCACCTAGCGCCACCTGCAAACACTACTTTAATGAGGAGGAGGAGGAGGAGGAGGAGGAGGAGGAGGAAAGGCAAGCAGGGAAAGCGCATATTAAGAGGAACAAAAAGAGGATGGGAGTTAAAAGGACAATGTTTACCTCTTATTAACAGAAATTAAATAACAAACGTCTATTTACATCCTCTTTTTGTCAACTTTTTGCATCCAGTCAGCACACAGAAGGGAAACTAGAATTATTTAATGCATAAATTTCCCTTTTGAAACACATGCTTTATTTTCTTTCTTTTCCCAACGTAAGGAGATATATATATCTTCTTATCTCTCTCTCTCTCTCTCTCTCTCTCTCTCTCTCTCTCTCTCTCTCTCTCTCTCTCTCTCTCTCTCTCTCTCTCTCTCTCTCTCTCTCTCTCTCTCTCTCTCTCTCTCTCTCTCTCTCTCGACTCGTATCTAGCATCTTTTCCACCTCGTCGTTTTTATCAGCATCCTTTTACGAGGGCGTGGGGGTGGGCGGGGGTGGGGGGCGTGGGCGCTTGGGGGGGGCGTAGGGTAGCTAAGGGCACGGCACCTCAGCCCGTGGGAAGCGTGGCACCTGCTAGAAGGGATTTTCCAAGGTGTTCTGTGTGTGTGTGTGTGTGTGTGTGTGTGTGTGTGTGTGTGTGTTCTCAGGTGTGTGGGGCTGATTTGAGGATTACAAGATGATAAGGAGAATTTATCATGCATGTATTTTCCTCCTCCTCCTGTGTGTGTGTGTGTGTGTGTGTGTGTGTGTGTTTCATTATAGTGGTGTCTGTCAATGTCACTCGTAATGTAATGGAATTCTATCTTCCTGCAGATGTGTAACTTTTCTTATTGTTAATGTAAAGTGATATGCAAGGAAGGAAGGAATAGAACAGAGGAATAGGAAGGAAAATGAAAGACAAATAGAAACAAAAATAACATTAGGGATAAGGTAACAGAAGGAAAGATATAAAAGAAGTGTTATTTATGTCTTATATTCCCTCCTCATCTTCTTCAATTTCCTCAATTATTCCTTATTTACTCATTTTCTTCACCCTTTCTCCCACTCTTAGTCATTCTCCTTCCTTCCCTTACACTCTTCTCGATATCCTTCCTCTCTTCCTTCACCTCCACTCTTCGTCTTTCTAATCTCAAAACCCTCCTTCTCCTCCTCATGTCTCCTTCTGTCCTGCCGCTTCCCTCCTATTCTATCCTGCATCCTTCTCCTCCTCCTCCTCCTCAAGTCTCCCTTCCTCATACGTTGCCTCCTTCCTCCCCAGTGAACGGCTCCGTGGGTGAGGGAATGTCAATGACTGTGGAAGAGCGGAAGGCTGTGGCCGAGGCGTGGTTGGCCTGCCGTGATGCTGTACCCACTGTTATCATACATTGTGGTGCCGTGTGTCTCAAGGAGGTGCTGGAACTGGTGAGTGTGTGTGTGGGGGGGGAGGGGGTCAGGTTGTGTGTGTGTGTGTGTGTGTGTGTGTGTGTGTGTGTGTGTGTGTCGTGTTCTTCTTATCACTCGCTCTCTGACTTGTTTGCTCATTTGTTTATTTTTTATCTACTTATCTGTCTTTCTTCCTCCTCTCGCCCATCTCTCTCTCTCTCTCTCTCTCTCTCTCTCTCTCTCTCTCTCTCTCTCTCTCTCTCTCTCTCTCTCTCTCTCTCTCTCTCTCTCTCTCTCTCTCTCTCTCACTATTCTGTCCGGTTCCAGTAGTGAAGAGAGTAGCAGGTAAGCCAATAAGCATTCTGTTACACTTCTACTCCTGTCTTCCTCCTCCTCCTCCTCTTCCTCTTCCTCTTCCTCTTCCTCTTCCTCTTCAGGGTAAAGGGGCTGCCAGTTAAATATTCCAGTGGGGAGGAAGACAGCGAGGCGACCCTATCCCGACTCCATTCCCCTTCAGGACGATATGAGGGGAATAAATAATGGTGTAGGGATCGGAGGAGGAGGAGGAAGAGGAGGAAGAGGAGGAGGAGGAGGAGGAGGAGGAGGGGGATGCTGTGCAGGAAAAACATCTGCTTATCTATGTGTGTGGTGGTCTTGGTGTGGTATTGGGGAGGGAGGTCAGGTTGGAGGGGTTTGGGGGGTGAGGGTGGAGGGGGTAGAGGTGGTGGACTTGACTGTGTTGTGTAATATACGTGACTACATCTTCCTTCCTTTCCTTCTTTTTTTCCTCCCTTCCTTCTTTCCTTCTTCCCTTCCTCCTTTCCTTCCTTCTTTCCTCCCTTCCTCATTGCCTTCCTTCCGGTCCGTTCCGTGAGAGACATCGACCTGTAACTAGATTCCAACTCCGACTGTCATTTATCTGCCGAGGGAAGCTGAGGGAGGGACAAGCCGGGACAACACCGGACTCTCGTTGGGCCAGAGACGCAATGTAAAGCAAAAGAAGGGAGAGGGAGGACGCTACGTACATTACTATGATGGATAGAAAATGTAACTGCGGCCTAGCAATAGAACGAGTCAAGGGATGATGTAATAATAATGATAATGATGATGGTGATGGTAGTGGTGAGGAGGAGGAAGATAAGGGAAGATGATGATGATGACTACACTACTCTCTCTCTTTCTCTCTCTCACCCCCACTCACTCCAAACCTTAACTTCACCTATCACTCACCCCCACTCATCCCTCTCATGCTTCCCTCTCCCCAGGTCCGCCACGCTGAGAGTCACGGAGCGAGTGGAGTGGCCGTCCTGCCTCCCCTCTATGACCGCCCCGCCTCCACCGACACCCTTGTGGACTATGTAGAGGAGGTGGCGAAGGCGTGTCCGAAAACTCCACTCTTCTACTACCACATCCCATCAAAAAGTGGAGTGAACTGTGAGTGTGTGTGTGTGTGTGTGTGTGTGTGTGTGTGTGTGTGTGTGTGTGTGTGTGTGTGTATGTGTTTTCTTTCTATTCTTTTTTCTTTTTTTTTTTTGTCTCGTTTTTTGTTGCTTTATTTATTGTTTTGTTTTCTTTGCTATTGTTGTTGTGGTGGTGGTGGTGGTCCTCCTCCTCCTCCTCCTCCTCCTCCTCCTCCTCCTCCTCCTCCTCCTCCTCCTCCTCCTCCTCCTCCTCCTCCTCCTCCACACACACACACACACAGGATGGGATTGCTGTCTAGAAGAGAAAAATTGGACTCAAGACACACACACACACACACACACACACACACACACACACACACACACACACACACACACACACACACACACACATAAAACAAGATACGGTCACTAAAATGAGCGAGGGAGGGACAAAAGAAGACATTGACCTTCAGATTTCAGTCTCACTCTCTCTCTCTCTCTCTCTCTCTCTCTCTCTCTCTCTCTCTCTCTCTCTCTCGCTCTCTCTCTCTCTCTCTCTCTCTCTCTCTCTCTCTCTCTCTCTCTCTCTCTCAAATCCTCTTTGTCTCTATCCCTTATCACGGCAGCTTCCCTTATCCACCTCTCCCCTTCTTCCCCATCCCTCCCCTTCCCCTTCCTTGATCCCTTCTACACCTATCCCTTCCCCTACCTGCCCCCTTCCCCCTCTGCCCCTTCTTTCTCTTCTCCTCCCTTCACTTCATCCCACCCTTCTTTAAACCCTTTCTCCTGGTCTTCTTCACTTCACTTCTCCTCACTTCCCCTCCCATATTCAGCCTTGACCTTTCTTCCTCCTCCTCCTCCTCCTCCTCCTCCTCCTCCTCCTCCTCCTCCTCCTCCTCCTCCTCCTCCTCCTCCTCCTCCTCCTCCTCCTCTTTCTCCTCCTCATGTACCACTAAAGCCTTGGGGTGAACCTGTTTACTTGCAAAATTCTGTCATTGAAGAAAATGTAGAAAAAGTGGATTTGTATATATTTCACACACTCTCTCTCTCTCTCTCTCTCTCTCTCTCTCTCTCTCTCTCTCTCTCTCTCTCTCTCTCTCTCTCTCTCTCTCTCTCTCTCTCCCTCCCCCTTCTGCTTCCTTTGCGCGTCACTTACCGACACTCTTTTTTTTTTCTTCTCTCGTTTTGTAATTTAAAAGTTTATTCGCTTCTTGAGCAATTTTTTTTTTTTCTCATGGAAGTCAAACAAATTGAAAAGAAAACGAAAGAAGAAAGAAAGAAAAAAAAAAGGAGTAGAAAAATCCATGAAGATGCCTTGAGCTGTGTCTGGAGGAGGAGGAGGAGGAGGAGGAAGGAAAGGTGTAAGTATCATAGGAGGACAAAGGATAGGAAGAAGGAAGCAAGGGAGGAGAGAAGGAAGGAAGGAAGGAAGGATGAGAGAAGAAAGGAAGGAAGGATGGAGAGAAAGAAGGAAGGAAGGAAGGAAGGCATTAGTGTAGCACCTTCTCATGGGACACACTGTTGGGGGGGGCGTGGGGGGGGGGAGGTGGGGGGGCGCCGATCCCCACCACTAGTCCTTTTATTGTGTTTGGCAGGTCGTGTCCCTTGCTACCTGCCTCCCAAGAGTCACGGAATTCCCATCACATTCTCCCTTTTCATCCCCACGATTCCAGATTCTTCCCTTCCCTTTCCCTTCCCTTTCCTCTTCAATAACTCTTTTCCTCCCCATCATTCTAGATTTTCCCCTTCCTCTCCCTTCCTTTCCTCTTCCATACTCTCTCAGATTCTCCCTTTTCCTCCCCATAACCCCAGATTTTCCCCTCCCCATCACCTCACCTTACACATCCTATCATTGTATTCAACGCCACACCCACCAACCTTCCTCCGCCTACTCTCCCTCCTACCCTCACACACCCCAACGCCCACATGCACTACCACGCCTCACCACACCTTCATCTACTTACTCCCACGCCTCTGATTTACACCTACACTCGCATCCCCACGCCTCATCCACGCCTGACCTACCCGTCCCACGCTTCCCACGCCTCATCACGCCTCACCATGCCCCCCACACCTCCCCCATACACGCCCACGCCTCCCCTTTGTCACAACGCACGTCACTAGAGGCCCTAAAATAGACTAAACATTGTTGCTTGAATTCATTAAGAGATAAAAATGAGCGGATTATGTTTGTTTGTATTTTTTTCGTCTTTTTTTTTTTAATCTCTGAAAAACGTAAATTCAAAAAATAGTGTGGTCAACATTTGGTATTTTGTCTATATGTATTCCCTGACGTGGTACTTTACTATTCCTTTACTATTCCATTACTGTTATCAAAGCTATCATTTATTTTCTCTCTCTTTATTTCTTCTTCATATCATGTTTTTTTTTATCTAGCCAATCACGTAAGCTTTGTGGCCGCAGAGAACCAATCATATCACTCCCTCGAGGCAATAGACCTAGCCTGACTGTCCAAGAAACAGCTACGTACCCTCCTCTTCCTCCTCCTCCTCCTCCTCCTCCTCCTCCTCCTCCTCCTCCTCCTCCTCCTCCTCCTCCTTGTAGACGTGTACAAGAATAGGTTGGTTCCCTCAGGCAGGTAACTACATTATACAAGTTAATAGCCTATCTTCTACCTGGTCATCCTAGGTGCTTCTATACTCTAGCCTCCTCGTTGCCAGTGTCCTCCTCCTCTTCTTCTTCTGCCTCCTCCTTCTTCTCCTCCTCCTCCTCCTCCTCCTCCTCCTCCTTGAACACAGTAGAAGTTTGCTCGTTATTTATTTTTTATATTAATTTCAGAAAAATATATAAGCATTTCCAAAAAATATCCTCTTATATCATACCAACGCTTTGGAAACGAGAAAGAAAACGGGGTATTTCCTCTGCCTCGTTACAGCAGCCAGTAGTAGTAGTAGTAGTAGTAGTAGTAGTAGTAGTAGTAGTAGTAGTAGTAGTAGTAGTAGTAGTAATAATATCCTTCAACTCAACACAAACACATACCACACAGACAAACTATTTATCAAAAACCGAAGAAAAACAAAAATAAGAAGAAAAACAAAAACGAAACACAAAGCGTAACAGCCTGGCTCTCCCAAAAAAAGGAAGACTCACTCACACAGACGCGTTCAAGACAAGACAAGACAACAACAAAAGAGGAAGAGGAAGAGGAGGTCGTCTTGAAAAAATGTATATTATTGATTTTACATTTGGGCGCCGTTTCCTCTCTTCCGTATTATTTATGGTGCAATAGATAGCAGCTGTTTTCCACTCGTTTAATTCTACTTTCCAGCAATTGGGGATCTTTTTCAGCGAGTAGTAGTAGTAGTAGTAGTAGTAGTAGTAGTAGTAGTAGTAGTAATAGTAGTAGTAGTAATAATGCAGAATTTTTTGAATGTATATAGAAAAATATCTCTCTTCTTTAATCTCCCTATCTTCATCCCTCTTAGTTTTCTTCTCTCCTGCCTCCTCTCTCTCCCTTTTTCTCCTACCTTCCCCTCACCTCTCACTTCTTCCCTTCCCTCCTTCTCTTTCTTCTTCCCTTCCCCTCCTCCTCCTCCCCCTCCCCCTCCTCCTATCGTCCCTCTCAACCCCTTCCCTCGTTCCCTGGAGGCTCGATGAATGGAATGGAAGGAAAAATATTAATAGTGTTATCCAAGTTATTATTAGGTGCGGCAGCTTGTCACTAGTACTCAATAGTTTCCCCTTAACAACGTAATCCCGTTTTCTTTCACCATTTGTTTTTTTTCTTTCTATTATTTGTATTATTTTTTTATATTCTCGTTCATATGTCTCTCCTTGCCGTATTTATTTATTTTTTTGCCTTTTTCTCCTTTTTTTTTCTTTTTTTCTTGGTATGATATTAGATAGGACTTTTATATGTATCTTTTTTTTTCTACTTTCATGGATGACAAATTTCCTTTCTCATTATATGTAACTTTCCACTCCTGTCTTTTTTTTTCCCCCTTCCTCCTTCTTATCTACAATTATTTTCCCCACCATAACCTCACACACTAAAACTTCCCTCATACTTATACTTTCTTTCCCTCATACAAAAACTTATATATATATATGTTTTTTTTCTTACCTTACCTTACACAATCTCTCGCATCATCACAATTTTCTCTCTTTCTTTCTCATATTATCTTTCTTTCCCTCACTCCTATCACGTAATTCCCTTTCATAAACACACTTTCTTTCTCTATCCACACGCATCCACACTCATCCACATCCATCTACTTTATTGGATTCATTCCACCATATCCTCACACTCACACATTCTTTATTATCTCTATTATTATTTGTTTCCTTCCATCTTTCCAGACACATATATTTTTCTCTATCTACCCTCATTCACTTCATTTATATTGTCTCCTATATCTTTACACTCACCTATTCCTTACTCTCTCAATCTCTCTTATCTTTCCATCTTTCCAAACATTTTTTTCTTGCTCTATCCACATTCATCTACTCATATTTTCCCCCCATATCATTACACTCTCACTCTCTCTTCCTCTCCTCCTCCACAGTGTCTATGAGTGAGTTCCTGCAGAAAGGTGTCAAGAGGGTACCAACGCTGGCTGGCTTGAAGTTCACTGACGAGGATGTGAGTGGCGAAGGCAAGAAGTGTCTGCAGGTGGAGGGCGGATCCTTAACTGTGTTCTGTGGATTTGACGAGGTGAGAGAGAGAGAGAGAGAGAGAGAGAGAGAGAGAGAGAGAGAGAGAGAGAGAGAGAGAGAGAGAGAGAGAGAGAGAGAGAGAGAGAAGAAATGAGAAACAATGAGGAAAGAAAAGAGAGAAAGAAAAAAAGAACAGTAAGGAAGAGAGAGAAAGAGAGAAAAAAATATATATAAAAATGAGAGGAAAACAGAAGGACTAAAAATAGATAATGAAGGAGATAAATAAAGATGGATGGAAGAGAGGGAGGAGATAAGGAAGGGACGAGGAGAGTAAGACCGATAAATGGGTGTTAACTATTAATGGGTCTGGGAATAAGGGAAGGGGAAGGGAAGAGGAAAAAATAAAAAAGTAAATTGAAGAGAGAGAGAGAGAGAGAGAGAGAGAGAGAGAGAGAGAGAGAGAGAGAGAGAGAGAGAGAGAGAGAGAGAGAGAGAGAGAGAGAGAAAGAAAAAAATGAATGAAATTAATAGATAAAAAGATGCTATGAACATATTATTAAGACGATAACTAAGGAATTATTATTATTACTATTATTATTATTATTATTATTATTATTCTCACTATTATTATTTGCAAGGTATCGAGCCCCGAGGGACATCGTTGAAAGGTCACGTCAGAACCATTGCACCAGCAGCTTTCATAACACTTCCACTTGGTTAGGAATTCTGGTTTGTTGTTTTTCTTGCATAATGGAGTCAGTGCGATGCTTATTTGTTTTTATCATATCAAGGCTACATAGAGGAAAGTGTTTTTTTTTTCTCTCTCTCTCTCTCTCTCTCTCTCTCTCTCTCTCTCTCTCTCTCTCTCTCTCTCTCTCTCTCTCTCTCTCTCTCTCTCTCTCTCTCTCTCTCTCTCTCTCTCTCTCTCTCTCTCTCTCTCTCTCAAGCAGTAATTACAGAAATACTTAATCTTTCCTCTTAACTTTAATTCCCTTCATTTTTTACTCATTACTCCAACACAATTATTTCCATTCCTCTCTCTCTCTTTTTCCTTCTCTTTTCCTCCCTTTTTTTTTCCTCATTTCTCTGATCATTGGAATCTGACCGATGAATTAGCTAGATGATCCAACCTTTTCCTCCTTTTTTCCCTCCCTTTTTACTCTTTCATCTTCCTTCAATCTCCTTCTCTCCCTCTCTCTCTTTCATTCCTCTTCTCCCTCCCTCCCTCCCTCCCTCCCTCCCTCCCTCCTCCCTGCCGGAAGTTGAGATTGTATCAGAAAACTTGTGAGGGTAATTGAAACGTACCCTTCTTTGGAGAGAGAGAGAGAGAGAGAGAGAGAGAGAGAGAGAGAGAGAGAGAGAGAGAGAGAGAGAGAGAAAAACACTTTCCTCTATCAGTTCTTCACCCAAACCTTCATTTTCACCTTTTCCTCCTCCTCCTCCTCCTCCTGTAAGCCAATCACTGATGTTTTCCTCACTAACACTAGGAAATTATTGGTTCGTTGGCGGTTTTCCTCCTAATTTGGTAATGGTGTTTTTGAGAACTGTATACACTGAAGGGATTCGAGGTGGTGGTGGTGGTGGTGGTGGTGGTGGTGGTGGTGGTGGTGGTGGTGGTGGAATAGTGACGTAATAAATTTTGAAAGATAACTATAATGATAGACAAATTCAAAGAGTTGGAGACAAGAGATAATGATTCAAAATAGGAAGTAGAAAAGAAATAATAATAATAATAATAATAATAATAACGCTAATAATAATAATAATAATAATAGAAAAATATAAAAAAAAGAAAGAAAGAAACACAATAACAAAAATTTACAAACGGCTATTATATGAAATTTTGCCAATTCTTCTTCCTCTTGTTCCTCTTCCTCCTCCTCCTCCTCCTCCTCCTCCTCCTCCTCCTCCTCCTCCTCCTCCTCCTCCTCCTCCTCCTCCTCCTCTTCCTCCTCCTCCTCCTTCGCCTCTTTGAAATCATTCCGGGACAGTTGCCAGTAACGCATTTTGACCTCTCCTTCCCTCCTCCTTCGTAACTCACCCTCCTTCCTCCCTCCCTCCCTCCCTTCCTCCCTCCCTCCCTTCCTCCCTCCCTCCCTTCCTCCCTTCCTCCCTCATTCCTTTCCTCCCTCATTCCTTTCCTCATTTCTCCATTTTTGCCAGCCTCCCTAATGATATTTCCAATATCTCTAATAGCTTTCGAGAAAATGAGGAGGAAAGTCATGTGGGAGAATCCTTCACCATTACTATCCTGTATCCTTCACTCTAGATTAGATAGTGTAGTCTCTATCACAAACAGCCTCGTAAGGGCTAGCAGGCCTGTTGCTGTTTGTTCTTCCTATGTGTTCCTATGTGTTCCTCCTCCTCCTCCTCGCCAGTCAGCTAGAGGGAGGGAGGGGTGGGTGGGGAGATGCCTTTCACTTTGTTTTCCTTCTGTCTCTAACATGTTGATACTGTAGTAGTTGAGTGTAGATAGTGTCCAGTAGGAATGCTGATGTCTGTTCTTCCTTTGAACTTTGTACTCCTGCTCTTCCTCCTCCTCCTCCTCCTCTTCCTCCTCCCGACCCCACCTTTTGAGTCCATCTCTGTCCTCACTCACGAAATGGGAATGGGAATGGGAATGTGGGGGGGGGGGGAAGGATGGTTGGAGCAGAATTCCATCATTGCGAATCTTGAAAACGTTCCTTGACCTGTTTTATTGGAAAAGGAGGAGGAGGAGGAGGAGGAGGAAGAAGAAGAAGAGGAGACAGGAAGAAGGAGAAGAAATGGTTATATCTGTAATTTCCTTGTCATGAATTTTCCATTCTTTGTTTTTTTTTATTGTTTACATCTGTGTTTCTCTTTTATTGTTTTTGTTTCCTCGTTTCCTTTCCTACTTCATGGAGGGAGGGAGGGCGGGAGGGAAACAGCGGTGATTCGTGGTGGCATATTCTGTGTGTTTCCTTATGTGTTTTTGTCTGTCTGTCTTTTTCATCTTTTCTTTCTCACCTCACCTCACCTAACCTTACCTCACCTCACCTCACCTAACCTTACCTCACCTAACCTTACCTTACCTCACCTCACCTAACCTAACCTAACCTAACCTAACCTAACCTAACCTAACCTAACCTAACCTAACCTAACTTCACTTCACCTCACCCCCTCCCTCTCTCTCTCCCTCCTACAGACACTTCAAGAAGCTATCAGCCTTGGGTTCCGCTGTGGAGTGAACTCGAGTTACAACTTCGTGCCTCACCTTGGGGCCCGCGTGTTCTCCCTCATGGCTGCCGGGGACGTAGAAGGGGCGAAGAAGGTGCAGAAGGAACTAACTGGCTGCTTCGACGTCATCTTCAAGCAAAGTAAGACTGGGAGGGAAGGAAGGAAAGGAAGGAAGGTAGGAGGGAGTGTGTGGTTGGAAGGAAGGAAGGTAGGAAGGATGAATGGAAGGTAGGAAGGAAGGAAGGGAGGAGGGAAGAAAGGTAGAAAGGAAGAAAGGTAGATAGGTAGGTAGGAGAGAGTGTGTGTGTGTGTGGTTGGAATCTATTACGTGGAATGTTTAAGAAGTTTAGTTAAGAAAATATTGAAGAAAAAGTATTATATTGATGGAGAAAAGATTCGAGTTGATGTAGTGTGGGTGTGTGTGGGTGTGTGTGTGATAGGGTGTAGTGCATCTAGTATGTCTCTTTGTTACCCATTAGCGTGTGTTGTATTGTGTTGCAAGGTTGTGTGTTTCAAGGTTATTGTCACAGGTCAAGGTGGATGATAAGACCATAATGTTATCGTGTTGCTCTTTGTGTGTGTGGGTGTGTGTGTGTGGGTGTGTGTGTGTGTGTGTGTGTGTGGGGGGTGGGGGGGGGTGGGGGGGGGTGGGGGGGGGTGTATGTGCTAGTATAGATATAAAAGTTTGCTTGTTATTTGTTTAGTTAAGTTTATGATGGTCGCTCATGTAGGATTGGTGTTATTATTGTTATTATTATCATTATTATTATTATTATTATTATTATTATTATTATTATTATTATTATTATTATTATTATTATTATTATTATTATTATTATTATTATTATTTCGAGTTCATCATCATTTTTCATCAGTTATAAATCAATTACGTATATATAACATTTTCTCTCTCTTTTTCCATTAATACCAAGATTGTGATGAAAACCTGAAGGCATGAAACATTAATAGGTATATCTTCACCTAATTCATTATTCATTCTATAGTAATCTCAGAAGGCAGTCAAGTTATGTAGCAATTATTACCATTTTTATTCTGTGCATTCCCCTTTGTCGCTGTTATGAAAGGGTTGTGTAAGCAGTAATTACATAGTTTGGGGGGGAGGGGAAAGGGTGCAAGTAATTATTCTTATTATAGTAACATCGTGGGTGGGAATTACATAGTTTCGTTCACGTTATACGAAAAAAGGATTCCAATTACTAGACAGGTGAGACAGGTAGGAGGACACACAGGTGAGACAGGAGGATATGAAGCAAATTTGAAACAGGTAAACAGACTCCTAACACCCCCCTTTCCTCCTCCCCTACACACATCAGTCTAAATTGTCATTATTCTCTCCACATTATTATTTTTTTTTTACTTCAGTCATTAAGTCAATTTATAGGAGGAGAACGGTTAATTATGGGTGTGTGTGATGTCAAGTAATCCATTTTCATCTCACTTACCACACTGTTCTGCATTAGACATGACCGCCACTCGTCTAGGTAAGGTAAAACAACAGGTAATGAGTGTGTGGGTGGGTGTGTGTGTGTGTGTGGGTGGGTGTGGGTGTGATTATTTTGAGGTGCTGAAAAGAAGGTGTGTGTGTGTGTGTGTGTGTGATGTTATAGTAAGCTGTTGTGTGTGTGTAAAAATTGTGTTAACTGGTTTTAATTTAGATTTTGATAAGTAGTGGTAGTGGTAGTAAGAGGAGGAGGAGGAGGAAGAGGAGGAGGAGGAGGAGGAATGGATAGATATATTAAAGTAAATGAATTGATTGCATATGATCGACTCTAACAAGATATCTCCATCACGCCTCTTGTTATCCATTCCCTCCCTCCCTCCCTCCCTCCCTCCCTCCCTCCCTCCCTCCCTCCCTCCCTCCCTCCCTCCCTCCCTCCCTCCCTCCCTCCCTCCCTCCTTCCCTCCCTCCCTCCCTTCCCTCCCTTTCCTCCCTCTCTTTCATTTCCTCTGTGCTTCCCTATCTCCCCTTCCCTTCCTCCTTCGTATGCATTACACTTCTCCCCAACAATTGCAATATTTCGTCCTCTCTCTTATTCTTTTTATTTCTCTCTTCCTTCCTTCGCATTTTCATTTCTTTCTTTTCTTTCTTTCTTTCTTACTTTGCTGTCTATTTTCTCTCGTTTCTATCATTTCTTTCTCTTATTTTTCCTTCACTTTTACGTTGCCCCGAGAGAGAGAGAGAGAGAGAGAGAGAGAGAGAGAGAGAGAGAGAGAGAGAGAGAGAGAGAGAGAGAGAGAGAGAGAGAGAGAGAGAGAGAGAGACACGACCTTCCCTCCTCAATAGTCAGGAGGAGTCACTGATAAAGCAAGAGACCGTAATGGAAAGCGTGATCGAGAGAGAGAGAGAGAGAGAGAGAGAGAGAGAGAGAGAGAGAGAGAGAGAGAGAGAGAGAGAGAGAGAGAGAGAGAGAGAGAAAGAGAAAGAGAGAGAGTCCTAGTTCTGTTGTTATAGTCATATGTGTATGTATGTGTGTTTGTGCATGTGTGTGTGTGTGTGTGTGTGTGTGTGTGCATGTGTGTGTGGGTGACTTTTATTGATTTTTAGCCACCTTTAATTTTTTATTTTTTTTTCTTTTTTTTTTTTTTTTGGTATTTCCCTTCCAATTCGTTTCATTTTATCATTTCATTTCATACGCCGAAGCACCATCCTTTCATTTGTTTTTCCTCTTCATTCGCTTGGTTTCATGAAGCGAATAATTGTCATTTCTATTTATTGTCTTAAAGTTAGATTGTATTTGAATTGTTGTATTGTATCTGCATTGTCTTATTGTGTTTTCATTCATTTATACATCAGTTACGCTTTTGACATTGATATATTACTTGCTTGTTCTTTGTCTATAAATTCGGAGGAGGAGGAGGAGGAGGAGGAGGAGGAGGAGGAAAGGAAGTGGAAGGACAAAGAGTAGCAGGAGACAAAGACACAGAAAGATAAATAGTCTTATGAGTAACTGATCACAAGATAATATTGTGACAAAAAATATACCGTTTTATCTCCATTTCTTCGACACACACGTAGGAGGAGGAGGAGGAGGAGGAGGAGGGGGAGGAGGAGGATAAGAAGAAGAAGAAGAAGAAATAGAAAGATCAATGAGAAAGCTATGAGGAGAGAGGAGGAGGAGGAGGAGGAGGAAGTAAGCATCAGGGTGGAAGCAATGTGTGAGCCTCGTCAGGTTGGTGGACGATGCTGGGAGACGAGGCATTTTTACCTCAGAAACACATCCTATTCTCTTACTCTCTCTTTCTTTTTCTTTCTCCCCGTCTCCCTCTCTCACTCTCACTCTCTTCTCTTTCTCTTCCACTCGCCACCTCCTCTTTCCTCCTCTTCACGCTCAACAAACAGGAGACCGTGCTGTGTATGTGTGTGTGTGTGTGTGTGTGTGTGTGTGTGTGTGTGTGTGTGTGTGTGTGTGTGTGTGTCCAGGTGCCTAGAAAGCTCAGTGAATATTTATTGTTTATACATCTATGTCTAAATACACTTATCACTGCTGTATGTTTATATTATAGTACGCATTATATTATGTATCCAAGTTTAGGAAGGAAATTTTAAGTCTTTCCCTTATGAACACTTTTTTTTTATTATTATTACTTTACGTTGCTTTCAAAGTTTGTGATTAAAACTTTCTGCTATAAACGTGACATTAATTCCGTTCATCTTCTCTGTTTCCCTATTGTTTCCTTATTGCGTCTCCTTGCTGTTTTGGCGGGATTATTAGCAAAACACAGCAGGGTAGAGTTGGGTAAGGTAGGAACACATAGGAACACATAGGAAGAACAAACAGCAACAGGCCTGCTGGCCCTTACGAGGCTGTTTGTGAGTACACTATCTAATCTAGAGTGAAGGATACAGGATAGTAAGGGTGAAGGCTTCTCTCCCAAGCCATGGCTGGCAGGGAAAGGAAGGCTAACCAAGACCAGACTATCACTATTGTCACTACCACTACTGCTACCACTACTTCCTGGCAAGCGATGTCAGGCCACTAGCGACGTCTTTTGAATCGACTTTTCGTAAGTTAGGTACATCAGGATGAACATACTCAAAAGTTTGCTACGTTAACGGATAGTATTTTAGTTGTAGATTGGCTTCTAAGTATTTGTCAAGTCTATTTTTGAACGTAGTAATTGTTTTACTGTCGACGACATTGGCGGGCAGGGAGTTCCAAACGTTCACGATCCGATTGAAAAAGATGTGCTTGGCTTCGTTTGATGTGAATCTTTTACCAGTAATCTTAAAAGAATGACGTCTTCTTGTTATATGTGCCATTGGCACCGGTGACAGAGTCAGTAGAGAAGATTTTGATCGGCCGGTCATGACCAAGCGAGCGGTGGAATTGAATTGTTTTCTGCCTCTATATACCTAATTCTAGTGAGCCTTATCTTGATGCAGCAGCATTTAAGAATGAAAATAAATAACTTCCATAGCCATTGGCACCGGTGACAGAGTCAGTAGTGAAGATTTTGATCGGCCGGTCATGACCGAGCGAGCGGTGGGAATTGAATTGTTTTCTGCCTCTATATACCTAATTCTAGTGAGCCTTATCTTGATGCAGCAGCATTTAAGAATGAAAATAAATAACTTCCATAGCCATTGGCACCGGTGACAGAGTCAGTAGTGAAGATTTTGATCGGCCGGTCATGACCGAGCGAGCGGTGGGAATTGAATTGTTTTCTGCCTCTATATACCTAATTCTAATGAGCCTTATCTTGATGCAGCAGCATTTAAGAATGAAAATAAATAACTTCCATAGCCATTGGCACCGGGGACAGAGTCAGTAGTGAAGATTTTGATCGGCCGGTCATGACTGAGCGAGCGGTGGGAATTGAATTGTTTTCTGCCTCTATATACCTAATTCTAGTGAGCCTTATCTTGATGCAGCAGCATTTAAGAATGAAAATAAATAACTTCCATAGCCATTGGCACCGGTGACAGAGTCAGTAGTGAAGATTTTGATCGGCCGGTCATGACCGAGCGAGCGGTGGGAATTGAATTGTTTTCTGCCTCTATATACCTAATTCTAATGAGCCTTATCTTGATGCAGCAGCATTTAAGAATGAAAATAAATAACTTCCATAGCCATTGGCACCGGTGACAGAGTCAGTAGTGAAGATTTTGATCGGCCGGTCATGACCGAGCGAGCGGTGGGAATCGAATTGTTTTCTGCCTCTATATACCTAATTCTAGTTAGCCTTATCTTGATGCAGCAGCATTTAAGAATGAAAATAAATAACTTCCATAGCCATTGGCACCGGTGACAGAGTCAGTAGTGAAGATTTTGATCGGCCGGTCATGACCGAGCGAGTGGTGGGAATTGAATTGTTTTCTGCCTTTATATACCTAATTCTAGTGAGCCTTATCTTGATGCAGCAGCATTTAAGAATGAAAATAAATAACTTCCATAGCCATTGGCACCGGTGACAGAGTCAGTAGTGAAGATTTTGATCGGCCGGTCATGACTGAGCGAGCGGTGGGAATCGAATTGTTTTCTGCCTCTATATACCTAATTCTAGTTAGCCTTATCTTGATGCAGCAGCATTTAAGAATGAAAATAAATAACTTCCATAGCCATTGGCACCGGTGACAGAGTCAGTAGTGAAGATTTTGATCGGCCGGTCATGACCGAGCGAGTGGTGGGAATTGAATTGTTTTCTGCCTCTATATACCTAATTCTAGTGAGCCTTATCTTGATGCAGCAGCATTTAAGAATGAAAATAAATAACTTCCATAGCCATTGGCACCGGTGACAGAGTCAGTAGTGAAGATTTTGATCGGCCGGTTATGACCGAGCGAGCAGTGGGAATTGAATTGTTTTCTGCCTCTATATACCTAATTCTAATGAGCCTTATCTTGATGCTGCAGCATTTAAGAATGAAAATAAATAACTTCCATAGCCATTGGCACCGGTGACAGAGTCAGTAGTGAAGATTTTGATCGGCCGGTTATGACCGAGCGAGCAGTGGGAATTGAATTGTTTTCTGCCTCTATATACCTAATTCTAATGAGCCTTATCTTGATGCTGCAGCATTTAAGAATGAAAATAAATAACTTCCATAGCCATTGGCACCGGTGACAGAGTCAGTAGTGAAGATTTTGATCGGCCGGTCATGACTGAGCGAGCGGTGGGAATCGAATTGTTTTCTGCCTCTATATACCTAATTCTAGTTAGCCTTATCTTGATGCAGCAGCATTTAAGAATGAAAATAAATAACTTCCATAGCCATTGGCACCGGTGACAGAGTCAGTAGTGAAGATTTTGATCGGCCGGTCATGACCGAGCGAGTGGTGGGAATTGAATTGTTTTCTGCCTCTATATACCTAATTCTAGTGAGCCTTATCTTGATGCAGCAGCATTTAAGAATGAAAATAAATAACTTCCATAGCCATTGGCACCGGTGACAGAGTCAGTAGTGAAGATTTTGATCGGCCGGTTATGACCGAGCGAGCAGTGGGAATTGAATTGTTTTCTGCCTCTATATACCTAATTCTAATGAGCCTTATCTTGATGCTGCAGCATTTAAGAATGAAAATAAATAACTTCCATAGCCATTGGCACCGGTGACAGAGTCAGTAGTGAAGATTTTGATCGGCCGGTTATGACCGAGCGAGCAGTGGGAATTGAATTGTTTTCTGCCTCTATATACCTAATTCTAATGAGCCTTATCTTGATGCAGCAGCATTTAAGAATGAAAATAAATAACTTCCATAGCCATTGGCACCGGTGACAGAGTCAGTAGTGAAGATTTTGATCGGCCGGTCATGACCGAGCGAGTGGTGGGAATTGAATTGTTTTCTGCCTCTATATACCTAATTCTAGTGAGCCTTATCTTGATGCAGCAGCATTTAAGAATGAAAATAAATAACTTCCATAGCCATTGACACCGGTGACAGAGTCAGTAGTGAAGATTTTGATCAGCCGGTCATGACCGAGCGAGTGGTGGGAATTGAATTGTTTTCTGCCTCTATATACCTAATTCTAGTTAGCCTTATCTTGATGCAGCAGCATTTAAGAATGAAAATAAATAACTTCCATAGCCATTGGCACCGGTGACAGAGTCAGTAGTGAAGATTTTGATCGGCCGGTTATGACCGAGCGAGCAGTGGGAATTGAATTGTTTTCTGCCTCTATATACCTAATTCTAATGAGCCTTATCTTGATGCTGCAGCATTTAAGAATGAAAATAAATAACTTCCATAGCCATTGGCACCGGTGACAGAGTCAGTAGTGAAGATTTTGATCGGCCGGTTATGACCGAGCGAGCAGTGGGAATTGAATTGTTTTCTGCCTCTATATACCTAATTCTAATGAGCCTTATCTTGATGCTGCAGCATTTAAGAATGAAAATAAATAACTTCCATAGCCATTGGCACCGGTGACAGAGTCAGTAGTGAAGATTTTGATCGGCCGGTCATGACCCAGCGAGCGGTGGGAATTGAATTGTTTTCTGCCTCTATATACCTAATTCTAGTGAGCCTTATCTTGATGCAGCAGCATTTAAGAATGAAAATAAATAACTTCCATAGCCATTGACACCGGTGACAGAGTCAGTAGTGTAGGGTAGGATAGGGTAGGGTTAGGTAGGGTAGGGTATTTTGGGGTATGGTATGGTAAGGTAAGGTAAGATAGGCCTCTCTTATTCAACACTCTACATTCTCTTGATTTGATCCTAATAATGTATGGTTCTTTCTCTCTTTTTTTTTTTCTCTCTCTCAACACACCTCTGAATTTCTTACAACACCACTCTCAAAGGTCTTCTACCTTATCAACACTCACTCAGAATCTTAATCATCCACACAACTTAACTTTTCTTTCCACATAAAACACTTATGAACTGACCTTTTACTTAACATCTCCCAAGGCTTAAAGTTCCTCTCAACATGCTATGACCTTTTCTTTACAACACACAACATGGTTTCATTACCTTCCCCCAACAGACCTTTTCCTGCATTCAGTGACTTGTATAATTTATCTCCTTTTCTTGCAACCCAACACACAAGAAAACAAAAATGTCTTCGTAACACTTCCTTAGCTATTCCTTGCAACACATTAACTCGCTCTTAACACACACACACACACACACACACACACACACACATGACCTACAAGCAACACAACACTCCTCACAGCCACTTTCCAGAAACACTTCAAGCCATCTCAACACTTCCTTACTGAGTCCTTGCAACACTTAGCAACTTCTCACCACCACCACCACCACCACCACCACACCACCACCACCACCACCACCACCACCCTTCCATAGTGCAATGCTTTCCTCATGACCCCAAAATGTCACACGCACACCCACTTGAAGGCTTTGCAAGGATAACTCCTCCCCGTCCTCCTCCCTTCCCTCTTTACCTCCTTTCCTCTCTCCTTCTCTCCCTTGCTCTTATCCTACCCAAAGACTCTTCCCTTTCCCTCCCTTTCCCTCCGCTTCCATCCTCAACAACTGGATCCAA
>JAPQNM010000022.1:3566343-3576343 GCA_029783475.1 Metacarcinus magister
TACACGAATATTAGAAAGATATTATCATCAGTAAACAAGAAATAATGACCACCATCTTGTACTACCACCCTCACCCCCTCACCCCCTCACCCCCCTTACCCCCCTTACCCCTCTCACCCAAACACTCCATTGAATAAACATATGAAGCAACTAATCCTTATTCCTCCTCCTCCTCCTCCTCCTCCTCTTCTACCTCATTACCATCAAAACAACAACAATATAGACTAATTATGAAAATATATTTGTTTGGGAAGAGGCTTAGTTAGAATGAGGATAATAATAATAACAATAACAATAATAATAACAATAATAATAATAATAACAATAATAATAATAATAATAATAATAAATTCAGCGGAGAAAGAAGATTATAATTGTTTACCTTACGTTTACTAAAGTGTGTGATCAAGGCATGTCATTCTCTGTGGTTAGGTTACCTGGATATCTTAGTACAGGTAGTTAATTAACCTTACGTTGTCATCTCCTCATATAGTGAAGTATGGCTGGATATTTTTTTCTATCTCTATTTTTCTGTTTTAGGATCACTTAATTGCATCCTCGGCTGTGTTGGTGCAAGTGATAATAAAAAAAATAAAAATAAATTACTGTAGTTGTATAATAGTAATCACCTTTTTATGTTATGTTATTCTCGCATTTATTCATCTAGTTTATCTGGCAACGACCTAGAAAATACTACGCCCTGCCATCATCTATTCATACTTATCATATCATTAGTATGGTATTTAGTAAGGAGTGGGCATTAGTGTTATTAGTTTTGGATATATTTAAATTCAAAGTTTGTTGTTTCCGTGTGCCGTGTATCCTTGAGCTGGTTGTGTTATCCATTTTCTATGAAGCGTCCTGGGCCAAGGGGGAGGCTAACGAGAACGTATTATTGTTGTGATGTTAGGACAGGACTTTGGTCTATTTAGTGTTCTTGTGAAATAAATAAATAAATAAATAATAAAAGTTAGTGACATAATATACTCACTAAATTTTTTCCTCCCTAACTTTTAACATAAAGAAAGAGGAAACAGGTAGAAGGGGAGCTAATCCGATTATTATAAGGAATCGAGGGGAATGAGAGATAGGAACAGAGGGAATGGAGTGGAGTGGAGAGAGTGTAGAGAGAGAGAAGGGAATAAAGTGGAATGAGGGAGGAAAATAATTGGAATAAAAATTAGGAATAGGAAGAAAGCCGGAGAAATTAATGATGTAGGAAAGAGAAGGAGAAGGTTTAAAAGATGAGGAGAGAGCGGAAAAATAAAGAATAAATTATAAAAAGTAAAAAAAAAAAATGGAAGGGGAGGAGGAACAGAGAAGTTGATAAGAATGAGAAATACAGAGGAAGGAAGGGGAAAAAAAAGGTCAATAAAACAGGAGGGAAAAGGAAATCAGAGTAAACAGAAGAGATAGAAAGAAATAGAAAAAAAAAGAAGAGAACGAATATCAGATTGAAAGCGAGATACATAACAAAATATTTTATTCATTCTAGTGATTATTGACGATGTTGTTTTTGGTCTTTTTTATTACTGATGGTGGTTGGTGGTGGTGATGGTGGTGGTGGTGGTGGTGATGCCTCTTCCTCCACCACCCCACCACCACCACCACCACCACCTTGTCAAATTAACGTTTACCTGTACGTACTCTACACAGTGTGGGCTTACCGTTGTGGTGCCGGATGAGAGAGAGAGAGAGAGAGAGAGAGAGAGAGGAGAGAGAGAGAGAGAGAGAGAGAGAATCCGATAAACTAAAGGCTAGAATAAATATTGCACGCACACCTTTCCTTGCTCTCACCAGGTGTGTCGATACTCGTATGAAATTAAAATGTGAAGATATTGCACATCCCTCCCGCTGCCCTTCACCCCTTCACCCCTTCACCCCCCAACAACCTCAACCACCCCCAACCCCCACTCAGTCTTAATTCGTTAATGGTTATTTCCATGTTTTGTATCAATGGAACCTCAGAACATTCCAAGATTTCATTACCATTTATTGGGTAAATTGATAGATTTTTTCTATATTTCTTAATCTTTATTTATCAATGAAATCATACATATATATAACATTATTTGTATACAATATTTTTTTTGTAATTTTGTAATTTTATTTTTTTTTTATTTATTTATATATTTGATAGTAAATAACATTTATTTAATCAATATAAAATCATAAGTTTATATTATATTTTTTATGCAGCACAAAATTCTGCTGAATAAATCCTTAAAAAGTACCAAATCCTACACTGTGATTCCTTTATTGGTTTGTGTTGGTGTCCTTTGTGACGGTGTGGAGGGGCGCCATCAGGATGTGTATACTCATGTACTGGAGGAGTGCGTCGAGGGCCAGCACCAGGTCATGGAGGGACAGTCTGGTGGAAGGGTCCTGGACGGTGCACCAGTCCATGTAAGGCTGCAGCTCCAGCTCCAGTGTGACATTGTGCGTGCGCGCGCACACACGCTTCATCAACATGCCCACGCTGAAGGCGTCGCTGGCGGGCTGGAGGGGCAGCCCTTCCTTCAGTTCGGGCGAGCGGTGGCACGCGAACTCCTGCCCCTTCAGGCCGCGGGGCTGCCCGAAGAAGTCGAAGTAGAAGGGCTCCCCAAGCCTGGAGGCGAGGCCGAAGTCAATGATGTGCACGCGGGGGGCGGAGGGGGGCCCGGACACCGTAATGTTGTCACCCTTGATGTCGTTGTGCACGAATCCCTTGGCGTGCACCGCCATCAGGCCCTCCGCCACGCCCACCATCACCTTGAGGAAGGTGTGCACCGTGCACCCGCGCCGGTAGAAGGTGCTGAGGCGCTGGCCCGTGTACTCCATGATGGCGATGGCATCGTCCGCACACAGGGCCAGTAGGCGGGGCACGCCCCCAGCCCCGCCCAGCTCCTGCACCACCTCACACTCCCACCTGAAGGGTGCCATGCTCCGCCCCATCTTGAGGGTCTTCCTGATGGCGTCTTGGCCCTCAAAGTCCACCCGCTCCACCCTGCCGAAGCCACCTTCCCCCAGCAGGCCAAGGAGCGGCAGGGCGGCCACCTGGCCCTCGGGCAACAGAGGCACATTCCACTCGACGTCCTCCTCCTCCTCCTCCTCCTCCTCCTGAGGGGACGTGCAACACACCAGCCTCCGCACCACCTTGAGGAAGGCTTTGCCGAAGCGCTTCAAGGCGGCGCGCGTCCTCAACATAATCTTGTTCTTGGAGTTGTTTTGGGTCTTCATTTTGGTGAAGGATTTACAGAACATCAGTGCTGTCAAAACCACGTAGGGCAAAATATTGAGGTAGTTTCTGTTTGTGACTTAGTCGTCCCGAGATTATTTAGATCCTTGGTTGGCTAGATCCAAGCTCGAACACAATTGTTTGGCTGTTGATTGGCCAAGGGTGTTGCTGCCACTATCAGGTTTAGCCAATCAGCGTCCAGCCTTCTTGATATCCCTTTTGCTTCCCCTTTACACCCATCGCTTACTAATACACCACGAGCAGCTTGGACATTGCTGGTGGCTCTCTGTATGTATGTATGTATGTCTCTAGTACGATATGTTAGGTCCGTCCTGGCAGCAAGACAGACCAACGTACAGTGACGGTTTCTTTACATTATCACGTGTCCACATTTCCTTGTGTACTAATGCATTCAATTCAACACGAGTAAGTAAATGAAAACGAGGATCCGAGGTTTGATTCCTACTTAAAAACTTATCCTTGCTACAGACGTGTTTTGAGAGAGAGAGAGAGAGAGAGAGAGAGAGAGAGAGAGAGAGAGAGAGAGAGAGAGAGAGAGAGAGGTTGTGTTTGTAAGTGAAAGGCTTTGATAGACTAGTTTTGATTGTTTAGGAAGTTTCATTGTTGTCCTTTTCTTGTTATTTTTTGTTATGTCTTTGTGGTGGTGGTGGTGGGGTATTAACTCTCTCTCTCTCTCTCTCTCTCTCTCTCTCTCTCTCTCTCTCTCTCTCTCTCTCTCTCTCTCTCTCTCTCTCTCTCTCTCTCTCTCTCGCTCTCTCTCACCTCTCAACAAACATGAATACCTAAACTTATAATTACCTATCTCCTTCTCTGTCTCTCTCTCTCACTCTCACTTACTCTCTTTTTCTATCTAACCTCATTATTCTAACTAACAAACTTTGAGCAAACTTCATAATAGTGGAAGGTTATTATTATTATTATTATTATTATTATTATTATTATTATTATTATTCTTTCTCTTTCTCTTTATCTTTCTCTTTCTCTTTCAATATACACAGCTAACATATGCAAGTTTCCTTTCTTTCCCCATCAACACGCACCTTACCCTCCTCTTTCTCCTCTTCCCCTCCTCTTCCTCCTCTTTCCCCTCCTCTATCCCTCCTCTCCCCCCCCCCTTACAGGTACATACTCACCTACATTATCTGTTATTCATTTACTCGTTCCATCCTTCACACCAGATTCACACACAAGCATTCAGTGATTTTATGCTTTTTCATCAGACGTTATTGCTGTTCCCCTCGCCTGCACACACACACACACACACACACACACACACACACACACACACACACACACACACACACACACACACACACACACACCTCTCCTTCTTTCATATCCTAGTTCTTCTTCATTTTTTACCACCCATTAGACTTTTACTCTCTCCTCCTCTCTCCTTCCCTCCTTCCTCCTTCCTTCCTTCCTCCTCCTTATTACACTTTATATATATACTTTATGCCTGTTTCCCCACACTCTTCATCACGCCCGGCACACATTCCTTCAATATGGTGCCAGTGTAGTAGCTGATCGTTCAATTTTTTCCTATATTGATGTTTACTTATATACTTTACTATTTTCTTTACCCTTTCCATCTGTCTACTTCTGCTTCCTCTCTCTACCGTTCAGAGGGAAGCGGGGAAGAGGGAAAGGGAGGGGAAGAGAGGGAAGGGAGGGGAAGAGAGGGGTTATATGTTACGTTAATGTGACGTGCTTGACAAGGGGAAAAGAGGGGAAGCGATACGTCTAGAAAATGTAAGGTGGTGGTGGTGATGGTGGTGGTGGTGGTGGTGGTGGTGGTGGTGATGGTGGTGGTGATGGTGGTGATGGTGGTGGTGGTGGTGGTGATGGTGGTGGTGCAGTCTTTTCCGTTTTTCTTCTTCTTCTTTAAAATTTTCTTCTGCTTCTTCTTCCTCCTCCTCCTCCTCCTCCTCCTCCTCCTCCTCCTCCTCCTCCTCCTCCTCCTCCTCCTCCTCCATTTATCTTTAAGTATCCCGCTTTATGTCTGCATCTTTTCATTTATTTAACTTTCTCTTCATCTCATTTCCATTTCTCATTCATCTTCTTCTCTCCTTTATGGGCGAGTTTTATGCCGTCGTTGGTGAGTGTCTTGGAGAGAGAGAGAGAGAGAAAGAGAGAGAGAGAAAAAGAGAGAGAGAGAACATCATACCTAAGTCTTCATCCCTTTGCTCCCTATAACCTGACTCACACTTTCCCGGAGCTGCAAGAACGAGACTGTTTTTTCCAATCCGTGGCAGGGCTGATCACCTCACTTACACAAGATTGAGGCCGAGCACTCACACCCTCAACCCACAGAGAGCTTTGCACCGGCTTAAAGGACGAGACAGCGTTGTTCATTGGTCTCTCAGGAGGAGGAGGAGGAGGAGATGTTAAGTAGCGGATGAAGCACCAGGAAGGAATGATAAGGAAGCACAGACAGTCTTGCAATAGATGGTTTCTTAAGGCCACAAATTCCTCACAGTGAAGCGTGCACTGAACAGATGAAGAGGAGGAGGAGGAGGAGGAAGATGAATGAGAGGAGGAGGAAGAGGAGGAGGAGGAGGGTGGTAAATAAACAGTGAGAGGAGAATGAAAATGAGGAACAGAGAGAGGAGGAGGAGGAGAGGAGAGGATAACAAATCTAACTAAGGAAGAGAGAGGAAGGACAGTAAGAAAAACAAAAGAGAAGGAAGAAGAGAAGCAGAAGGAGAAGGAGGAGGAGGAGGAGGAGGTCACAGAGAACAATGGTTATATATCGAGTGAGGGGAAACAAGAGGAAAAATGAGAGGAAGTTACCATGAGGAATGAAACGACTTGAAGGAATTAATTGTAGGACTCCCACGCCTCCTTCACGCCCATTACTCCCTCCTACACTCCCTCCTACACTCCCTTCACCACCATTACCCTCAAGTGGATGGTGGGATGTGCCTTTCATCCGTGATATGATCCTTACTAAGTCATCCACATCTCTGTTTCTCCTCCCTTTCCTCCTCCTCCTCCTCCTCCTCCTCCTCCTCCTCCTCCTCCTCCTCCTCCTCCTCCTCCTCCTCCTCCTCCTCCTCCTCCTCCTCCTCCTCGTCTTAGTGATGGAATGGTTATAGAGTATCTCCTTTTCTCTCTCTCTCTCTCTCTCTCTCTCTCTCTCTCTCTCTCTCTCTCTCTCTCTCTCTCTCTCTCTCTCTCTCTCTCTCTCTCTCTCTCTCTCTCTCATGTCAAAATACTTGTTTCAGGCTGTTTTTTCTTTTTTTTTAACATCAAACTATTTTTCTTGTCTATCCTCTTTATATATATTATTCCGTATTTTCTTATATATTTTTTCTTTATCTATTTATTTATTGTGTTAACGTACTCTAGCTTCCGAAAATTAGACAGGTGAGGAGGCAGCCAGACAGGTGTAGTTGAAATTAATCAAAATACGACAACCCAGAGAGAGAGAAAAAAAAATAGAATCACTACAAATATCAAACCCAGAATCAGACCCGCTGTGCATAATGATAAATTTCCTCATTAATTAATAATCAAACTGAATATATAAAAAACAACGTGTTATGGGGTCATTAAAGGGGTATCAAAGGAGTACGTGAATAGCAGTCCCGTTGTTAAAGCTGAATACAAAGAAAAAACGAAGGGAACACGAATCGAAAAACAAGTTTGATATATATAGATACCAATCAGGTTATTTTTATCAGGGTGTGAAAATAGAAGAAATCCTGTTATATGTATGTCTTTCTGCCCTGGTGTGCGCGTGTGTGTGTGTGTGTGTGTGTGTGTGTGTGTGTGTGTGTGTGTGTGTGTGTGTGTGTGACCCTTTGACTCGTTCAGGTAAAGGTGTTAGAGTGGAAGAGGAGAAAAAAGTTTAAAAGAAAAAAAATATGTGTTGGAAAAAAAACTGTCGAGTCGGGGAAATAGAACAGAGAAAGTTTATACCAAAGAAGGACACTTGTTTTTCTTCCTTTCTTTCCTCCCTTCTCACCCCATCACCCCTGCTTGTGTGTCCCTGCTTCCTGCTTCCCGTCTATGCCAGTTCAGCAGGCAGTGCGTTATCCCTTAAGCCAACATACATCAAAGGCTGTTATCGCGTTAACTTATGTATTGGAAACAGATATATAAACAGCAGCCCGTCCGTTACTGTGGGCTTAACTAATTGATGGTGGAGTCCGTTTGTTAATGACGGTGTGTGTGTGTGTGTGTGTGTGTGTGTGTGTGTGTGTGTGTGTGTGTGTGTAAATTAATATGTGTACAACTGTTACTGCTATTGTTATCATTACTACTACTGCTACCACTACTACTTCCACTAGATTGAACTTGTTACCATAATCATCATCATCATTATCATCATCATCATCATCAGGAGGAGGAGGAGGAAGAAAAGGAAGAGGAAGGAAGAAGAAGAGAAATACGACAGACAAAGATAAAGTAGAATAGATTTTTCTCAATGTCTTTTCATTCCATAATTCAAGCGAAACCATTTTACTTTTATTCTCTCTCTTTCTCTCTCTCTCTCTCTCTCTCTCTCTCTCTCTCTCTCTCTCTCTCTCTCTCTCTCTCTCTCTCTCTCTCTCTCTCTCTCTCTCTCTCTCTCTCTCTCTCTCTCTCTCTCTCTCTCTCTCTCTCTCATTCTCTATACCTTATCAATTTCAATTACTCTAAAACAAATCGATATTAAAGAGTTTCATAATATTCTTTTACTTTTTTCTTTCCCTTTCTTTTTTTCCCTTCTCTATCCTACTCTATCCTCCCCTTCCTTCCCTTTCTCTTCCCTTCCCTCCACCTTCTATCCTTGCCTTCTGTACCCTTCCACTCTCATCCCTTCCTATCCCATCTCATCCTATCCTTCCCCCTATCCACACTCACTAAGCCACCACCAAGCCAACACCAAGCTGTCTGCTCCTAACACACACACACACACGCACACACACACACCACACACACACACACACACACACACACACACACACACACACACAGCCCACACTACGTACTCTCTTAATCCTCCTCCTCCTCCTCCTCCTCCTCCTCCTCCTCCTCCTCCTCCTCCTCCTCCTCCTCCTCCTCCTCCTCCCCAGCGTTGGCCGGTTAAGAGGATTTAACAAAAGGATGATTTTCAGCTTCCCAAACGGAGCGACGAATAGCGTTTTGGAAAGATTAAAACTGGCTCCGTCCCCAGTGTGTGTGTGTGTGTGTGGTGTGTGTGTGTGTGTGTGTGTGTGTGGGTGTGTGTGTGTGTTAAGAATGTTATATATGTAGGTGTTTCAAATATACTATGAATCTATTTATATGTATGTGTGTGTGTTTTTTCATGAAGTCGATTTGGAAATGTATTTTAGTGTTGATAGTCTTTTGTTTATATATTATGTGTGGTGTGTGTGTGTGTGTGGGGGGGGCGGATTGGGGGGCGGTGGGGGGGCGTGGGGTTAGGTTATCGAGGTGGTAACGAACGAAATTGTGTGTGTGTGTGTGTGTGTGTGAGAGAGAGAGAGAGAGAGAGAGAGAGAGAGAGAGAGAGAGAGAGAGAGAGAGAGAGCGTGCACTTCCCACCACCACAAATCCCTTTTCACCCCACCAAAAAAAATAATAACTTCTTTTTTTTTCCAACCACACACACCAAAAAACAATAAAAATCAAGAAAGAAAAGAGAAAAAAGGAAATCTCGTGTGTTCCAACAATTTACAACAAACAAAACGTCTGTTCCGGTTAAAACTATATGTCTTTATCTATTTTATTTTTTATTTAGAATCCAATTGAGGCTCGTGGAAGCACAGGAAGAGGAGGAGGGAGGAGGAGGAGGAGGAGGCGGCGGAGGGAAGCGGGTTGATCACTTTCTGGTCTTCCTGGATACCTCACTACTCCTCTTCCCTCCTCCTCCTCCTCCTCCTCCTCCTCCTCCTCCTCCTCCTCCTCCTCCTCCTGCAGCCTGTCACCGATAAATACATCAGGTTTGCCCGACACAAGCCTCGTAATAAATCGCTGTGCCAATTTCCTCTCGGATATGGCTTACTCAATAAGATGACATTACAGAAAGTGGAGCGACGGCCGCCCACCCACCCACCCCACCCACTCCACCCACTCCACCCACTCCACCTACTCCACCAGCGATGAGGAAGAGCAGGAGGAGTAGGAGGTGGGAGTGAAAAAATATATAATGTAAAAGGAGAGGATAAGATAGGGAGGTGCAGTGCAAAAAGGGAGTACAAAAAGAGAGAGAGAGAGAGAGAGAGAGAGAGAGAGAGAGAGAGAGAGAGAGAGAGAGAGAGAGAGAGAGAGAGAGAGAGAGAGAGAGAGACGTGATAATCCTCTTGAATGTCCTCTTGAAAATCATTGCGGCTTTCAGTACTCTTGATTTTTATTACTCTTGTTCTGTTAGTAGATATGTTGGACAGCAAATAAGTAGTTCAAGAGAAGGAGGAGGAGGAGGAGGAGGAAGAGGAGGAGGAGAAGGAGGAGGAGATAAAAGAAAGTAAAAGAAAAACTGCTTAAGAAAAAAAAAAGAGGAAAAGAGCACCAATTGAGTACACAGGAAAGAAAAAAAAGAAAGAAAGAAAAGGGAAGGAAGGAAGGAATCTTATCTTCATTCACCTGTTAACTTTTTTTCATGTTTTTTTGTGTTTCATTGCTGCCACCATTAATTAGTAGGGTTCAGGTGGAGTGATTGTGAGTGTGTCTGGGGTGGGTGAGGCACTACTGTACCCTAGGTGATTGTGATTGTGAGTCGCTGTTATCCTGTTGTTTGTTCCGCTTAAACAACACCTAATCAACCTTTTTTTA
>JAPQNM010000022.1:3583843-3626343 GCA_029783475.1 Metacarcinus magister
TCACCAGAAACTTTTATTTCTATAAATGAATTTATTTGGTTTAAAACAAATTATAAAATCATTATGGTGGATCTAATACTTTACCAAATGTTGATGCATTATTTGAATCTGTGATTGAAAATTCAATACCAGTAAAACTAAAGGAGTTACAGCTAGTTTAAGTAGAAAATGTGATGAAAATAAGTTTTTCAAGTTTTTATACACTATTTCAGGATGACAGAGTCTGTTTGAATACTCCTGTAGTGTACATAGCCTTCCTCTGACCTTCTTAAATGTTGCTGCATCAAGATAAGGCTCACTATAATTAGGTATATAGAGGCAGAAAACAATTCAATTCCCACCGCTCGTTCGGTCATGACAGAGAGAGAGAGAGAGAGAGAGAGAGAGAGAGAGAGAGAGAGAGAGAGAGAGAGAGGAGAGAAGAGAGAGAGAGAGAGAGAGAGGTATTCCCAAGAGTCCATAACCCCATCTCGTTAGCCTTCTCAGGTGGCATTACTTTCAATGCGGCTCACTATGCTAGGGTAATGAATTTGCCATTAATCATCCCACACGCCTGGAGGAAGAGGAGGAGGAGGAGGAGGGTCAAAGAGGAGGAGGAGGAGGGTGAAAGAGGGTAGAGGAAATCCGTGGAATTAGTGGGAGGGAGAAGTTATGTGACGGTCGACCCCAAATTACCTTCTCTCGCCCACCTTTCTGTCATCCCCGTTCGAGCCCCGCCGCTGAGTCCTTTCCTTGACGCCCTTGCACAAGTTTACTGTCACTTCGAGGTTGTCAGTGACGCCTCCTCTCATTTTCTCTCTTCCTCTTCCTGTGTATCAAGCTTTATTATTATACTTTGCTACTGCGTCTACTAGTGATAGATAACGACACTTAGATTGAAAAAAATATATATAAATAAAAGAAGAATGGATGGAGTAGTAATGCAATGGTAGAGAGACATAAAGTAAATTTGACGTTATTGACTAAATGTTATGTTATGTTGTTTATTTTGGTGTTAACGTAATATAATGTTAAACGATTCACACGTAATTGTACAGCGTAAAAAATAACGTTGTAATATAATGATTTTGTATTTTATGTTAATTAGGTTACGAGTATATAAGGATAAGTATGTCATGACTAAAAGAGAGAGAGAGAGAGAGAGAGAGAGAGAGAGAGAGAGAGAGAGAGAGAGAGAGAGAGAGAGGGAGAGAGGGAGAGAGATACAAGAACACACACACACACACACACACACACACAGTAATCGAGGCATCACTCAGGTGGCAAGATAAGGCTTCCTCAAGGCCTCGACTCACACCACCACCACCACACGGAGATTTGCAGGGGAGGGGTTCGGGTTAGAGAGAGAGGTAGAGAGAGAGAGAAAAAAATATATATACATGAAATTAATGCTTCAGCCACCATCCCGCCCCCCTCTCTCTCTCTCTCTCTCTCTCTCTCTCTCTCTCTCTCTCTCTCTCTCTCTCTCTCTCTCTCTCTCTCTCTCTCTCTCAACTATGTACCCCTTTTTTTTCCTTCCTTCATCGCACTGCAGTATTTCTTTATATTTTTTTCTTCCCCTCACATTCTTAAGCGACAATGAGCTTAGCGTGAAACAGGCTGGCAGGGGAAAGTGGCTGGTAGCTGGCAGGGGAAGACGTTAACAGGGTCAGCAGGGTTAGGTGGCAAGGTTGTAAGGGTAGGAGATGGTGGTTGTGTGTTGGCAGGGGTCGTGAGGAAGGGTGGATGGTAGGGTGTGTGGCAGGGTGGGTTCTGTAAGTATTGGATGGCAGGGTTAAGAAGAGGAGAGGGATAGGTAAGGGTAAGTGGCAGGGGTGGTGTGTGTGTGTGTGTGTGTGTGTGTGTGTGTGTGTGTGTTTAGTGTTCCTTCTATATTCTTTCCTCTCTTTTCGTTTACTTTTTTTTTCTCATTTAATTTCCGAACCAAATTTCATTGCTATCCACATGCATTAATTTCCCCAGGCGCTGTTATCTCTCTCTCTCTCTCTCTCTCTCTCTCTCTCTCTCTCTCTCTCTCTCTCTCTCTCTCTCTCTCTCTCTCTCTCTCTCTCTCTCTCTCTCTCTCTCTCTCTCTCTCGCTCTCTTTATTTCCCTTCTTTCCCTTCTTTCCCCTCTTTCAATACACAACAGTCATTTGAACTAACACCTGCCTTCCCCTCTTTTACCTTTCCTCTCTTTCCCTCACTTTTCCACAAGCTCTCTTTTATTTCCTCTCTTTCCTCCCCTCTCCCTTCTCCCTCTTCCCTTCATAAGCCATTAATTTTTCGTGTTATCCGATTAATTTTTTCCTTCATGTTGCTCTTTCTCCCTCCCTCTCCCTCCCTCCCTCCCTCCCTCCCTCTTTTTTCCTCCTCTTCCTCTTTCTCTTTTGCATTCTCATATGTTTCCACTCCCCTCATCCTCTTGCATCCCTTTCCTGATCTTCTCATTTTCTTTTTCACACACACACACACACACACACACACACACACACACACACACACACACACACACACACACACACACACACACACACACACACACACACACAATATACACATTTCTATCTAATCCCTTCACATATTTCCCAATTTTTTTCATTCATACGCATTTTCCTTTCCTTTCTTCATGTTAAACTACCTTTCTCCAAAAAAATAACCTTGTATACCTATATCTTACCTTACCTGCACTTACCTGTACCCATCCCTACTACAGTGACCAGCTACAGTGCTTCTCTTCACCCTGCAACCATCACTACATAGAGACAACCTAAGTTTTAATCACGTTAATATAAACTTGACATATACAAACCATTCTTTTCCCCAAACCACAATACACCGTCCAACACCACTAATATGTCACCCTGTATGGTATAATTACACTCGTTTACTATGATCTCTGTTCGACCATAACATTTGAAAGGTAGATTTATCACTTTCATAAACCCACATACGTAAAAAAACGAATATTAATCACCTTCACCTTTCGCACAATTGTTCCCCCTTTGCAACAAATGACTTTATAGAAAACGCAACACACGGCTGAGCGAATAAGTATAAGGCTTAGGATGCAAAACAGAATAAGTCGTAAAAACATATAGAGGAATACACAGATAATTCCTTTTTTTAATGGAAACTGTGTGATTCTTTTTAATGGATAGTGTGTGGATGTTATGGCTGTCTCTCTCTCTCTCTCTCTCTCTCTCTCTCTCTCTCTCTCTCTCTCTCTCTCTCTCTCTCTCTCTCTCTCTCTCTCTCTCTCTCTCTTCACTGACAAGGATACAGAAACTTTGCTTTATGGAGTGTAATTTTATCTAAAAAAAGTTTACAGTCACATCAGACATACATACATACATACATACACAAATACATGAGCCTTAGATACAAACTCGATAACGATATAAAAAAAAAACACGAAGAAGAATAAATAGATACATAAATAACATAGATATAGTATAGTATAACAAAGATAAATTACATAAATAAATAAATAAATAAGCAACATAGTGTACTAGCCTCGTTCTAGTCTAGTTTAGCTCCAGTTGGTTTTCATTTCTATATAGTCTAGAAAAACCCTAACTAAAGTATTCCCATTTTCTTTTGTAAATATCCCCGTTTTCTGCAAGCTATCAAAGAAACAGGGATGTGGGTGTGTACTGCCCTCGCTCAGGCAACTAATCGTTCAGTCATATCAAAATTCTCTCTCTCTCTCTCTCTCTCTCTCTCTCTCTCTCTCTCTCTCTCTCTCTCTCTCTCTCTCTCTCTCTCTCTCTCTCTCTCTCTCTCTCTCTCTCTCTCTCTCTCTCTCTCTCTCTCTCTCTCTCTCTATGGCTCCCCTACAGGCAAATGCAATAACAGTGTGATGAGATAGTTGATGAACGAGACTTCTTCTCATACGATTTCTTGGTGAGTCTGGCAGCTTAGGAGGAGAACCAAGGCTCACAAAGGTGCTTCAAACCCTGCAGCACCACGCCTCACGCTGTGCCTCTTGTTATATCTGCCTTGCTCATACCTCATTGGGATAGATGAAGTGCAAAGGTAAAGAGAAAGTGATGGGTATGCAACGCCACGCCCTCCCTACAGTAGCTACACCGTGCACTGTTGTTGTGGTTTTATGTTCGTTTCCCCTCCCGCGTCGGTAAAGTAAAGAAAATGGAGTGTAGATAAAGAAAACGATGGCGTGATAGAAAAGTGTGTATACGGAGTTGCTAGAATCGCTTCTCTTCGATTTGCAGTTAGGTTAGGTTAGGTTAGGTTAGGTTGGGTTGGGTTAAGTTAGGTTCGACTAGGTTAGGTTAGGTTAGGTTAGGTTAGGTTAGGTTAGGTTAGGTTAGAAAGAGAGAGAGAGACAGTAAATAATGAACACACCAAAAAAAGATAATAATAATAATAATAGCCTTTCAATTTTTAAGTTGAAATTTGTACTAAGAAACAAAATATTGAATACACGTTCGTCTTCTTTACAGTTACTAAGAAGAAGAAGAAGAAGAAGAAGAAGAAGAAGAAGAAGAAGAAGAAGAAAAAGAAAAAGAAGTTAAGATTTCCCCGTAACTGAGACGCTAAGTTAAGGTAAACATTGCACGTATTATGAAAGTAGTTTAATTTGCACTAACCCAATTAATTACCTGAGAGATAATTAGTATACTTATGTACCTCACTTATTTTTTCCTATCCAAAACTTATTTCCTATTTTTCTCTTCATTCTTTCCTTCTTTTTTACCTCCCTTCCTTCCATGCTTTCATTTTTTCCTTCCTTCCTTTCTTCTTTCCATCCATTCTTTCATCCTTTCATCCTTCCTTCCATTCTTTCATCCTTTCCTTCCTTCCTTCCTTACATACATTCCTTCCTACCTTCCTTCCTTCTATTCCTTCCTTCCTTCCACCCTACCTTCCTTCCCTTCCTTCCTCCTTTTTTATATCTCATACACCTATCCATTACTTAGCTATTTATTCATACCATACTGTATAGCTTTAAGTATCCAATAATCGACTCTTTATCTATCTATCTATCTATGTAATCTTTCTATACATGTCTGGTGCAGGTCAAGGGATACACGCACCATCACCTTGAGACACACCGTTACCTGGATATTAATTAAGGCTATGAGGTGAATTTATTGACCCTCCCAGCTAGGTAAAGCATGGAATCTGACCTTTAATGGCCTTCCTCTTAAACATTGTGTCCCTTCCTTCCCCTCCTTCCCTTCCTTCTCTTCTCTTCTCTTCCTTCACTTCCTTCCATCCTTCTCTTCCCTTCCCTTCCTTTCCTTCCTTCCTTCCGTCCTTCCGTCCTTCCCTTGCTTCCCTTCCTTCCCTTCCTTCCCTTCCCTCCCCTTCTTTCCCTTTCTCCCCTCTCTCTCTCATCTCATTCATCTTTCCTCTCTCTCTCTCTCTCTCTCTCTCTCTCTCTCTCTCTCTCTCTCTCTCTCTCTCTCTCTCTCTCTCTCTCTCTCTCTCTCTCTCTCTCTCTCTCTCTCTCTCTCTCTCTCTCTCTCTCTCTCTCTCTCTTTTGTGCTTTATATTCCTGCAACACATTTTTTCACTCTACACACATCGTTAATTTCTCATAAATCATACACACACACACACACACACACACACACACACACACACACACACACACCCACACCCACACACACACACACACACATTCACACACACATTCACACACATATAAAAAAATAAAGTCAATATAGGTCGCGTACATAGAGGACGAACACACACACACACACATACCCCAAAAAAATAACAATAATAATGATAAAACACGTAATTAGTGTAGATTTTTCTCTTCTACTTATTAACTGTTTATTCTTTTTCTTTCTTTCTCTCGTTTGCTATTTTTTACGGGCGACTAAAAATTTTATGCGGTGTGGTTGTGGATTTGGCTGCTTTTATCTGCGCAGAGAATTTCAACACCATAAGCATGAGCGAGAGGCAGCTTAGAGTGAATCCTGAAGGAGGAGGAGGAGGAGGAGGAGGAGGAGCTGCTAAGGCTACAACACCGATAAAGAATATTTCCTTCCATTCAGTCTCACATGGAAAAGGTTCTAAGGACGTATCGTAAATATTGTGGTTCTAAGGACGAAGCGTAATGGATGAGGTTCTAAAGACGAATCGTAATGGATGAGGTTCTAAGGGTGTAAACGATGTGGTTCTGAAGGCGTGAAGTATTGAATGAAGTGAAGTTCTGGAGGTTCCTCAGTCTAGTTTGCCTCTGGATTTAGATAGCGTCCTAGGAAGAGTAAGATTCCCGTTGGGTTGTGTCTGACGGCGTAGAGGAAGGCTCTGTCAAAGGCTAGTGTCCCCACGTCGCTCTGCCGGTAGTGAGCCCCGGGAGTGTCAGCCGCGCCCATGCGATCCACCCTCTCCTCCTCCTCCTCCTCCATGTCCTCCATCCTTTCTTCAGGAGTTAAGTTTCCATCATCGCTTCCGTCACCGCTTCCGTCGTATTTGTCTGCGCTGTAGTCGTACATGTGATCCTTGTACTCGTATTCATTATTGTAGTTGTAGTTATAGTTGTTGTAGTTGTTGTAGTAGTAGTACTCCGCCGCCTCTTCGTCGCCTCCCGGAGCAGCGGTGTCGTAAGGGAGAGCGTTAGGAGGCGTGTCCAGTCTGGAGGTAACGGTCTGTGGTGACGCCTTCATGGCATCTGGCGAGGACCTGAGAGTAGGGGAGGCGTGTATATCCGCGTCACTAGTCCCGCTATCCATCGTGCGTCTGCTCATGATCTTCTGCGGCGCCTTCTTCTGCATGTTTCCGCCGTGCCCTTCCCCTGACTCCATGCGCGTGAGTCTCTCCCTCGCGTACTCCATCATAGGAAGCCCGTAGATGTAGGTTGGATGATGGATATTATGGAACTTTCGGCTATTACCCTTCGTCAGGCTGTCAGGGGAAGGGGAAGGGGTGCGGCGTTTCTTCCTCCTGCCGTTCAGTACATCCGGCGTGCGAGGTTCTTCGATCTGGCACGACTGGAACTCCGTCAGCTGCACCACGTCGTTGAGGTAAAGGTTCTTGATGTGGTTGATGCCTGAGAAGTCTGCGGCGTTTTTCTGTTGGAGGAGAATGTGGAAAGAAAGTAAGGGAAAGGCGTTAGTTACCTTTGGGATGAGTGAGGAAGGTATGTGTGTAGGAGGACGATGAAAAGTTAGGTTAGGTTAGGTTAGGTTAGGTTAAAAATAGGTTAGGTTAGGTTAAGAATAGGTTAGGTTAGGTTAGGTTAGGTTAGGTTAGTTTAGGTTAGGTTAGAAATAGGTGAAGTAAGAGTAATTCAGAGTCAGCCACGAAGTAGTAGAGACAGTAAGGGAACCAGGAGAAGATATTGAACCACACACTATACAACACAACACAACAACAACACAACACACCACAAAACTCCTTCAACACCTCACACAACACACCTGAAACAGCTGCTCGAGGCCAAGGTCACTAAGGATGCCTGAGAAGTTGTGGAAGGCGCGGTGCTTGAAAACAGGCATCTTCAGGTTGACTGTGTTAGGCAGCATCGAGCGGAGCAGCTGACTCCACCTTGCTGACGACAGACCCGCCTCCAGCTGACGGTGCAGGAGGAGGAGGAGGAGGAGGAGCAGGAGGAGGAGATAATTAATTGAGTGAGCCTGGAATTCTTGTTTCTATATTAATCTTAGTAGTAAAAAAAAGAAGGAAAAAAAAAAAAATTGTGAGGGAGTGAAAAGTCTGGGGAAGAAAATGGATGCTCAGGGAATAGAAAAATTAATGGATAACTTATTTATTTCTTTATTTGATTTATTTAGTTTGTGTTGGGAAGAAAATGTTGAATGTTAGGTTGAGTTTATATATTTTTTTTTCTTCACATTGTTGATTGATTTGATCTTGATTTCATTTGTTGTTTATTCATATATTTATTGATTTATTTATGGAGTGGTTCTAGTCAGCAACCTTATCATTTATATATGCACACACACACACACACACACACACACACACACACACACACACAAATTGCATCGTCCTTATTTAGGTTTAATTAATATATCGTCTCATCATCAAATTCTCACTTTAATATTTTTTTTTATTTTCCTCGCGTCTAAATCATTAAATTTCCTGATGAATGAAAAGGAAAAAATACTTCCAAATAATCACCGAATTCACGACGTTCTTCCAAAATTCTTTCTTGAAATTAACGAAATTCTTCAAAATCTTCGATAAATTGCACGGAATTTTGTTTATAAATAAATATATATCCTCTTCCAATAGCGTTGTAGTGAAAACTGACTTCAAAATATATAAGTATTCACCATCCTGAAAGTGACGAGGAAAGGTCCCTACGTCACCTTCAGTCACGTCATCTTCTTCCACGTCACCATCACGACCTGCATTCTTATCGCCCCCACACAGGCGACACTACTGCTTAGGTCCCGTCAAACACCTGATCTCAGAGGGCACCGCTGCTCGCCCTCCCTCCCTCCACCCCTCCCCGCCCCTCACACTCAAAGAACAGCCATCCTTTACTCTCCTTCCATCCACTTTTCACTCCCTTACCCCTTGCCCCCTACCCCACACACCCCCATAAGCACCCTCTCCTTCCTATCAGCCAGGGAGTGTTGTGGGTGGTGAGTCAGGGAGGAGGGAAGAAGTGTGGTGTATGAAGAACCTTACCTCCTCCTCCTCCTCCTCCTCCTACTCCTCCTCCTCCTCCTCCTCCTCCTCCTCCTCTCCTTGTGCGTGTTTGGGTATTAACGCTGAACACCTTAAGTTGCTCTTCCCTCTTATTCCATGTTCTTACAATGCATTAATTCTGTCTTCCCTCCTTCCCCTCTTTCTCCGCATTCACCCCCCTCCCCTCCCCTCTCCTCCCCTCACTCTCTTCCCCTCCCCATGAACACCCTAACACCCTCCCTCTCTATCACTTTCATCCATCCTCACCCCCAACATTCCATAATCCTTACCCTTGTTCCCCTCATCTTCTTTCCCCTTTCTTCCCCACGGCAATGATTCCCCTTTCCAGCAACCCTCTTCCTCCCCTGCCCTCCCCTCCCCCCCTCCCCTCCCCTCCCCAAGGTGTAGTAAGGTTTGGGTACCGTGGCTCCCATTATGAGGGGAAGTAAAGAAAGAGGGAATAAAAAGAGGGGAATCGAGTTACTAGACTAGATTTTGTTGTTAATTTTTTTCCCCTCTCTCTCTCTCTATCTCTCTCGCTTTCTCTTTCTCTCTCTCTTTCCAGAATGTAATTATTATGGGTTAGATAATCTTTACTTCCCCTTATGAATATATATACTTCTCGGAATTAGAACGAACAATCTGTATTATAATTACAAGGGGAGGAACACGACCCACCTACCCACCCACATACCCACCCCACCTACCCACCCACCCCACCCCACCTTACCTCACCTATCAAGCCCAGCCCACCATTCACCCCACCCACAACCCCACGACAAGTCATTTTCTATACATATACATGAAATTTAATTAACAATACATAGCTTTCAGTATATTTTTCGTTTTGTAATCTCTTATTTTTTCATCTACGTGATTGGTTATTCTTTATGTTTATCAGTTTGTTCGTATGTCTGTTATCGTTATCACTTAAGGATACTGAGATGAGCGCCGCGGCAAGGTGGTGTCTGTCTGCCCTCACCTGTCTATGTGATTATTGTGTACGTGAGCAGAACGAGTACGAGGAGGAGGAGAAGGAGGAGGAGAAGAAGGAGGAGAAGGAGGAAGAGAATTTACAGAGCGTCACGAAAAACGTCACACTGATATTTTTGTCTTCATAAGATAGCGTCACACGTCCCTTGTTGAAGCCTCCGTCACGTCCCTATCAACTGTTCTTCATCTTCGTCCCTGAAGCTTCCATCCTCGTCTCTATTTAACCTAGCCTTACCCCACCCCGTCCCACCCCGTCTCACCCCGTCTCGTCCTGTCTCGTCCCGTCCTCGTCTCTACCAAACCCACCTTCACTCACCTAGCCTCACCTCTTCTTTTCTCCACCAAAGCATAACCTGTCATCCTCCTCCTCTTCTTCTTCCTCCTCCTCCTCCTCCTCCTCCTGAACCTTCCCCAACATATCTCCCTCAGGCAAAGACTACAACGCCTCAGTGACCAAAGAAACCGAAGGGCGGCCAACCTTCACTAACCTTACACAATTTCCTCCCTTAAGTCTCTCCCCCGCGGCGTGAGAGGCAGCGACCACCGGATATATGAAATAGTTCCCCCGCCATAACTGACAGCAGCGTCTCCAGCCACCGAGACCACCACCCTCCACTCACCTAGAGACCCCCGAAGGAAGACGTGACCTGAGTGGAAAGACCTCCTGCCGGGACACCTCCTCTCCTCCTCCTCCTCCTCCTCTTTCTTGACCCTAACCTTGCCGTGCCCTTAGTCAACCATATCCCTACCACAACACGCTCCTTCCACGACCCTTCCCCGCCCCTTCCCCGCCCATCGCTGGTTACAAGGGCGGAGCGTGATCAATGAAGGGAAGGTTGAGGGGAAGGATCTCAGGGAATGAAAAAGAGAAAATGGGAGACATCCATAGAGAGCCACAGCATCAAGAACTGGAAAAGGTTCTGTACAGGAATCATTGGGGAAAAAGTTGTGGGGAAAGAATTGTAAAAAGAGGAGGGAAAAAAAGAAATAGGAAGAGAGAGAAGAAAAAATCTATATATGAAGAAAGCAAGAATATATAAGAAAAGTCAACATATAAATAAACACTGCACTAGAATGTATACAGAATATACATAAAATACGGGAAAAAAAAGCATCCTTATAGACAAGAAGAAGAGGAAGAAAAATAACAAGAAAAAAAAGAGAAAGAGAAAGAAAGAAAAAAAGAGAGCAAGAGTAAAAAACCATACATTAAATGAATAAAAAAAATAAATAAATATCAAAACTTATATATTAACAAATGACGTTTACGACACCCAACAGGAAGAAGAAAAAAAAAACATTCATAGCCTTCCTCTATCGAGTCTCATAGATACACACACATCCCATTTCGTCCCAAAAACACACATACAGTACTTACACAGCCATTCCATTAAGACACCCACACACACACACCACACACACACACCCTTTCCACCTCCTTAGACCCCATTTATACGTATATATTCCGTTCATTAATGCTCCCTTAGCCACCTCAAAGACTCCTGAAGCCTCACACAGACACTATACTTTCCACTTAAATTGAAGGAAGGTCTCAGAATCTCCCCCTTCGACGCCTCCTACGGGATAGATACGCCCTGGTTGTTGGTAGATTAATATTGATAGCCTTCAGATGCTCTCAGACAGACGCCGCTAATGGGTTTCTCTCTCTCTCTCTCTCTCTCTCTCTCTCTCTTTTCTCTCTCTCTTTTTTTTTGTCCTCTTCCTCCTCCTCCTCCTCCTCCTCCTCTGCTACTTCTACTCAGTCTCAGTTAGGAAAGAGTTATAGAAAAAATAGTACTTGTTGTGTTTTGTTTGTTTTTTTTGTTTTGTTTTTCTTGCCTTGCGCTTTGGGTTTCCGTTGTTCTTTTGTTTTTTGTTTGTTTTGTTGTTTTTTTTTGTTTGACTTAATGGAGTTTGTGCGTGTGTGTGGTTAATTAGCTGGCTGACTGACGTACTGTAGAGAGAGAGAGAGAGAGAGAGAGAGAGAGAGAGAGAGAGAGAGAGAGAGAGAGAGAGAGAGAGAGAGAGAGAGAGAGGTCGTCCCAAATGGTTAGCATCAATTGGTGGTCGAAATGGTTAGCGCTGAGGGAGGAACAGGGAGACGAAGTGGGCGAGGTGGGCGTGGTGGGCGGTGAGGCTGAGACGGTGTGGTGACGCAAGGAAGTGAGAGTAATTTGTGGGCGTGAATGAAAGTCGTGGTTTCGAGTTAATTCGAGTTAATGGTGTTCGTAAAATCGGGTTAATGGCGTGCGTAACGGGGAGAGGTAGTGATGTGTGTTTAGAAGTGAAATATTGGGAGTTCGTAAGTCGAGGAAGAAGTGATGATCGTAAATCGAGTGAGGTTATTGTGTTCGTAGGTTCGAAGATGATGTGTGACTGTCTCTGTGTGTGTGTGGGTGTGTGTACGTAAATCAAGTATATGAGCAAGCGTACGTATACATGGAAGGAGCTATGTAAGTAAAGGAGAGTACACATTCAACACACACACACACACCCATAAACACACACATAACTCACCCGTTTCAGGCCATTAGCGACGAAATCCTTCTGTTCTCCCGGCATGACGAGAACGAGGGAGAGGAGACCAGAGCTGGAGTAGAGGGGCACCTGACGAAGGGAGGGGAAAAAAGGGAGGTTAATGGCAGGCTATTAAAGGGTTATAAAGGGGTTAAACACTATATATATAAGGGAGATTAAAGAACAAGGGAATGGAGAGGGAAAGATGCAAGGAATGAAGGATGCAGGTATAAAAAAAAAAGGGGAAGGAAAAATAAAGTGAGAAAAATAAAGAACGGAGAAAGTCAAGGAAACGCAGCGGTGGCAAAGGAGGAGGAGGGGGAGGAGGAGGAGGAGGAGGAAGAGGAGGAGGAGGAGGAGGAGGTCAAGGCTAAAGGTTGAATGCCTTGCCTTCCCTCTCACTCTCTTCGCCTTTGGGTAATTCCGCAAGAGAAAATCACTGCTTTCGTGCATGACAATTTGCCGTTTGAGTGGAGGAGGAAAGAAGGAGGGAAGGAAAGAGGGAGGGAGGGAGAGAGAAGGAGAGGGAAAAAGGAAAGGGAAGAGAGAGGAGGGAGGAGGTAGCAATGGAAGACTGAGAGGCAAATGAGAGAGGAAGGAAGTAAAGGGAAAAGATAAAAGGAAGGAGGTGAGGAGAGAGAAAAAAAATAGGGGAGATAATGGAAAGGAATGGAGAAGAAACTTTGATAACGAGGAACAATGAAGAATTAATAAAAAAGAGAGAGAGAGAGAGAGAGAGAGAGAGAGAGAGAGAGAGAGAGAGAGAGAGAGAGAGAGAGAGAGAGAGAGAGAGAGAGAGAGAGAGAGAGAGAGAGAGAGAGAGAGAGAATGATGGAGAGAGGGAAATAACACATAACAATTACTTTTATTTTCCTCTTCCATTAAATCTTCAATCTAAGCCGTTGTTCTCAGACCCCTTCCTCCCCTCACCCTTATATCTCACACCCCAACACAGACAGCACCATAAATATACATTTTTCCCCTTACACAGTCCCCTTTAAACCCCTCTAACACCAGCCACAACCCCTCACAACTTCCCTCAAGCCTCCACAACCCCTCACAACCCCTCACACCCTCATTTAACTAACTTCTGACTCATCTTCCTCCTCTATCATATTTTCTTTTACCTCTCTATAACCTCACCTCACAGTCTCATTACCTCACCTCACAGAACACCACATTCCTAGCACCCTTTACCCTCCCTCATAGCCTAGACTCATACCTAATAGCTCTCTACAGTCCTTTTACTCTGTTCTCTCACTCTGCTAGCCTCTCATATCTTCCTCACAGTTATATATAATTCTAACATCTCTTTTTACTCTCTCACAGCCCCTCACAGCCTCCTCATAGATACATAAAGCCTCTGTATACCTTTTTCTTTCATGATAACTACCTCACCCTCCTCACAGTCCCCTCACAGTCCCCTCACAGTCCCCTAACAGTCCCCTCTTAGTTCCCTCACAGCCGGGTTTGCAGTCACTACCAGGTTCTTCGATATTGCAATAATCACGACCTTGAATCCTGCCAATACCAGCAATCAATGCGTTGCAAGTTAAGTCGTGAGAATCTCTAAAGTGGTTCTGCTACACAGGACTTGATTCGGAAACTGAGGGCACCGGGTCGAGCCTTGAATGTTTGTTTTTTTTGTGTGTTATTTTATTGTATTGTGTTGCTAGATGCTAAATAATAATAAAAAAAAAGACGGTGAAAGAAGAAAAAAACAAAAGATAGAGATAAAAAAGGGAAAGAATATGAATACAAATAAGAATAAGATGACAAAAGAGAAGATTCTATAAACGGAATATTTCAGTGTCTTCATCAAACGCTTCACTACATTAGCTAAACGGAAAATGCGTTGCGCCGTCTTGGACACGCGACACAAAACACTTCCAGACTTGAGACTCCGAGGCTCCTGACAATCACAGGTAAATGAGGTGCACTCAGGTGACACTCCGGACTGAATAGCCTCACCTGGTTGCCGCAAATTAACGTCACCTGTATCTCACCAGCCGAGTCGTGTTGGTGAAATGAAATAATTGCGCTGCGCTAAATCGTAAGAAAGGTAAATGCGCTGAGTGATATTGTTATTTTAATCTGTTTCATTGTTTTGTTTTTGTACGGCTGAAGACAGGAGGTTTACAATTAAAAAATATATATACAAAAACTCATCACAATGGTAGAAAATTAGATAATCGAATACATTAAATTCTTTCTATGACCTTTTCAAAAACTCGAGAATTTACAACGAGGATAACAAAAAATAGATGCAAGTGTGAATTGACGCATAAATTTAACCGATTCCTTCTCCTTTCATTTCGTTTGTGATGTAGTGTTGCATTACGCCGTTCAGACATCCATTAAGGGCGATAATCACTCTGGACTTGCTGTTCTTTATCATGCGTTAATTTCCGACCCCAGAGTAATTAATTTTTACCACCACACAAATTTAACTGTAGTGCAAGGTATCTGTGTGTGTGTGTGTGTGTGTGTGTGTGTGTGTGTGTGAAGTGATAAATCAGGTTCGTATAACATTCCTCGGATATAAAATTACAAAAAAAACAAAAGAATAACAAATAATATCTGATCAGGTTGTTATTAGTTAAACAAATTACAAAAAAAAAAGTTTCCATAATGACAGGTTGCAGGAATAGTTTAGCCTCAAAACGAAAATTGGAATAGTTTGCGTTCAGGTATTTTAGTTCAGACTAGTTTGTGAATGTTATTATTTTTTTTTTAACTAGAAATTGTTGGCTAAAATATGGGAGCCTTGTGCAGGGTTACGGAAAATCAAATTGACGTTTGGAATAAATAAATAAACCAGTGATAACAGTACTTATAATAAAAATAATAATGATAATAATGATGATGATAATAGTAATAATCATAACAATGCTAATTATATGACCACACTTACTCCTATTATCTTAGATGTTTCACCACCCTATTATCTTTTTTTTTCTTTCTCTATCTCTCTCTCTTTCTTTCTCCCTCCCCCCCCTCCCTCCCTCACTCCTTCTCTCCACCATACCCTCCCCATCCCATTCCCTTCTCCCATCCCTCAACCACACGTCAAAATAAGTCTCAAGTTACCTGGGAGTCGTAATTAACTCAAGCCAATGAAATGTGATTAGGGTAAAGCAGGTATGTGGATCAAGTGACAATCCTTCCACAGGTAAATCTGAACACCTGTCTGACGAAGGGACGCGTTGAGGCAGGCTAGGTGGAGGAGGTGGTGTGGATTATGCTGACGAAGGCGATGAAGGGAGTGGAGTTGACGAGAGAGAGAGAGAGAGAGAGAGAGAGAGAGAGAGAGAGAGAGAGAGAGAGAGAGAGAGAGAGAGAGAGAGAGAAAGAGAGTTAAATTTAGACGACTTTCAGCTTTATTCATCATTTCCACGTTAGATTTCATGCTATTAGAGCCGTCCTTCTCCTCCCTTTTAGACACACACACACACACACACACACACACACACACACACACACACACACACACACACACACACACACACACACACATCAACACATTCTCCTCCCAGCCTTCCAAGAATACTAACCAATCACCTACAGTCACCCTACAGCCTCTTACTACTACACAGTATTACACAGGGAACACTTCTTTGGGTGAACTGTGAACTGTGAACTGTGTATCAATGAACGTGAGTCCTTTCAACAACGTGAATTATTAATAGTTGCAGTAATTAAACTATGCATTACTATATATATAACATGGATAACTATATATGATGTGTATTGTTGTTCTGTGTGTATGGAAATAGATATATATAAAAAAAAAGTGAGGTTTATGTCTATTATAGTTCAGGTTTAGATACGTCATTGTTTACATTCTGAGAAGAGCGATTTGTTTACTACCATGATGATTAAAAAGATATAGCCGCTAGCACATGGATTGTTTGGGTATGTGTGTGTGTGTGTGTGTGTGTGTGTGTGTGTGTGGTGTGTGTGTGTGTGTGTGTGTGTGTGTGTGTGTGTGTGTGTGGGTGTGTGAATAGCGAGGCCATAATGATGAGGGAAAATATAGTATATATGAATTTGAATATTTTATGTGATGCTAGCTAGCTGTGTGTATCCTTTGTCACAAGTTCGTCTCTACCACCATCAGTGTCTCCTCCTCCTCCTCCTCCTCCTCCTCCTCTCCTCCTCCTCCTCCTCCTCCTCCTCCTCCTCCTCCTCCTCCTCCTCAATAAGAGAAAGATAGATAGAGATGAAGGACAGAGACAAGGAATCAAGTGCTCACCTCAGCTGATGTCGCCTCCGCCGCTCTTGAGAATCCCGCGTTGACAGTCACCTTCTTCCGGAGCCCCGTCGTCTGTATGAGCCGCCTCTCCGCCGTCGGGAACCGGATGAAGTTCATGTCCACTAGATCCTCCTGTGTCACCGGCAAACTCCAACGCGCCTGACGAAGGGACGGAGTGAGAGACGCGGACACATAGAGAGGGAGTGGAAAGGGGGATGATTCTGAGTGTAGTTGAGGGAGAAGGGGACAAGGGTTTAAGGAGAGGATAGAGAGGGAGGGAAAGAAAGGATTTTGCTTGATGTGGGAAGGAGATTATTCTTGGTGTGGGTGATAGACAGGGAGAATGAGGTAAAGAAGGGATTATGGGTAGTATTTGAGGAGGAATGAAGGGCGAAGTGAAGGGGGCGAGGGATGGATAGAGGTAGATAAACAGACAGACAGACAGAAGGAAATAGTGTGAGGAGAGTGTAGCCTTGTGGTGTGTGTGTGTGTGTGTGTGTGTGTGTGTGTGTGTGTGTGTGTGTGTGGGTTGGCTGGCGAGATTGTAGTGCAGCAAAGAGGAAAAGGAAAGGGAGGGGGAAAAAAAAGAGGAAGGAAACTATATCGGTGTATTGGGAGAGAGGAAGCTAACCCAGGACTGTGATACTTTTAATTGGAGGAAGAAGAGGAGGAGGAGGAGGAGGAGGAGGAGAAGAGGAGGACAAATAGTAACAAGAAAAGTAAGGCGAGAAAGAGAAGTAAGAGTGATATAAAAGATAAACAAAAGAAGGAAAGAGATTGAAATATAGAGAAAGAAGAGAAGGCAAGTGGAGGAAGAAGTGGAGAAACGAGGACAGGGAGCAAAGAAAAAGGCAATGACGAAAGAGGAGATGAAAAAGAAAATGATAAAGACGTGGAGGAGGAAGAGAAGGAGAGGGGAGGAAAAGAATAAGGAAAATTAAATAAAAGATAATTGAAAAGAGGAGGAGGAGGAGGAGGAGGAAGAGGAGGAAGAAACAATGTAGTTCACCAATATATTATAGTCTTAGCTTTAAAGAGAGTGTGGGAAGAAGGGAAGCAAGGCTCTTAAAGAAAACGAGAATTGGGGCGAAGAGTGTTTCAAGAATTAATGACGAACTTAGAAGAAAGAAAAAAAAACGAAGATAAAAGAAAAGTATATAGGCTTGAAGAGAAAGAATTAAGGGAAGGTGAAGGGGTTAGGAAGAGAAAAAAAAAACACACACACACACACACATACACACACACATTACACACACACACACAAAAGATAGAGAAAACAATATTAGTTTGATGACGGAGTATACAGAAAGAAAAAAATATTAAGAGAGAGGAAAAGTGGGGAGGAGAGTGAGGGCAAGCGTCGTTAGGGCTGAAAGGGCGGGAAGGAGTGAGGGGAAAGGGTAAGGGAAGGGTTTTTGTTACAAGGGGAAGGGAGGGGAAGCACCGAGAGTTACTGTACCGGCTGAGGGGAAAAGAAAGGGGAAAGAATTGACTTGCATTGAGTTAGTTTTTATTTTTTTATTATTGTATTCTCTCTCTCTCTCTCTCTCTCTCTCTCTCTCTCTCTCTCTCTCTCTCTCTCTCTCTCTCTCTCTCTCTCTCTCTCTCTCTCTCTCTCTCTCTCTCTCTCCTATGTAATGTATCCCATCGCGCTTCTGTCTTCAACTTCTCTCTCCATTTCCTCTTCATATCGCCTTTCCTCCTCCTCCTCCTCCTCCTCCTCCTCCTCCTCCTCCTCCTCCTCCCTCGTGGCACAAATGGATCAGGTTATAGTGTCAAAAGGGCGCGGTCTTACTTCTTCCCCTTCCATTGCAAACTCTCTCGGCAGTAGGAAAAATCTGGCAGAGGTTGGCCCGTTCGTTGCCTTCCCATCCATCACCCGCTTCCCTTAAGGCCCCACCATCACGCTGAGGGAAGGGGGAAGGGGGAAGGGTGCTGCAGGTAGTGGTGGTGGTTGTTTTGTTTCTGGTTTTTGTAATGTATTTTTATCCTTTTCCTATTCTTTCTCCTTTTTCGTCTTCTTTTTCTTCTTCTCCCTCCTCCTTTTGTTACTGTTTGCTTTCCTCCTCCGTCCCGTCAGTTCTTTTCGTTTCACTCCTCGACTGATTTCATGTGTGGGTGTTTTTTTTTTTCTTCTTTTCTTTTTTTTAATAAACTTCTCTTTTCTAATAGACTTTTCAACGAAATGGAAATATATATGTAGGAAAGTATTTAGTTTTAACCTGAATAGATCAAACAAACAGATTATTTTCTCTTATTTTACCCGAGAAAAGGTTGATTTTTAGTTAGTTAAAAAGAAAGTCTACATAAGTTTGTTTTTAGTAATAAGTTAAAGTGAAAAAAAAAGTCATCTGTAGCAAAAATAAATAAATAAATAAATAAAAATTAAAAAAAAACATAAAATAGCTTCTGTTTTAATAATGACAAAGGTTCACATCCCATTTTCTGTGGAGGTGGGCGTTTGTGTGTTAATTAAAGTAATCAGTGGTTGTATTACCCGTCTTGATGGGGGAACTAATGTAGGTCTTTAGCTGGCTGCAATTTTATACCCAGACGTTCCAAGTAAGTAAGTATGTGAGTGTGTGGGTGAGTGAGTGAGTGAGTGAAGAAGAAAACATCGTCTCACATATTTTCTCGTAAGATATATAGTGCTTTTAAAACTTTCATCTGACTATCTCCTCTCTCTCTCTCTCTCTCTCTCTCTCTCTCTCTCTCTCTCTCTCTCTCTCTCTCTCTCTCTCTCTCTCTCTCTCTCTCTCTCTCTCACCCACACACTCACATGGAGGAAGCTGGTAGCGACGGCAGAGAGGGGTGGCGTCAGGAAGAGTGGGTCCTCCTCCTTTATAAAATCGTGGGTCTTGTTTCTTGTATTTTGGTTCACGAGCGAGTTGACTTTCTCGCGTAAAAAGGCCTCGAAGTCAGTGGCCGCCATGTCCTGGATCTCGGCGTCGTAGAAAACCTTGATAGCCTTAGCGAAGAACTCTGTGGAATAGGTGTTCTTCTCCTGGAATATAAGGAATAGGATAGAATTATATATACTAGAATGGCAGTGATGGGTTTGTGGAGACGTTTTGCATATGATAGGTCTCTCTTCTTTTTCTTTTCTCTCTCTATCTATCTATCTATCTATTTTTCTCTCTCTCTGAAGTATTATTGAAGGTTTTACGACCGAAATTTTAACGCGCATAAAAATTCAGGTGTTGGAATACTTCTCTCTCTCTCTCTCTCTCTCTCTCTCTCTCTCTCTCTCTCTCTCTCTCTCTCTCTCTCTCTCTCTCTCTCTCTCTCTCTCTCTCTCTCTCTCTCTCTCTCTCTCTCTCTCTCTTTCTCTTTCTCACTCCACCCACAACCTCCCTCCTTCCCTCCCCTCACCTTACCTTATCTAAGAGGAACTGACTGAAGAAGGTAACATCGTGTGCCTCCTTTAAGTTCTGCATCGCCTGCGTCACGTCCCTAAGCACCAGGTGAGGATTGAACGTGTTAAACTTATCCATTTGCAGGAAGTCTCGGAGGGCGTTAGCAGACAAGCCGCGCGCTCCCCAGGAGGAACATGCCAAGCGTTGAGACAAGGTTGAGGGGAGACATGACGAAGTTTTGACGCTTGTGTTGTGCTGCGGCGCGTTTGTACACCTGCAGGAGGAGGATGGGAAGGTAAGGTAAGGGTGAGAGAGAGAGAGAGAGAGAGAGAGAGAGAGAGAGAGAGAGAGAGAGAATGAAGAAAATGCATCGAGTGAAAAATCAGCAAAAATTTCGTATAATCATCACACACACACACACACACACACACACACACACACACACACACACACACACACACACACACACACACACACACACACACACACACACACACACCATGAAAGTGATGTCATTCAGGACGTCGACAAACTTCCTGATATCTGGATCCAGACTTTCCACTGAAGCCTCGAGTCCTGGGTTGTCCTCAGGGGCCTTCAGGAGGTTGGCGGAGGGCTCTGGGGCCGCTCCGTGGGGATGGTGGTGGTGGTCCCCGTGGTGGTCCCCGTGGTGGTCCCCGTGGTGGTCCCCGTGGTGGTCCCCGTGATGGTCCCCGTGGTGGTGGTCCCCGTGGTGGTCCCCGTGGTGGTCCCCGTGGTGGTCGTGGTGGTGGTGGTCGTGGTAAGGACTGGTAGCGTTTGGTCCCGGGAAGCCGAGGTCGTTTGTTGCGTTCAGTTGGGGTTGCGAGGAAGGCAAGTCGTCGTAGTCGTAGTAATCCTGCAGTAGTAGTAGTAGTAGTAGTAGTAGTAGTAGTAGTAGTAGTAGTAGTAGTAGTAGTAGTAGTAGTAGTAGTAGTATAACAGTCAGATAACCAAAACTTAGGTATTCAGTGATTACTTTTTTATTTTTATTTTTTTACCTTGAAACGCCCGAGGAAAGGAAAGCAAGTGTTGACAAAGAGGTGGAAGTATAGTAAAATTGCAGGTGTATAAAGCGTTGTTGTCCTGAGGCTGCAAAGAAACGCGTGAGGAAGGAAGACAAGCTCGCGGGGAAAATCATTAATATGTCAGTGTTGAATATTACTCTTTAAAAAATATTTGTTGCGTATTTCACGGCAAGATTTGTGGATGCTTTGAGTTTTATCACTGAATAATTCCTCTTCCGCTCTTAATTATTACCTAATGAACATCGCTCTCCTGTTCCCTCCTACGCAATAAGCTATGAGGGAAACTATTTTATTGCCGCAATGATTCTTAACTCCCTCTTTTGCTGAAATATTAAAGAAATACACTGAATAACCTAAACATATACAGTAAACTCGCAGGAGGAGGAAACAGAAGCAAGAGAACACCTGACCCACCTCTGGCACATTGTCTAGGTACACGTTGGAGCCATAGTAGTCGTAGAAGATGTCCCCCTCCGTCAAGTCTCCGTCCCCCTGAAGAGTCTCAAGGTCTATTTTGTCCTGCTGACCGGTTGCCGCCAGCTGGGAAGGAGGCAACACGCTGGAGGCACTGCTGGGGTGAGACGTCTCGGCGGAGGCAGGGAGGGGCGGGGGCCTGGCTGGGTTTGGGTGAGTTGGTGCTTCTGGCTTGGAGGATAACGGCGGCGCGGCTGCAGGTGATGGCGAGGGGTGTGAGGCAGGCTGGCTGGCGGAGACTATTGTGCCTTGCCCATCAGTGTCTGTTGTCGAGTAGTACTGCGCGGGAGTGTCTATCAAGTGGCCATCGTCGGTGCCTTCGTCTGCTGAGGGAAGATTCGTGGTGAGCGGCGGGGAGGTGTCGCCTGTGTGTTGTGTATCGTCCGGGGGAACAGCTTCTCCTTCAGGCCGCTGCTCTGTCCTGTCTAGGAATTGGTTGTGACTCTGCAGGACTTGGAGGAGTATCGCAGGGTTCGCGTAGGGATTAAGAGGCTCAGCGGCGGGTTGACTCGGCACTCTGTCCTCTTTGTCTCCTGAGGACGAGGATTGCAAGGGATAGGCGCCGCTCTGACCCTCCAGCGGCATAACGTCGTACGGGTTTTCAGACTGCATGGGATCAATGATGTCGATGCTGAGGAGGTTGTCGTTGTCGTAGGTAATGATGACGCCGGTGCTAACCTCGCTGGGAGCTTCTGTGGTCTCTGAAGGGTCAAGCCAAGGGACGGGCGGACTTGGCGTCGATGCCTCGTCTCCATCACCCGCCGTTGGGTCACCATATGAGGTAGGGAAGTAGGAAACTGGTGCAGACGTCATGGGTAAGGTCTCAGTGAGGCGTGAAGGCTCTGTTCCCGGCGGCGAGGCATAGGAAGCGAAGTGTGAGTCGCTGCTGAGCACACTGGTGGCGTGATCAATGAAGGTTGAGAGGATGGCTGGCGGCTCGGTGGTGGAGGGCGTCGGTAAGCGAGCGTTGTTGTAGGACTGGGCGTAGAAGTCCGTGAGGGTAGAGAGTAAAGCGTCTTCCTTCGTCGTCGCCGCCTCTTTGGCCTCCTTCGTCACGCCCTCCTCGCCTACAATAGTGGTCGTGAAGGGTAGAGTCGTGGCGTCACTGGAACCATCTGTCACATCACTCCCAACGGTGTCTGGAGCCTCGGTGCTGCCGGAGGGGATGACGGTATCCACTGACTGCGCCTCAGGACTCGAGTGGTAATCCTCCGTCGCCTCTAAATTCTGAGTAGTAACCTCATACCCGCCGTCAGTAGTCTCGCCTTGCACGGCAGACAACGTTGGGAGGCGGCTGCTCCCTTTGTTAGGCGCCTGCGTTGTCTCAGGGGAAGTGTCATCCACCTCCATTACTGCTGGTCCTCCTGATGGTACTGCGGTAGTCGTGGCAGCTGGAGGGACGGCTGTAGGGTGCAAGGTGGTGATGGTGGTGGTCCTGGTGGGGGTAGGGGTTGGGGGTGAGAACGTTGATAGAAACTGCCACTGTGTTGCTATGTGTTCCGGGACGTTGTGAAGGCCTTGTAGCATGTCCTCAGGGATCTCTAAGGATTCCTCGGACTCAGTGGTGTGGGCGGGCGGCGAAGAGGAGGAGAAGGAACTTTGTGTTTGTGCCGCCTCCGAGGACACCATCTGAAAGGGTGAAGAGTGAGGTGACTTACTGATTTACTTGCTTACTGACTGACTGACTGACTTACTGACTGACTATAACTAACTCACTCACTCACTCACTCACTCACTCACTCACTCACTCACTCACTCACTCACTCACTCACTCACTCACGCAACATAAAGTGATTGTCGTGCAATTTTTCATTAACTCTCTTGGGAAAAGTATTGTTAATGGTCTCGAGCAGTGCGAAACGAGAACGAAACAGAAGAATGGCGAGTTTTGATTCAGTGTTTCGATTATAGACTCGAAAAGGATTCATTAGCTAGGTGTCCAGTTTTGTTTATTTATCTATCTTTTTATTTATATTTATTTTGTCACAGCAATAGTCACGCCACAAAAACCAGGTCACCATTCTCGAAGCAGAATTGTAACGACACAGTAAAAGCTTCACTCGAGTGTTTCGTTCAGAATTTCGCAACAACAAGGTTTTAGAAGCAGTAACTGTAATAATTTTTTTTCCACCCCTGGTAACTGTATCCACTTGCACAGGAAGGTGGAGGTGGTGGTGGTGGCGGTGGTGTTGATGGTGTTGATGGTGTAAGACAAGCCCTCTGTGCTTCACCACCATCCCAACACACACACACACACACACACACACACACACACACACACACACACACACACACACACACACACACACACACACACACACACACATACACACACTAAAAAACTCGACTCTCCTACCTTGAGTTTGTGTCGCAGCGGCTCTTGGGGGAGAAACAACATACAGGAGGAAAGGACGGAGGAGAAACCTGCTGGAGGGAAGGAGAGTAGAGAGGGAAGGAGGGATGGAGGAAGGGCTGGAGGGAGAGATGGGAGGGAAGGAGGAACGGAGGGAGGGCCGGAGAGAGAGAGAGGGAGGGAGGGAGGGAGGGAGGAAGGAGAGTTGGAGGAAGGGCCGGAGGGAAGGAGAGTTGGAGGAAGGGCCGGAAGGAGGGATGGAGGGAAGGAGAGTAGGAGGAAGGGCCGGAGGGAGGGATAGAGAGAGAAACAGAATCATACCTACTTTTCCTTACCTTCTGTAAGAGACAACATCATTCCTTGCCTACTAAACAAGATAAAACATTAAGAATCATAACCTCACCTGCTGCACTGTCGCCACTACGCCTTGTATGTTGCTGGAGGGGCGTGAGGGCGGGTAGGGGAGCGCTAGGAGTACTGGATCCACTTCAGATGAGGAACGTGTGTTGTCCCCAGCCATGCCGCGGTACGGGGAGCACTCTAGCAGCATTGCCTGAAGGAGGAGGAACAAGAGGAGGTGTTGGTGAGACGTATATGTAAAGGGAAGGAAACGGAGAGTACAGGGAAGATGAGAAGGATTAGGAGATTAGGAAATGAGGGATTAGGAGGAAAAAGATATGTATAATAAGAGGATGAGGAGGAGTAGGAAGATGAGGAAGGAGTAGAGGGGAAAGGAAAAGGATTAGGAGGAAAAAGAAGATGTATTAAACAGAGGAAGAGGAGTAGAGGGAAGATGAGAAGGAACATGAGGAAAAGTAGAGTGAACAGAAGGAAAAGAAGGAGGGATAAGGAAAACTGAAAGAGAATTTAAAAAAGGAAAGATAAGGATAGCAGGAAAATAAGGAAAAGAGAAATCGAAGTGGTGACGGAGTACAAAGGAATACAAAGGAAGAACAGACAGCAACAGTCCTACTGGACCTAACGAGGCTGTCCGTGTAGCTACACTACTGTTAAATAACTACTTGATAGATATTATAGTAATCAGGAAAATAAGTCCAGATTCGTGTTCAGCATGACCGAAAACCTCATTGTACCAATTTTCATGAGATTCGGAGGTGTGGAAATTTTCATGAAATTTTGTAGGGTACACCCTTAGAATTTTTGACATAAATCATATATTTTGAAATAACTCGAAATGTATGGGGTTTACGTAAAAATCGTATAGAATATAAAAGAAAGAACAGAAGACGCTCGTTCTATTGGGCTATAGTGAAATGGAATTTGAATGTAATTATAGATGTAGGAGTGTAAAACATTATGCATTAATTTCTTTAACAATATTTTATTTATTTTCATAAGTATTAGAGTTATTGGAAAAATTATGACAATATGATATAGACATTATCAAATTCCATAACTTTACTTCTTTACAATTTTCCAGTAGGACTAATATTTACGTAGTAAAAGGGGAAAAAACTTTTTCGACCTCAATTCTGGTGGAATTAGTGGGCCACATAATGGAAAATGCTAATATTATAGTAATGAAAAAACTAACTCCAGATTCGTAATCAGCATGCCCGAGAACCCCTAGGCACCAATTTTCATGAGATTCGGAGGTGTGGAAATTTTCATGAAATTTTGTAGGGTACACCCTTAGATTTTTTTACTTAAATCATATATTTTGAAATAACTCGAAATGTATGGGGTTTATGTAAAAAACGTATTGAATATAAAAGAAAGAACAGGCGACGCCCGTTCTAGTAAGCTATAGTAAAATGGAATTGGAAAGTAATTATAGATGTAGGAGTGTAAAGTATTATGCATTAATTTCTTTCACATAATTTAAATTTTCTTCATAAGTATTAGAGTTATTGGAAAGATGATGACGCTATGAGATAGACATTATCATACTCCATAACTTTATATATATGCAACTTTCCTGCAGGACTAATATTTACGTAGTAAAAATAGAAAAAACTCCTTCGACCTCAATTCTGGTGGAATTTACGGGCCACAAAATGGAAAATCCAAAATATTATAGTAATCAAAAAACTAATTCCAGATTCATGATCAGCATGACCGAGAACACCTTGGTACCAATTTTCATGAGATTCGGAGGTGTGAAAATTTGTATGAAATTTTTGACATAAATCATATATTTTGAAATAACTCGAAATGTTTGGGATTTACGTAAAAAATGTATTGAATGTAAACACTAACACTTCCCTCCATATTATCTTGTCACTAAAGGTTAAATCTCTCTCTCTCTCTCTCTCTCTCTCTCTCTCTCTCTCTCTCTCTCTCTCTCTCTCTCTCTCTCTCTCTCTCTCTCTCTCTCTCTCTCTCCTCTCTCTCTCCTCTCTCTCTCTCTCTCTCTCTCTCTCTCTTTCTCTCTCTCTCTCTCTCTCTCTCTCTTTCTCTCTCTCTCTCTCTCTCTCTCTCTCTCTCTCTCTCTCTCTCTCTCTCTCTCTCTCTCTCTCTCTCTCTCTCTCTCTCTCTCTCTCTCTCTCTCTCTCTCTCCTTCGCCTCTTTCGCCTCAGCGCAGGTAGATTAGAGGGAGGAGGAGGAGGAGGAGGAGGAGGAGGAGGAGGAGGAAAGGAAAACATGGGATCAAGAAAGAGTGAAGGGTAAGATAAAGGAGGAAGAGGAGGAGGAATGAGGAAGAAAAGAAACGAGGAAAGAAAACAAGAGGATCAGGAGGAGAAGCAGAAGGATTTGGTAAAAAGAAGAGATAAGTAAAAAAGGAAATAAGAAGTGGAGGAAAAAGAAGAAAAGAGGAAAAGTGTAAGGAAAAAAAAAAGGAAAAAATTATATAGATAGTAGCGAAGAGGAGGAAGATAAGATAAGCAGGAAAAAATATGAGATGAAGGAAAAGAAGAAGAAGAAGAAGAAGAAGAAGAAGAAGAAGAAGATAACCACACTCACAAGAGGATCATTCTTACGCTAGCAAGGAAGAAGATGATGAGTACAAAGGAGTACAAAGCAAGAGCAAACATCAACAGTCCTACTACTATAATATTTACATGAGACAAAAAGGAAGCAAAGTGGAAGACTCCTCCACATGCTTCCCTCTTTCTTTCCCTTCCTCTTTCTTTCCCTTCCTCTTTCATTCCCTTCTTCTTTCAGTCCTATGCTCATTAAGAATATTTCTCTCTCCTGCTTCCTCTTCCCCTCAGTCTTCCTTCCCATTCCTCTCCTAGTCTTCTCTCTTCTATCCCCTTCCTTTATCAGTCTTTTGCTTGGTTACTCCTTCCTCCTCTTCCTCTCTTAGTCTACTACTTTCTCCTTGCTTCTCCTTCCTCTATGTAACAAGAATAACTGACTCTCTATGTAACAAAAGTAACACAAAAAGCTGTACTCTTTGCTATTATACTTCACCGTTTTTTTTGTCTAACCCTCGTAGGAAACTCACACCCACCGCCCACCCGCCCACCCATCCACCCACCACTGTTCCCTCTTCCCCTCTCTCTCTCCCTCTTCCCCCCTCCCTCTCTCCCTCCCTCCCGCTTGCCTGGCCTCGTTTTCTGATCTGAATAACGTGAAAGATAAACGGAATCTGTTGTTGTACCGCCTCCTTCCCTGCCTCGTCGCCCTCACTGCAACGGGAAGGAGGGGGAAATATTTGAAGTCATTATGAGAGAGAGAGAGAGAGAGAGAGAGAGAGAGAGAGAGAGAGAGAGAGAGAGAGAGAGAGAGAGAGAGAGAGAGAGAGAGAGAGAGAGAGTGATGCCAGTGATTTCATAATGCTTTTTGCTACATTACTATAATCAGTCTTTTTTTTTTTAAGAGAGTACAGCAGGATGATATCGAGGAATAGATGACAAAGAATAAATAAAGAGTAAATAAAAGAGAATAGGTTACGTAGTGAAGAAATGTATAAAGGAAATGTAGGAAATAAAAGTATTACGACGAATAAATATAAAAGAAAATGGTTGTAAAAGTTTAAAGAAAGAAAGAAAGGATGGATGACAAACCAAAGGGCGTTATAGTGAAAAGTCAAAGAGAAGAAATAAAATAACGATATAATAAGAAATATGTAAAGAAATGAATAAATTGATAAGAATAGTGATGATATTAATCTACGCTTTATTTATTTTTATGTTACTATTTTTTTTCTATTTTATTAAACCATTTTTGTTTTATTTATATTTTTTTCTTTTCAACGCCGCGATTAAGTTTGAATAAATAAAGAAAGACAGTTTAAAAAAATAATAATAAAAAATCGCGGCTTATCAACATTATACGTGACTGGAAAGTTTACCCAAAAAAAGAAAAAAAAGATAAAAGATAAAAGATAAAAAAAAATGAAGAAGAGAGAAAAAAAATTGAGGTAAAAATATTTTGAAAGATAATATCGACCGCATATGAGGAAGAGTGCGTTAGGGAGTTATGGGAAGCTGGAGGAAGGAAGAAGCCATCAGTCTACCCAAGAAAAAAAAGAAACACGTGAAGCGCACCCAACCCAACCTAACCCAACCTAACCCAAGCATAGAAAACGAGAAACGGTTGTCAGATAGGAGAGACTAAAATCTTACAAGGGCGTGTGTGTGAAGTGATGGGCGTTGTGAGGAGCGGCAAGAGGAAGATAAAGCTGTCAAGTAACGTTTATAAGAGAAGGAATATCCGGTTGGAGCAAGAAAAGTTGGTAAAAAAGGAAAAAAGGAAAAAGTTAGGAAAATGTGTGGTGGTTGTTGGGGGCAGCATGAAAAATGACTCCATCTACGCGCGTAAGAAAAAGACGGATGTGTGTGAGCGTAAAGGGAAGGAAAAGAGGAAAAAATGAGTGAGGAAAAATGAGGAATACTATAAGCTTATGGAAACACTATTTACTGAAAATGAGGTTAATATTAAAGTGTCAGTAGTAGTAGTAGTAGTAGTAGTAGTAGTAGTAGTAGTAGTAGTAGTAGTATGAGGTCGTTATGAGAAGCTGCAGTGGAACGAAGTCATTAGTTTAGCAAGTGTTATAAAAAAAAGATGTAAAACTATATAATCTGAGAAGAGAGAGAGAGAAGAAAATTAATGAAGTACAGTACCACCACCTCAACCGTCTTATGTTTAGACTCAAAAATATTTCCAACGTATAAATAAAAATAAGAAATAAATGTAAAGGTAGAAAGAAAATGAGTTACAACATAAACACGCAGGTGGGGAAAAGAACACAAGACTTTACTCCTGCAAGTTCATCATAACACAAAAAAATAGTTCCCGAGACGAAAAATGTGTTGCAGGCGATGAGTCTTATGGAAGGGGAGGCAAAAGAAAATGGGAGAGGCGCTTCAACGTATGTAAATGGAAAGGAGAGACGAAAATAAAAAAAATAAATAGACAGAAACAGATAGAAGGAGCGTAGGAATGGATACTTATGTGAGTAAAAGAGTGGCATAGTTTTCTTTACAATTCCTTAATGAAAGTGTTGGACAGAGAGGAGGTAGAGAGGAGGAGAGAAGTAGAGAGAGATAGGTAGTGGAAGGGCTTGGAGCGGAAATGTAAAGAAAAGAATAAAAATAAAAATAAAAAAGAAGAGCTCACGTCCAGCACAATTTACCTCTGAATGAAAAATAAAACCAGGGTGAAAAGTATTATATATTTTTTCCCAACACATTCCTGAAAATTGTGTTAGTGAAAAAAGAAATATATACTTAGTGGAGGAGGAGGTAGAGGTGGAGGTAGGAACAGATAAGGTGGAGTTTAAAATGAAGAATTTCCTAATACGTAAACCACAAGACAAGACAAATAAGACAGGAACACCACCACGTAAAAACAAAATGAACAAAGGAAGAAAAGGAAAAACCAACAACAAAACACATGGAGCATCAAATAAATAAAAAAAATAAACCAATAAAAAAAAACAAGAACAACACATTTCCTTGCTTCACTTCCCTCAGATATAAGCAATTGAGGCAAAGACGTGCAAGAGGAAGTTTACAGGATATGTCTTAAGGTGTGTGCAAGGCAGAGAGGCAGAGGAGGCGAGGCACTTACTTGCACCTGGTGGAGGGAGAGTGTTGCCTCCTGAAGCAGCCCGTTGTGGCCATACACGTAGAAGGAAAACCTCATCTCCTTGTCCTGTAGAGGTGGCAGACGCACCTGGCGGGAAGGAGGCTCGTGTTGCCAAGGTAACCGGGAGCTCCTCGCTGATGCACCCACAGCCTCCATCACCACCCCCGTCTGCTCCTCCTCCTCCTCCTCCTGCTGCTGCTGCTGGAGGTACAGGTGGCGGCGGTGGTGGTGGTGGTTGTGCTCCTGCTGTGTCTCCCCTACTGTTGTCCAGGACGCTGTAACCTTCTGCTGCCTGGACGGAGGGAAAATATAGTGATTAGGTTAGGTTAGGTTAGGTTAGGTTAGGTTAGGTTAGGTTAGGTTAGGTTAGGTTACGAGTGAAGAGAGGTTAAGGCAAATGAATAAATAGTAATTGATGATAGAGCAGAAAGAGAGAGAAAGAGAGATATTGCATTCTGAATTTAGTTAAACAAATCACTTTAATAACGTTCCTCATAACTACGTCCTTCGTTAAGCCAAACGGAAATTAATTGAATATTTGCAACGATTCCGAAAAACACGATGAGATTCTAGTATTGTGTGACGGTTGGACACACACACACACACACCAAATTATAACATCATAGAACAAAAGAAGAACGTAATTTAGTTGAGTGGGAAGAAAGAAGAAAAGAAAGAAGACGTAGGAGGGATGTAACTGTGTAATCCTATAACCTTAGCGAGTGTAGGTGGAGAGTAAAAATAATAAGAATAAGCCTTGTTAAGTATTCTGTTGAAGCGACGTGTTGAGGCGGTGGCACTCAGCTGGTCTTGGTCTTGGTCTTGGTCTTGGTCTTGGTCTTGGTCTTGGTCTTGGTTAGGGCTGCAACGATTCAACTGGTGGCAGCGTGAGGATTACAGCGCCCCGTTGATCTAATCGGACTAAGGAATTGTGCCGAGGAGGAGGAGGAGGAAGAAGAAGAGGAGAGGAGAAAAATGAAATAAAGAAAAGAAAGAGAAGTAGAAAACTAGAGTGAAGAGAGGGAAAAAAATAATAGAAAGAAAAGGAAAAGAATACCTTGAACTGTGAGATCTGATAAGTCACTCCGACAACCTGACGTTCAATCACAGACAAGGCATTCGTTACCTTCAATTATTTGTTTGTGGTTCTAGCCTTCTCCTCCTCCTCCTCCTCCTCCTCCTCCTCCTCCTCCTCCTCCTCCTCCTCCTCCTCCTCCTCTTGGTAGTATCTCCAGAGCATCTCATTTCCTCTGCTGTGATATCCTAGCCCAGCATCAACAGCACTAGGCCTTCAACAGCAGCATACCACAACAGTACTTGAGTTAGCTGTGACGTGCAGTGTTTGTGGGGGCGACGTGAGGTGCAGCTGTGTCACCTATGTACTAGTGAACACCAGGAGTATATATAGAAAGCGTGGGTGGAGGGTGATGAGAATACTGTTGGAATCCCCAATAGGAGTATATGCGAGGGACACTTGCCTGTATGTTAAGTTATTTACACATTCATCCACCAACGCCCACGTATCTATCTTTAGTGTAGTGGTTTCACAGTGTTGTGGATCCCTGACCAAAATATAATACTCCCCCATGGTTCCCTTCGTATGTAATTATAGCTCGTTTGATTATATTAGTAGCAATAATCAATGTGTTTATGCCAGGAAAAGTTAACTACAGAAATATTCAAAGATAATAGTATAGATATTCCAGTTTAATTCAGAACCCTTAACATTCAAATTGCTTCATGTCCCCCAGAAAACCCTCCCTGCACGCCCCCCTTAGCTTAGGAACCTCCACTCTACAGGATTATCCCAACAACAATATATTCACTCACACATTTCAACATCCACTTTCTCCCCTCACGCGTGCACCTCGTACCTAGATTGTCTCTCTCCTTTCCTGCTGAATGCATCTTTCATAATATTCATTCACGTCAATTCTTCCATCCGTTCCATCTATGAATTCACCTACAGGGAAATCCACATGCCTCAGCACTCTCTCCTTTCCTAGCAATCCCATTCCATTCCCTTCCACTCCCTTCCACTCCCTTCCACAGTCCCCAGCACCCGTCCGTCATCAGAACCAACAGGAATTAGATATCTTCCAGCGCAGCGAGCCATACATATTCGTATTGTACTAACGCGAGGAGACAAGAGGAAAGGATCACTGACTATTGTTCCTCGTCCTGTTTCTCCTCCCAGCCAATCATTGCTCCCTAACACGGTACATCTCGCGTGCCGGCAAACCAGTGTCTTAGTAACTCTCCCACTCTCCCAATCAGGGCTCAGGGGCGTGTAAGGCGGGTGGGCATGTGGTTAGGTGCAAGATACGTGTAAGTTAGGTCAAGGCATTGGGTTCTGTAACGAGGTGTCGCTGGAAGAGACGTGAAATGGTATGAAGAGGTAAGGGTTCAGTTTAGGTCCAGTTTCAAGATGCAGGTTGTAACAGGTGATCAAAATACAGCATGCTCAAATAGTCACTAGTTAATTATGAAAGAATCCTCACCACCACCACCACCACCACCACCACCACCACCACCACCACCACCACCACCACCACCACCACCACCACCACGCCCCACAACACACCACCCTTTCATTTGTATCTCTCATCTCGTCCTCAACACTGGAATCGTGTCTTCAAGCCTCTCCTCCTCCTCCTCCTCCTCCTCCTCCTCCTCCTCCTCCTCCTCCTCCTCCTCCTCCTCCTCTATTCACCTATTCAAGACCCTAACTGCGTGTGCTCTTAACAAGCCTAAGGTAGGAGGAAGAGGAGGAAGAGAGGAAGAGAGGAAGAGAGGAAGGGGAGGAAGAGAGGAAAGGAGAGAGTGCGGAGGATGACGAGAAGGAGAGGAAGCAAGTAGAATTGAATGGTGAGGCTGGAGGAGGAGGTGGAGCAAGAGAGAGAGAGAGGGAGAGAGGAGAGAGGAAAGGAGTACATGTATGACGATGTATAATGAAGAATGTATGATAGATAGAAATAAAAATAGAATAGGATAGAAAGGAGGAAGGAGTAGGAGGGAGGAAGAGGAGATAGGTGAGCAAACAAGAGGAAGAATAGGGTTACGAGAGAGAGAGAGAGAGAGAGAGAGAGAGAGAGAGAGAGAGAGAGAGAGAGAGAGAGAGAGAGAGAGAGAGAGAGAGAGAGAGAGAGTGTGTGGGAGTATGCGAAATGTAAAGAAGGTGATGTGGAAGCGGAAGAGGAAGAGGAAGATGAGGAGGAGGAGGAGGAGGAGGAGGAGCAGGAACATGACGTGAATGGAAGGAGGAAGAGAATGTGAGAGACGAAGGGAGGAGGAGGAGGAAGAGGTTAGTGGAAGACGGAAGGGAGAAGGAGGAGGAGGAGGAGAGAAGTTTTGCAGGAAGTTTATAAAAAGTCAAAAATAAAAATAAAAAAATGTCATTCAACCTTATATATAAAAAATTGATAGAGTCGACCTTTAAAAAAAAAATGGAAAAAGGTGAAAAAAATATGAAAAAAGGTGAAAAAAATATGAAAAAAGAAAAGGTGAAAAAAAATTTGAAAAAGTGGTCTTCGGTAATATTAATTTAGAGAATCATTGCATACTAATTATTATCGATTGTTGATGAATTATATATCTTTACTATCATTACTCATTCTTGGTCATTACGCGAGCCTCTTAACTGTTATAGCCATTACATGCAGTTAGTATTAATTAACCTGGACTCGTTATTAATCACCTGAGTTGTTCCTAATTATTACAGGTGCATAACAGGACTCAAGGCTCTTAATCCTTCTCCTTCGCCTCTCTTTAGCAAGCAAATAAAACAATGAACTAGGAAATTATAATGGTTTTCCTGCACCACCACCACCACCACCACCACCACCATCGTCAATAACAACAATAATAATAATAATACCAAAAATTTTAGTCAGAACTTTCTCAATTCTATATTTATCTTCTTATATCACATTGTCCTTCACTCTTCCTTAACCCTTCTTCTCTTTCTCTTCTCCCTTCTTTCCCTCCCTCTCTCGTCTCTTCTTTCCTCTTTCCTCTTTTCTCTTCTCCTCCCTCCCTTCCTCTCCCTCTCTCACTCCCACCACCTGTTCATCCCCTCATTCCCTAATTGCCTTCCCATTCAGAGCCGCTATAACAGTACCAGAGAAGACGACAGGCAAAGAAGATTAACTTGTGCAAATATTAATGATAGGAGGAGGAAGAGGAGAAGGAGAAGAAGAAGGAGGAGAAAAAGGAGGAGAAGAGGAGGAGCACAGGTGTATTACGATAACAGGTAAAACAAAGACTTATTCCTACTTATGTATACTACTCTATCCTTCACGTCCTAGCCACTTGTAGGAGTGAATAGGAGAGACGTGAGGGGACTCCTATCCTATCTGTGCCTCCCTCCTGCAGGCTCCCGGCAGGAAAATGTGTGGAAACGGTATTTTATGTAAGGTTAAAACGTGGACTTTTTTGTAGGATGGAAAGTAGGAGGATGAGGAGAAAGAGGAGGAGAGGAGGAGGAGGAGGAGGAAGAAAGGTTTGCTTTATTAATGAAGTGAAACGACAAAGAATTCTTGTTCGTTCTCTGTGTGTGTGTGTGTGTGTGTGTGTGTGTGTGTGTGTGTGTGTGTGTGTGTGTGTGTGTGTGTGTGTGTGTGTCATGATATAATATTCTGATTCAATTACTCACCTGTCTAGTTTTTCCTCTTAGCTGCTACTCTGTCCACTTACTTATTTTCCTCCTCCTCCTCCTCCTCCTCCTCCTCCTCCTCCTCCTCCTCCTCCTCCTCCTCCTCCTCCTCCTCCTCCTCCTCCTCCTCCTCCTCTTCCAGACTCTTTACTTATTTTCCCTCTCCTCTATCTAACCATATTTATAAAACTATGATAGGAGAGAGGAAGGGAAGAAACTAGAAGAGGAGAGAATTGGGTGTAAAGAACAATAAGGAAGGAGAGTTAAGGGGAGAGAATGAATAATTAAGGAGAATAGGAAGAAAGAAAGAGGAGAAGTGAGGGAAGGAGAGGTGCTTCTACTAATTACATCTCCCCCTTTACCTTGTCTTCCCACTCACCTGTCCTCATTAAGTGGCTCCGTTAATGAAGATTACCTGAAACGACGCGTCTCTCTAGGGCTCATTAGGGAAAGGTGTGATGATGTGTTGTTGTTGTTGTTGTTGTTGTTGTTGTATAAATCGAACACTTAGAAAAGACCTCGGCAGTGTAAGGGTTAAAAAATAATCATCAGATCTTCCACGAACATCAATCACCAAGAAAATACAAAAAAAAATAAGAAAAAACTGCGCACTAACTTACTAAGAAATATTTTATAAAACCTTAAACTTTTATTCATATTTATCCGAGAGAAAGAAGAGAGAGAGAGAAGAGAAAATCATCACACTTTCCGTCTTATCTTATATTATCTTATCTTATCTTAGCCACGTTCAAATAACTTTAAAATTCATTACATGCACAGCGCTAAGAGGGAGAGAGGAGAGAGAGAGAGAGAGAGAGAGAGAGGAGAGGAAGAGCAAGCCTCCTCTCTCTATACCTTGATGTTGGGCGGAGGCGTTCCTTCTTAACGCTAATACGTCCCCCAAGAGAGGTATTTACGCCGCCCTAGATGATCGGCAGCCCCCCTAAGACACCCCCCCCTCCCCCTCCCCCCCCCCGAGTTATGGCCGTCTATCTATATGCATATTATTTTATCCCCTCAGGAGGCGCCAAGAGGGGTGAGGGACCGGAGAACAGCTATACCTTCCTTCACTATTAAGGAAGAATGTAGAGGAAGGAAGGAAGGAAGGAAGGAAGGAAGAGAAGGAAGAGAAGGAAGGTAAATTATGATAAAGAAGAGAGGCTTTTTTTTTTTATCTACGAACACATGAAAAGATAATAACAAAAAGGATGGAAGAGTGAAGAAAGAAAATGGAAGTGAAGAAACATGGATTACTGAGGATGATGATGAACGAGAGAAAATGGGATGACAAGGAAGAAGAAGAAGAAAAAATATGCAGATTAAGACAGCTTTATTTTTTTTCTCTTCCGTCATCCCTGTTTGTTTTTATAAAGGTAAGTTGTGTTTGACTCTCGTTTTCTGTTGTTTTTGTTTTCGGTGTGTGAGTCTTCGTGTGTGTGTGTGTGGGGGGGGGAGCGAGTGTTTTATTTATCTATATTTTTATCTTATTTTATTTTATTTATTTTCTTTTTCACACCCACTGTTTACACATATAGAAGAGATTATTATATACGTGTGTGTGTGTGTGTGTGTGTGTGTGTGTGTGTGTGTGTGTGTGTGTGTGTGTGTGTGTGTTGTGTTTAGTGTAAATAACGTCTCATTTTTCTTTCTCTCCCTCCTCTTTCCTCCTCATCACTTCTCGCTTCCCTCCCTTGCCTCCTCCCTCCCTCCCTCCCTCCCTCCCTCCCTCCCTCCCTCCCTCCCTCCCTCCCTCCCTCCCTCCCTCCGCACATTACACAACGTCGGAATCAAAGAAGTAAACTACATCAACATTAATTCATTTTATTTTTCTCTTTTATTCTATTTTATTTTGTTTGGATCGTAGAAGCTGATTATGTGTACCCTCTCTTCCTCCTCCTCCTCCTCCTCCTCCTCCTCCTCCTCCTCCTCCTCCTCCTCCTCCTCCTCCTTCTTTTGAACCTTTCTCACCTCCACATCTTGCCTTTCCTGTATCATTTCCTATTTCTCGTCGTTCCTCTTACTCTCCTCCTCCTCTCCTTCCTCCTCTTCATCCCTTCATCTTCGCAAATCTTCCCTTTTCCTTCCTTTCTTCATCTCCTCCTCCTCCTCCTCCTCCTCCTCCTCCTCCTCCTCTTCCTCTTCCTCTCATTTATGCTCTTTCACTTTTATTGCTATTTACCGATCCTCCCTCATTCCTTCCCTTCGCTCATCTATCATCACCTTCCCTTCCTTCCTTCCTTCCTTCCTTCCTTCCTTCCTTCCTTCCTTCCTTCCTTCCTTCCTTCCTCTCCTTCATCTTCCTCTCCTTCATCTTCCTCTCCTCTCACCCTCACAAACTCCTCACACATTATCATACAAAGTGACTATTAGAAATCGATGTTGGGCTCGAAATTGTGACATATTTTTCGTGGTTTTCATCTACTCACGAAAGATTTGATTAACCATTGTCTCGTTTTCCCATACGTGAGTGAGTGTCATCCCTTCCTTCCTTCCTTCCTTCTTTCCTTCCCTACCTCTGTCTTTTTTATTTAATTTCGTTCTTTCTTTATTTCCTTCATTCCACATCCATTCCATCTCTTCTCGTAAGTAGCTGAAGAAGTTGTTTTTGTTTCTCTCTTTCTTTCACTCTTTCTTCCAGCATCACCATCATTATATCATCATTATCATCATCCTAATGTGATCTCTCTCTTTCTCTCTGGTCTGTTATAGCAATGATAGGTTTGTGTGTGGTGGCAATACTGAAAGAGAGGGTTTGTGCTATTGGTAACACTGCAGTTATAGAAAAGCTTTACGCTACTGGTAACACTGGCACTCCTGGAGACTCACCTGAGCTCTGAGTCACCTGGAGTCACCTCGCTGCTGCTGTTCACTGTGGTGGTCGCTGCTGTGGCAAGGCAAAGGCACCACCACCACCACCACAGCCTCGCTCCGCCCATTGCCTGTAGGAGAAACACAAGGTAGTCAGCACAAGTATCACACAAGTAAATAATTATATCATTTTTATATCTGTATTTTGACCTTGGACGAGATAGAAAATGTCTGGGTTTCTTTTCCATTCAGAAATCATATACTTTACTTCTTTTTTTTTAGCTAATATCATACTTTGTAGTACACTTATGTATATACAACCTTTACTACACAACCACTGAACGTATGGTGTGTGGTGATGGTGAGGAGGAGGAGGAGGAGGAGGAGCAGAGGTGAAGACAGAGTGAGGATATAATTAAGAGGAAGAAGAGGAGGAGGAGGAGGAGGAGGCGGGATGTTCATAGGCAGGTTAATTATTGGTTAAGTGGAATCAGGTGTTTAAGGTGATATCAGGTTATTTCAATTTAGATTAGAGAGAAAGTTTAAAAAAAAGTAACTATTTCGAGTTTTTTTTAGTTGTGATATTTGTACTTGAGTCTCAGTCTGGCTAAACACCTTAGGGACTCTGGAAGGAGGTCTGGGTTGGAGGGAGCAGGTGGAGAAGGTGGAGAGGAAGTGGAGTGGTGAGGTAGGAAGGAAGGGGTGACGTAGCATGGGAGGCAGAAAGGAAACGAAAGTAAATAAAAGAAAGGAAAGCAAGAGAAAATAAAGAGTTGAATAAAAATGAATTGAAATGAAAGTTTAGATGATGCACAGTGTGAGTGAGTGCATTATACATATAGGCCTCTGTGGGGAAGGGTTAAAAGAGAAAGAGAAAGAGAAAGAGAGAGAGAGAGCGTGGGAGGGGGAAGGAGGGAAACCACTTTGAAATTATGGATAATGGAAAAAATGGAGATGAAGCCTTCCAGCAAAATTAGATCAAAATAGACAGACTCCAGCTTCCAGAAAAACAACCTCAGCTGAGAGAGAGAGAGAGAGAGAGAGAGAGAGAGAGAGAGAGAGAGAGAGAGAGAGAGAGAGAGAGAGAGAGAGAGAAGAAAAGGAAAGAAAAAAAGGAGGAGCCTGAAGTGATGAAGAGCATAATAAATAGATAGATGGGAGGAAGAGAAGAAGTAATGTAAGGAGGAGAAGAAGGAGGAGGAGGAGGAGGAGGAGGAGGAAAAGAAGGCGAAGAGGAATTAATAAGAGGATAAGGGGACAGTGTGGGTGGGAAAGAAAATTTGATGAGATACAGAGGTGAAATGACAAGGATTGATGTGCATGTGATTTTTTTTATCTCCTCCGGGCAGTGTGTGTTTGAAGCAAGGCGAGGCTGGGCGAGGCAAGGGGCGTGGGTATGAGGGTATGAGGGTATGTGGTGGGTATATATAGTATGTTAACAGTGTATAAATGGCCTACGTAGAGGTTAGAGTTGTATAAAAAGGTTAAGTTGCACAGTAAGTAAGTTTTTGTTTAGGAAAGGAATATGGAAGAGAATTATCACTTGTCAGGCTACGAAAACTTCACGAAATTCAAGTTTAAGACTAAATTTTCACCTTAAATCTGCTCTTCTTAACCCAGGAGACAAAATAGAAAAAAAAGGAGAATTGCATGTGTGAGGTAACGAATAACAACTGAAATGAGAGAGAAAATATATAAATGAAATGAATAGTTGTAGAAGAAGGAAAAGACAATGAGAAAGGGAGGAATTTAGATTGGAATGTAAGAAAGAGAGAGAGTGAAATGAAAACCAGATAAAAATGACAGACGTAAATGAGATAAACGAGGCGATGAAGATGAAAAAGTAGACTTGTGAACGAAAGAAGTGGATGGGAGAAAAGACGATAATGGCTAGAGAGAAAGAGAGACAATTAGATAGATGAGGACACAGAGATAACAAGGAAAGAAAGAAAAAGATACTTGTGTTAAATCTTAAAAATGGAATGGAATTATAAAAGAAGGACGTGATAAAGATTAAGAATATGCTAATTAATGTGACAGAAAGGTGAGAATAAAGAAGATAAAAGGCAATAAAGAAGGAATGAGAGAGAGAGAGAGAGAGAGAGAGAGAGAGAGAGAGAGAGAGAGAGAAAGAGTGTAAGAACAACTGACAATATTTCACTTAAACCACTCAAGCTCCAGCAGTTTCTTACTTACACTCTCTCTCTCTCTCTCTCTCTCTCTCTCTCTCTCTCTCTCTCTCTCTCTCTCTCTCTCTCTCTCTCTCTCTCTCTCTCTCTCTCTCTCGTTGTTAGTCAAAGTGACGACGTAAATCAGAAATAATGACGTACAGGTTTAACAATAAAAAAAAATAATAATAATAATAATAAGAGGAGGCGACGAGAAGAAGAAAAATATATGCAATTTTGTGGGGGGCCATTTTTCATTTTTCCATTTACCACTTTTTTCTTTTTCATTTTCCACACGACCAATGGCACCCGTCGACATCCTTCAGCTAATGATGAAATATCACACCCACGCCCTCTCCTCCCACCCACCCCGCCGCCCCGCCCACCCACCCTCCAGTTTCTGCTTCAACGCTGAATAAGTCCAAAAAAAAAAAACTGAAAAACTGAAAAAAAGACATTATTTACGACCGGAAATTTGTCGTGGGTGACGCTAAAAATTTGTCCCAGAAACACGAGAGCCTCACTTTCTTCCCCTTGTCTCTCTCTCTCTCTCTCTCTCTCTCTCTCTCTCTCTCTCTCTCTCTCTCTCTCTCTCTCTCTCTCTCTCTCTCTCTCTCTTTGGGGGGGTTTGGGGGGTGGGGAGGAGGCACTTTCGTCTTCCCAGCTGACATATGTGCAGTGCTTGGAAACTGTAAAGAGACAGTCAACTTTGTCTTCCTCACCCTCTGAATTACGACGTCTTCAAGAAAACTCAACTCTAGTAAAAGAAAAAGAGAGCCTTGTGTCGAAAAGAAAGACAAAAAAACAAAAACAAAAAAAGAAAGAGAGAAATTCCTACATTCTTTTATATCGCCAAAGGTAGATAAAGAGATAAGTAACCCTCGATTTCCCTCCCCTTTTCTCTCCCTCCCTCTCTTTTTCTCATTTTTGTGGATTGTGGTGGTGGTGGTTGTGGTGATTGTGGTAGCGCGGTTGTACTGGTGTAATAATAGCAGTAGTTGGCCATCACGTGAATTCCTTTGATGTGAGGGAAAGAAAACGGGGTATCAGGGAGAGAATTTCAGGATGGACTAAGGAAGGGAAGAATCAAGCGAGTGTGCTAAATCTGGGCCAAGATTATGTTAGGTATACCCTTTGGTTAATATTTGCTCGCTGGTGAAAGAAAATTGGCCAGAAAATTGGATTGCAGCGGGAGAACAATCAGATCGAGAGAGAGAGAGAGAGAGAGAGAGAGAGAGAGAGAGAGAGAGAGAGAGAGAGAGAGAGAGAGAGAGAGAGAGAGAGAGAGAGAGAGAGAGGGATTAATATAAAGAATTGTGGTAAATTGGTTTGATTGAAGAACGAAACTAATAAAACCAAATTAAATTAAACTATTCCCGATTGAAAAAAAAATGTGATTTATATGAATATGAATAAAATAAAATAAATGAATTAAATTTTGTAAGAACTGAGAGTAAGGAAAGCAATATTTCAAATAAAAAATATATAAAAAAAAAAATTAAACAACGCCGAGTGAATATAATTGGAAATGAAAAATGAAACAAAAGTGAAAAGAAAAGTGAACAGAATATTAGTGGAAAAACAAGCAATACCGAGAAGCGAGAATTAAAACAAGGAAAGGAAAAAATTCATTAGAGAAAGAAGAAACAAAAGGAGAAAGAAGTAAACAATGCAATGAATGAAAAAAGAGAACGAGATGAAAAAAAGAATATTGGTAACAAAGAGAGTGAGAAAGAGAGAGAATAAAACTGAAAACATAATAATAATAATAATAATTATAATAATAATAATAATAATAAACTTGCACTGGTGACAACAATAAGTGAAAAAATAGCAGAAAGTCAGAAAAATGAGGAAGGAAATAGAGATAAGGAATGATGGAAGGAGGAAGGGAAGAATGAAAACCCAAACTCGTAAGGAAGTGAAAGAGAAAGATTATTCAACTTTTGTCAGCCATTGCGTTGAGGGACCAAGGCTGACTCTCTCTCTCTCTCTCTCTCTCTCTCTCTCTCTCTCTCTCTCTCTCTCTCTCTCTCTCTCTCTCTCTCTCTCTCTCTCTCTCTCTCTCTCTCTCTCTCTCTTTCGGGATCGCATTCGGTTTATTTCATTATGTCAGACAATTGTGTGTGTGTGTGTGTGTGTGTGTGTGTGTGTGTGTGTGTGTGTGTGTGTGTGTGTGTGTGTGTGTGGACGACCTTGAGAAGCAGGACTGGGGAGGAGAAAGCCCAAGAGGAGGCAGAAAAGCAGGAGGAAGAAGAAGAGGAGGAAGAGGAGGAGGAAGAAGAAGAGGAGGAAGAGGAGGAGGAAGAAGAATAAAGGAAGAGGAGAAAGACGAGGAGGAGGAGGTAAAGTTTTTCTGTGGGCACCAGGCAAGCGAACGAAGAGCCAGACAGGTCACGAGGAGGAGGAGGAGGAGGAGAGGAGGAGGAGAAGGAGGAGGAGGAGGAGGAGGAGGAGTTAAGGAAATCTGCCTGAAAAAGGAGGGCAGGAAATGGGCGAAAAGTTAGACCTTAAACGAAACCCGCAAGTGCAGAAGGAGGAGGAGGAGGAGGAGGAGGAGGGAGGAGGAGGAGGAGGAGGAGGAGGAGGAGGAGGAGGAAGAAGAGGAATAAAATGGTTTGGGAAGGAGAAAAGAGCTGGTTTGGGTATTGTAACCAGTGGATGCAAGGGAAGTTAGAGAGAGTTAGAGTGAGAGCGAGAGAGAGAGAGAGAGAGAGAGAGAGAGAGAGAGAGAGAGAGAGAGAGAGATATTGCTCCAGTAAAGCCCAGGTAAACATGACTTCTCTCTCTCTCTCTCTCTCTCTCTCTCTCTCTCTCTCTCTCTCTCTCTCTCTCTCTCTCTCTCTCTCTTCATTCCTTTGGCTTCTTTGTAATTGTTTTTGTTTCCCTCTATTTCCTAACCTTAATTCTTGTTTTCCTTCGTTTTCTTTATCTTTTTATTATTGTTTTCTTATTTCTTTTATTTTCTTTATATATTTATTTCCATTGATTTTTTTTTTTTTTTTCATACGTATATTTATTTTGATTGATTGTGATTTTTTTTTTTTTATATATGATCATTAATATTGTTTTTTTTTTTAGTACATTTATTATCATCGTCATAATTATCATCATCATCATCATCATTCATTATCATTCTTATTTTTCTTTCTTTCTTTCTTTCTTTCCCTCATTCTTACTTTTTTTCCCGTCTTGCCACCTTTCTTTACCTTCTTTTCTTCACACAAATCATTCATTATTTATTTTTCACAGTGTCCCTTC
>JAPQNM010000022.1:3631343-3633843 GCA_029783475.1 Metacarcinus magister
GCAAGGCAGCCACCTCAAGACGTGACCTGTTTGAGGGAAGGTCCTGTTAACGGCGAAGGAAGCTTTAACTGGTACCTCCCCTCTCTCTCTCTCTCTCTCTCTCTCTCTCTCTCTCTCTCTCTCTTTCTCTCTCTTTCTTTATTTATCTATCTATCTGTCTGTCTGTCTGTCTGTCTGTCTGTGTGCGTAAGGGCGGGCGTAGGCTGTGGTAAATGCGGTTAAGTAGCAGCAGACCGGATTACAGAACCACCAACCAACCCTGACTTAACGAAATTCCCACGGACTGCCTTACCTCATTACTCTCTCTCTCTCTCTCTCTCTCTCTCTCTCTCTCTCTCTCTCTCTCTGGTAACGGCGCTTCACACCCTCCCATAATATTTCCTCCGCCCCCCCTCCCTTCCCTCTCTCTCCCCAACTCCGAGAAAGAAAAATGTTACCAGACACACACCACTCGATTTTCCACACTTCGACTCTTCTCTTACACTCCAGTTTTCCTTCCTTTTCCTTCTCCTTCCCTTCGTTTTCCTCCCTCTAAACTGTGTGTATGTATATGTGTGTGTGTGTGGGAGGGGTGGAGGGAACTACTTACAGGAGGTAGAAGGGAGAGAACTCTTTATGGAGGTAAATTCAGATAGAGAACTTACCCCCTTTTTTCTCTCTCTCAATTCTAGTTTTCCTTGATTCCTTCTCTCTTGTTTTATTTTCTTGCTGTGTTCTTTTTGTTTTCCTTCCTTGTTGCTATGTTTCTACCTCCTTTTCTTCTTCTTCCTTCCTCCTCCTCCTCCTCCTCCTCCTCCTCCTCCTCCTCCTCCTCCTCCTCCTCCTCCTCCTCCTCCATCTCTTTACCTCCCGCCAAGTACTGCTCTAAATCCTCCTACTCACCCGTGTTCCCTCCCTTCCCTCTTCCTCTTCCCCTTCCCCTTCCCCTTCCCTTCCCCTCCCCCAACCACCCACAATAAGTTGCCTCAAAGAGAACTACGATGAAAAGTGTTTCCTCCTCCTCCTCCTCCTCCTCCTCCTCCTCCTCCTCCTCCTCCTCCTCCTCCTCCTCCTCCTCCTCCTCCTCCTTCCGTTCTGCAGTAAGGTTGCTTTTACCACGCTCTCTTACTGTAACTGTTAACCTTCTGTATCTCCATCTCTCCCTCCTCCCCTTCCCTTCCCTTCCTCCCCTTCCTCCCTCCGTCCCTCCCTTACTCTCCTTCTCTTTCTTCCTCTCCTCACTCACCGTCTTAATTTCCTTCTTTCTTTCCCTCATTAATTTCCTCCAACTCTTCCTTCCTTCTTTTCTACCTTCTTCCTCCTCCTCCTCCTCCTCCTCCTCCTCCTCCTCCTCCTCCTCCTCCTCCTCCTCCTCCTGCTCCTCAAGACAAACGGTAAGGAGCAAAAATTTACTTGCGTGTATAAACTTGTGTCGTGTGTGTGTGTGTGTGTGTGTGTGTGTGTGTGTGTGTGTGTGTGTGTGTGTATGTATTCTCTCTTAACAACCACTACTTTCTTTACTGAATACCTCCTTCTATCCTTCCTCTTCCTCTTCTTTATCTCCTCCTCCTCCTCCTCCTCCTCCTCCTCCTCCTCCTCCTCCTCCTCTCAGCAGGGTACAAATGGCTAATATATACATAAGACATAACACTCATCCCCTTTGTTGTCACCTCTCCTGTAACTACTACTACTACTACTACTACTACTACTACTACTACTACTACTACTACTACTACTACTACTACTACTACTACTACTACTACTACTACTACTTCTATTGTAAAACTTCCAAGGCAATGTGTGTTTACGACTTTTATGCTGGTACTTAAAGATCACACGTGTTCCTCTATCTCACTATCCCATCATCATCATCATCATCATCATCATCATCATCAGTCTCTTTGTGTTCACTGTCCCCTTCTCTCCACTCATCTTTTCTATCAGCTTACTGTCTATTCCAGGTTACTCTAAATAAAATATCCTAGTTCATCCTCTTATCCTATTACTACATAAACTACTAAACTAATGTGTCTCTTTTCCTTTTACTTTATAACTTAACTCATATTATTTATTTAGTTAATGGTTGTGTGGTGTTAATTGTTCTATAAATCACTTTTATATCAGGTAAGACAAAGAGTTTTCGTTCTCGTTTCATCAAGCTTTGGATGATAATGAATTGACTGTCTTTAATATGTCTGTCTGTCTGTCTGTCTGTCTGTAATATCTTAACTATCTATCTATCTGTCTGTCTGTCTGTCTGTCTGTCTGTAATATCTTAACTATTATCTATCTATCTATCTGTCTGTCTGTCTGTCTGTCTGTCTGTCTGTCTGTCTGTCTGTCTGTCTGTCTGTCTGTCTGTCTCTCTGTCTGTCTGTCTGTCTGTCTGTCTGTCTGTCTGTCTGTCTGTCTGTCTGTCTCCTTAGTGTTGAGTCCACCCCACACAAAGTCTTCCATCCATAACCACAACCCACACACACACACATGCGCACACACACACACACACGCACACGCACACGCA
>JAPQNM010000022.1:3634990-3649990 GCA_029783475.1 Metacarcinus magister
TATTTACTCAGACAGCAACACTTCCTTAACATGTATTATTATTAATTTCAAAACCTTTAACTTCAATATAAGTTTTCGTGGATTTGTGATGAAAATGGATTCGTGTAATTTTTGGCCCGAAGATTTCCACCAGAATTTGAGTCCAAAATAGTTTAGTCATTTTCCAAGTAAAGTATTAGTCCTACAACAAAGATGTATAGAAACAAAGTTGTTCAGCTTGACAAGTTCTATATGATGGTGTCATCCGTTTGTAAATTACTCTTTTGGTTTAGGAGAAAAATGTAATTAAATAGAAGTTTAGTGTAAAATACAAATAGTTCAATATCTCCATTACTTACATTCCGATTACATTCTAGTAAAGCTCAAAAGAACAAGCGTCTCCTGCTCTATATTTACTATTACGTATGTTTTTTACGTAAACCTCATACTTTTCGAGTTATTTTGAAAAATATGATTTCATGAAAAAAATCTAAGGTGTCACCCTTGAAAATTTCATGAAAAATTTCCACACCTCAGAATTTCATGAAAATTTGTACCTAAAGGTTTTCAGTCAAACTGAACACGAATCTGGACTCAGTTTCATCATTACTATAATATTAAACACTATATACGCATGTGTGATACGCCTAAAACTATTTATTCTCTCTATTTATCTCTCTATCTCTATCGCGCTCTCTTTCTCTCTCTTGCCAAACTCCTACAGCAAAATCATAATATTCTCCCCCTCCTCCCCCTCCTCCTCCTCCTCCTCCTCCGCCTCCTCTGTGTCTTCCTTCTTAAATAGTCTTCAGTGGACCAATTAGCGCCAATGACAGTAGTGGTAGTAGTAGTGGTAGTGACAGTAGTAGTAGTAGTAGTAGTAGTGGTAGTGACAGTAGTGGTTAGTAGTAGTGGTAGTGACAGTAGTGACAGTCTGGTCTTGGTTGTCCTTCCTTTCCCTGCCAGCCATGGGTGGGGGGGAGAAGCCTTCACCCTTACTATCCTGTATCCTTCACTCTAGACTAGATAGTGTACTCACAAACAGCCTCGTAAGGGCCAGCAGGCCTGTTGCTGTTTGTTCTTCCTATGTGTTCCTATGTGTTCCTGCTGTCCTCTTTACAGGGTCTGGCGACAAGCGGGATTTTTTTTTAACCTATTTTTGTTTGCTCTTGTATATATAGAATTTCCTACCTTCCAAAAAATATGTTTACTTTTCTAAAAACCTTATGTTCTTCCCTATTTTATCAGTGTTACTTCCTTTCCTTTCCACTGACGGGCTGAGAGAGAGAGAGAGAGAGAGAGAGAGAGAGAGAGAGAGAGAGAGAGAGAGAGAGAGAGAGAGAGAGAGAGAGAGAGAGAACGAGAGGCGTCACTAGGGAATGTCATGTAGGAGGCGAGGTGGTATAGGTAGGAATGCATCACAAGCACTGGACCAAACGTTGACCTGGGCGTCGAGTACAGTGTGTAGGAGTGTCGAGTAGCGTCTAGGTCAGATGGCAAAGAGGAAGGTGAGATGGAGTGACGGAGTGGAGTGAGATGCGAGGAAAGGGAGGAGGAGGAGAAGGAAGAGGAGGAGGATGAGGAGGGGAACGAAAACTAGAGTACGAGTATCGATTTAGAGTTAGACTAGAGGCAGAAATGAGACAAAGATTAAGGTAGAAAATTATATGAAGAACCAGAATGAACAGAGAAAGACAGAGAGAGAGAGAGAAAAAGAAGAAGAAAAAAAAACAGACAGAGACAGAGAGCAAGCAAGGAAGGAGGGTGATGGTGGTGGTGGTGGTGGTGGTGGTGGTGGTGGTGGTGCAGTCAAAAGATCACTGACCCTCCCTAACCTCTCGATCACAAGGTGTATGATAACAAAGACAACTGCATCCCTCCCTCCTTCCCTCCCTCCCCCCCTCCTTCCCTCCCTCCTTCCCTCCCTCCCTTCCTCCCTCCCTCCCTATACACTTTCACGGAGCAATGGAAACAACAACAGGTAACAGGATTGGTTTTCAAAGCTATCAACCGACACCTTTTTGTCCTTTGTTGTCCTCGCGCTGTGCTTCCTAGGTCAAGGAGAAAAGAGAGAGAGAAAGAAAAAGGAAGAGAATAAAGAAGAGTTGAATACTACTTTCTTTTACGTTACGATGAGGAAATAAATAAGGAAATGAATAGATTGAAAAGAAAAGAACAGGGAAGGAAAATAATATAGGGATAGAAAAAGGAATTAGGGATTGTTATATATATGTAATTGTTATTTTTTGAGTGTAATTTATTAGTGTGCTTCATTACAACACCGGAATTACTATGACTGATTGACTGATTACTTGACTGACTGACGGAGTAAATAAAATAATTAACACCACTACCACTACTGACCCCACCACTTCCTCCTTCTTCACCTCCACCTCTACCTCTACCTCTTCCATCTCCACCTGTACCACCACCACCACTTCCTCCTCCTCCTCCTCCTCCTCCTCCTCCTCCACTTCCTTAACCTCCTTCTTTATAAATTTATACCCTGTTACGTCAGTACTTAGGTGGACGGGTTGAGGCAGCCAATTATTGCCTGCAGAAGCCTGAAGCGTTGATCGAATGAGGGCGTGAGGGCGTGAGGGCGTGAGGGCGTGAGGGCGTGAGTCCATTAAGCCACACGAAGGCACAAGATGAAAAAAATTAATAATTGAATGAAAAAAAATTAGGTGATGAAAGGCGAGTTCTGAGTAAATCAAGAAAATATAAAGAAAGCGCATGGGATAAACTTGGGATAAAGGGATTATGTGTTAATATTAGACTGTGGGACAAAGAGATGTTGGGGATTATAAGGAAAAGAAGGAAAATGTGTGGGTTGAAGGAATTATTTTGAGACTTAATGAATTTGAAAGAAAATGACGTTAAAAAAAAAAAGTGTGTGTGTTGGCGGGAATATTGGGAAAAAACTACGAACTTGACAAAAAAAAAAACAAAGACAAAGAAAGGAAAAGCAAACAATAATTATGTATAGAAAAAAAAATGAAGAATAGACTCATAAAAGAAGAAAAAAATATATAAATAAAAAAAATAAAAAAAACTAAAAGAATCATACAAATCAAATAAACGCGAGCACATGAAAAATATATAGATAAACAAAAAAGTTACATAAAAAAACAATAGATGAAAGAAAGGAATTCAAGGAAACATAAACATAGTTATTTAGCCTCAAGGAAAACAAGTAGACAAAAGCGAAACAGTTGATTACTTTGAGGCAAAAAACCTTTCTTTCTTAACCTCAGAGCGAAGAGCGTGGGAAGGTGAGAGAGAGAGAGAGAGAGAGAGAGAGAGAGAGAGAGAGAGAGAGAGAGAGAGAGAGAGAGAGAGAGAGAGAGAGAGAGAGAGAGAGAGAGAGAGACCTCCATCCACCACTTTATTAGTCAATCTTCTCACCTGGCGAAAGTTGGTCAGCAATTAATTAATGGAGAAAAAAGGTAAAATGTGAGGTGCCATTTATTTTTCAGTTTTTTTTTTTTTTTTTTTTTAACTAAACCGGACGAGACATTTTTGTTTGAATATTTTTTTTAATCAAGAAGAGAATTTAGTTTTATTACTCGTGTTATGAAAGCATGAAAAAAATTAATAATGGGAGAAAATGATAGAGGAGTGTGTGTATGTGTGTGTGTGTGTGTGTGTGTGTGTGTGTGTGTGTGTGTGTGTGTGTATAATTGAATATCCTAATTAGTTTCTGCGTTCTGAGTTCCATCATTTAGCATATAAATCGCACACACCAAAGTAATAATAATAATAATAACAATAACAATAATAATACAATAATAATAATAACAATAATAATAATAATAATAATAACATAATAATAATAATAATAATAATAATAAAATATACCCAATAAAATCATCTCACCTCACCACTTTAAACATGGGAAGAAAAATATTGACAACATTGATATCACGTTTCCCGGTAAAGAAAATATTACCTTTACAATTATTACGTTCACAGTGACAAGGTTCTGGGAGGCTACGGGAAGGGAAGGCAGCGTCACAACTTCGTAAACAGGAAGGCCATGCGATCAGGGGAAGGCGCGATAATAATAATATAATAAACAAGCCAGTGATAAGAGAGGGCGAGAGAGGAAAAAAAAAAGTTGAAGGAAAGAAGGGTTTTTTTTCTATATTAAAAGGGTGTCGGCCAAGGGCAAACTAAATTAAGTCAAAAAAAATTCCCGCTTGAAGCCAGATCTGTGAGGTTAGAGAGAGGACGGAATGGAGAGAGTGGAATAGAGGCAGAAGGGGAGGAAAGGAGGGAATTAAAGTTATGGCATGGAGGAAAGAGAGTAAATGTAGGACGAAGGGAATGTAGAGATAAAGGCTGGAAAAGGAGAGAAGGGAAGAGAGAGAAATGGTCTACTGTATAGCATTGAGAGAAAGAGAGAGAGAGAGAGTAAAAAAAAAGAAAGAGAACATAACACAAGCTCTGTATTCCTATCGCATTCTCCCCTTTTATCTTTTATCTTTTTTTATCTTGCTTTATTTTAATCGTTCCTGACTTCCCTTTCAGGCCGCCCCGCCCCCTCAACACACACCTGGACGCAAGGCAATAGAGGGTTATCACCTGTAATTATCGTGCAACAAACACAGGTGAGAATAAAGAATGATTGGAATGGACGTGTACCTGGTGGGAATTTAAAGGTACAATGTTTTTATTACTATCTCTCTCTCTCTCTCTCTCTCTCTCTCTTTAACTATTTATTTATCTAGCTATCTATCTATATCGCTTTGTGTGTGTTAGAAAGAGAGAGAGAGAGAAGAAAAAAAAAGAGAGACAATCAAGGTAGTATCTCAATCTGACTGTAACCACACACACACACACACACACACACACACACACACACACACACACACACACACACACACACACACACACACACCACAAACAGCTGGCTGGTTAAGGCGACAAGGCAACCATAGTCTGTATTTATGAAGTTGTAAAGAGGAAGTTTCAGACGGACCCTCCCTCTCTCCTTCCCTCAATAACTTCTCTCCCTCCTTCCCTCCTACCTCCCTTTCTTCCTTTCCTCCTTCCCTCCATCCCCCGCCTTCACCTCTCACCTTCGTTCCTCTCTGACCTCTCTTTCTTTCTTCTTCCTCTCTCTGTGTCTAGCGAGTTAATTTAATTTCATATGCAAGGCACTCAAAAGCCAGAGGTGGTGGTGGTGGTGGTGGTGGACAGGTAGACAAAAGGAGTGTGATAATAAGAAAGAGAGAGAGAGAGAGAGAGTGAGAGAGTGAAATTAACTTATGACAATGAACGAAAATGGAAAATTAGAATTGCAAACCGGAAGTATAGAGTGTGTGTGTGTGTGTGTGTGTGTGTGTGTGTGTGTGTGTGTGTGTGTGTGTGTTGTGGTAGCAGTTTGTGGGCTAGACTAATAATTATTTGTACAGTGTGTGTATATGTGTGTGTGTGTGTGTGTGTGTGTGTGTGTGTGTGTGTGTGTGTGTGTGTGTATGTGTACGTACATGAAAGTGAAATGTGCTTGCGTCAGTGTGTACAGTAACAGAATAATTTGGTTACGAACACAAACATACGTACATACACACATACATACATGTGGGAATATCTGCGTACACGGAAAACCGCACATATATGTTTCCTGGATGGAGAGAGAGAGAGAGAGAGAGAGAGAGAGAGAGAGAGAGAGAGAGAGAGAGAGAGAGAGAGAGAGAGAGAGAGAGAGGTGGGTGCTTCCTTGTAGAAAATCAAAGAAAACTTGTGATTATATTTAAGAGAGAAAGGCAGAGAAGAAGAAAAAAAGAGAAAAGTGCACTGTGTTGTAGCAAAAACTAATTCCGGGAGAGAACGCACGAGTGAGTGAGTGAGTGAGTGAGTGAGTGAGTGAGGGAGTGAGTGAGTGAGGGAGTGAGTGAGTGAGTGAGTGAGTGAGTGAGTGAGTGAGTGAGTGAGTGAGTGAGGGAGGGAGGGAGGGAGGGAGGGAGGGAGGGAGGGAGGGAGGGAGGGAGGGAGGGAGGGAGGGAGGGAGGGAGGGAGGGAGGGAGGGAGGGAGGGAGGGAGTGAGTGAGTGAGTGAGTGAGTGAGTGAGTGAGTGAGTGAGTGAGTGAGTGAGTGAGTGAGTGAGTGAGTGAGTGAGTGAGTGAGTGAGTGAGTGAGTGAGTGAGTGAGTGAGTGAGTGAGTGAGTGAGTGAGTGAGTGAGTGAGTGAGTGAGTGAGTGAGTGAGTGAGTGAGTGAGGGAGGGAGGGAGGGAGTGAGTGAGTGAGGGAGTGAGTGAGTGAGTGAGTGAGTGAGGGAGTGAGTGAGTGAGCATATATGAAAAGAAAATTGAGATTGGGTGTCTGTGGAATAACAGTAATAGTTGATGAAGACCATGTGTAGGCCTAGAAAAGTATAGGAAACTAGTTATTTAGGCCTAAGAATAAATAGTCAAAGAAGAGACCTTTAAGTAGCAGCTTTGTCACGAGTACTTATTACTGTTCTTCCTTCCACTCCTTTACTCCTTTACTCCTTTACTCCTTTACTCCTTTACTTCTATTCAAGGTAACGGAGGAGTGGACTAAATGGCAGAAAATTGGAGGATGTATATATTTTTTTTTCTTCTTTTCATATCCGCTTTACAAGATCAATACCGTCTTCATTTTCACTTTTCATGTCCGCTCAAGAACATCGATTTTCTTCTTCTTCTTCACGTTTCATATCGGTTTTGAAAAGATCGATTTTTTTTTTTTCATTTTATTTTTTTTAGATCCGTTTTGGAAGATCGATTTTTGGTTTTCTTCTTCATCTTCTTCTCTTTCACATCCGCTTCCTGCTTTCTTCTAGTGTGATAAACTAAAATAAATATAATAAAAAATAAAATAACATTATATATAAAAAAAACTTTAAAATTTTCTCTAACCGAATTTCTATTACTATAAACGAGGTTGAGAACTTTCTATTTCGAATTACAAATCATTTAATTTAAACTTTGGGATTTTTTTGACAATTTAACTCGATCACAGAAACAGATGTGTGAAAATTTGGAAATCTCGAAATCTGAGTTAGGTTTCTTGAATATAAATTAATAACTATCTGTGGTTAAGGTAATAAAGTGGTATAGTTCTCTCTCTCTCTCTCTCTCTCTCTCTCTCTCTCTCTCTCTCTCTCTCTCTCTCTCTCTCTCTCTCTCTCTCTCTCTCTCTCTCTCTCTCTCTCTCTCTCTCTCTCACTCATGCGTTTCCCTCGCTTCCGCCGCAATAAAACGAAGCAGTTTCGGTTTCAGTTTAAAACAAAAAATATATAAAAGACAATAAAAAAAGACAATAAAGCGAATAAATGGCATAAAGAAAACATGGAAAAGAAAACGATGAAAGGAAAGAGAATGGGAAATAAAAAATTTTAAAAAAGTGGTAACGAACGTAAAAAAAAAATTGAATATATCATTTATATATATAGAAAAAAAATAATAAAAATAAAAGAAAGGGGGGAAAAAAAAAAAAAACATCAACATGGATTCATAGCAACAATATTCCCATCGTTTCCTGAAGCAAAAAAAAAGTAAAAATAAAGTAAGAAAAAAATATAAAAGGAAAAAAGAATTGTTACATAGAACGAATACAATGCAAACAGTCTCTTTTTCTCTCTCTTTTTTTTCTCTGTCATACGCACAGTTACTAGAGAGATAAATAACGAGAGAGAGAGAGAGAGAGAGAGAGAGAGAGAGAGAGAGAGAGAGAGAGAGAGAGAGAGAGAGAGAGAGAGAGAGAGAGAGATGCAAACCTTTCCGGTGCCACTAACGGGAAGCTTTTGAGGAAGTGGCTAACCGGGAACCACCTGTTACACACACACACACACACACACACACACACACACACACACACACACACACACACACACACACACACACACACACACACACACACACGTATACACACTTCGTTCCCATATGTCTCTCTGTATTTGTTTTCATTTGCGGTTCACTTCCTTCCCACGTGTATGTGTGTGTGTGTGTGTGTGTGTGTGTGTGTGTGTGTGTGTGTGTGTGTGTGTGTGTATCCTGTCATACATACACAAAACCAACATAATAGAAAACGTATCATTTTTGTCTTTATAGAATTCAACGTTACATAATTTTCGGAAACTGTGAATGATTGGCGTCGAGTGAGGAGGAGGAGGAGGAGGAGGAGGAGGAGGAGGAGGAGGAGGAGGAGGAGGAAAGAGAAGATTAAGATAAAAAAAAAAGAATAAAAGAATAAAAAATAGCAAAATAAGAAGCAAAAGAAGAATAAGAAGAAAAAGAAGGAATCAAAGAAGATAAAGAAGAAGCGGAGGAGGAAGAGAGAGAGAGAGAGAGAGAGAGAGAGAGAGAGAGAGAGAGAGAGAGAGAGAGAGAGAGAGAGAGAGAGGAAGAAAATGGTAAAAATAAGGTGTCAAGTATCAAAGGAGAGGGAGAGAAAACATGAAAACCATTGTGGAGAAAAGGAGAGAAGGAAGGAAGTAGAGGAAGGAAGGAAGGGAGGAAGGAAGGGAGGGAGGGAGGAGAAGATAATAGAGTTGAGTGACAGACTGAAATGAATGCTATGATTTAGAAGGACGAAGAGGAGGTGAAGACGGAACACTCCTCCTCCTCCTCCTCCTCCTCTTCCTCCTCCTCCTCCTCCTCCTCCTCCTCAGACGTGCGTAACGGAATAGCTAGCTAGCCTCTTCGTGTGAAAAGCAACAGAAGACAATTGCCGGGGACTCACTACTGCCTGGGTGACGCTTAGTAAAGGTGGCGTAGGAAAGGATGTCATATGTTAGGAAGACCAGCTTTCTTGATGTGATTTATTGTGGTTGTTATTGTTATTATTGTTGTTATTTGAGGTGGTGGTGGTGGTGGTGGTGATGGTGGTGGTGGTGGTGGTGGTGGTGGTGGTGGTAGTGGTGGTGGTAGTTGTAGTTGATGTTGTAGGTAATCTGGAGTTGTGAAGGGTCTCTCTCTCTCTCTCTCTCTCTCTCTCTCTCTCTCTCTCTCTCTCTCTCTCTCTCTCTCTCTCTCTCTCTCTCTCTCTCTCTCTCTCTCTCTCGTCATGCGTGAGGAACCAAAACGAAAGAAAATGAGGAAGATTTAAAGATTATGATAAAGGATGTGTGTGAAGAAAAAAAAAAGATCAGTGGATAGAATTGTTTAAACGATAAGATAATAAAGGGAAGAGAAAAGAAAGAATGGGAATAAAAAAAATAATAATAATAACCAAACATAAAGGAATAACAAAGGAAAGGAAATAATAATAAAAGAAAAGTCATAACAATCTAAAATCATAAATAAAATAAATAAAATAACGTAAAAATACAATAGAAAAAGAATACGAGAGAGAGAAAGGAAAAAAATATCACAAACAAAAACCTAGAATAAAGAAATAGATAGATAAACAAAAAAATAAATAAAAGTGGATTGAATAGAAGAAGAAAAAAAATAAACCTGAAGTACATAAAAATATCCAATTCCTCCTCCTCCTCCTCCTCCTCCTCCTCCTCCTCCTCTTCTTCTTCTTTACGTGGCAGTACTCGCAGGGTGAATCGCGCTTTTCGATACATTTTCCTTCCAACACATAAGTACTTGTCCGCAAGGGAGCGTTGCCCCCCACCGATTTGTTCTGAACCCACGGGATGCCTAGGGAGCGAGAGGAGGAGCAGGAGGAAGAGAAAGAGGAGGAAGAGGAAGAGGAGAAGGAGAAGGAGGAGGAGGAGGAAGGTATTTTTCGTATCAACAAATGACAAACGGGTAAAAAAAATTTCTCACATCCGTCAAAAGAAAATAAAATTATACAAGTGACGACATTTAATCCGATATTTGACATGTAGTAGTAGTAGTAGTAGTAGTAGTAGTAGTAGTAGTAGTAGTAGTAGTAGTAGTAGTAGTAGTAGTAGTAGGAATAGTAATAGTAGTAGGAAAAGGAGTAATAATAATAATACTCCGCTTCTTGTTGTCACGGAATGCTTAAGGAATTTCGCCCTCCTCCTCCTCCTCCTCCTCCTCCTCCTCCTCCTCCTCCTCCTCCTCCTCCTCCTCCTCCTCCTCCTCCTCCTCCTCCGTCTTACAGCCTGGCCCGCGGACGAAACATTTGCCGGCGAGGGAATGCCGAGGGAACGAGTAAAAAGGAGAAGAGCACCCTGGGGACATACCACTCTCCATAAAGAGCCCCCGACACACACACACACACACACACACACACACACACACACACACACACACACACACACACACACACACACACACACACACACATTCATGTAACTTAACGACAAGCTAAGAAACACGAATAAAACAAGATGAAAAAAATACCTCTGTGTGTGTGTGTGTGTGTGGGTGTGTGTGTGTGTGTGTGTGTGTCAGCTTGAGGATTGTGTAATATGGGTATAGAGTTGCTATGAAAACATCTACGGAGACAAAAAACTCAAAAAATATCATAGTATTTAAGCGCCGTAGGAAAGAGAGAATGCCATCACCACTTCCTCTATATCAACTTGTGTGAAAATGGAAGAAATATATTGTATGTATATAATCTATCATTTTTAAAAACGTGGGTACTAAAAATACAAAAAAATGCACACCTATATACATAATTAATGCCCACGACGGTATCACTTGTAACTAACTAGCGTAACACTTTTAGCTGCAACACCACAGACCTCCTTCTGCTGTAGCTGTGTGCCCGGAGCCTGGCGGGGCGCGGAGAGGGAAAGTAGACGAGAGGAGTGACCGCGATCTGTTGTTATCTATTCCTAAACCAGTAATACAGTTATGCAGTGCCCAGAGGAGAGAAAGCGAGAGAGAGAGAGAGAGATAGAGAGAGAGAGAGAGAGAGAGAGAGAGAGAGAGAGAGAGAGAGAGAGAGAGAGAGAGAGAGAGAGAGAGATGAAGATAGAAAGAGTAATAAAAGTTAAAATACTTACTAAAATCCCCTTGAGAGGCGGACTCTTCCAGCTACTAACGCCCCCCGAGGGACAGCGTGTCGGGATGCTGAGGGGCCGAGGACGAGGACGTGGGGGAGGGGGGTAGGAGGGCAGGTAGTAGGTGGTCAGGTGTGTGCGGCAGACAGCAGGTGGTAGAGACGTGAACAATAAGCAACACAGGACAATAAAGTCACCGAGATGGAACAAGGAATGTCGTTTGTCTTTCGTTTCACATCCACGTAAATATATAATGTTTATGTTTTCATGGCTGCGGAAACTATCTGTCGCGAGTTACGAGTATTAAGGAGAAAAAATAAAGAATCCGCTGAGACGTGCATGAACCGTCCTTCACCGTCCCTGTCTTTCCCTTGCAGTTATTTCCTCCTCTTAACTTTCTTTGGACTTTCCAGGGAGGAATGTGAGGGATCCTTCCTTTTTAGGGTGAGAAGGAAGTGGGTCTCGGCGGCTTCTCTGCTTCACACGATTCAAGGTCAAAGCTGTGATGTGCGCCTCGCTTTGCCTCGCTTTACCCCGCCTCGCCTCAGCCTCACAGTGACAGATCGAGGCCGCTGATTCAAGAGTTATTTCCAGCTGCCAATCACACCAATACCACCTTTGAAAAATATCCTTCACGCCGCTAAAATAACAGTCAATTTTCTCACATAAGTCTTTTTAGCAGCGAAAACACGGCCTGACAAGCAAAATAATGTTGTCCGTGGGAGCCTAGACAGAGGTGTAACAGTGCTAGCAGCGGCCTTCCCTTGAGAACTGTGAGCATCGAGGTTCTGAGAGCGCCGCGCCGTTCAAACTACAGATCATCCTTAAAACCCAAACAGGAAGTAATGACTGTTCTTTCCGGGTTGAGTTATGGGTTATTTATGCAAAGTGCACCCGCCGCAATACACCCACGTCAAGCCAGCTAGCTAGTGAGTGAGTCGTGGGTCCGGGCCGCCGCGAGGTGAGTGACGGGTGGCAGCGCAGTCACCCGGGGCACGCAGAGTTCCTTGACCGTGGGTGGAGTCCCGCAAGGTGCGCGCTAAGGTGGCCGCCTGTTCTTTCCACACCACCTGATGATCCGCGCGTTGAGGACCGACTGACTACCTTGCCTCACTCCAGCTACTTCTTTCTACTCCGATTGGTCTTCCTCCTCCTCCTCCTCCTCCTCCTCCTCCTGCCCTTAGGATGTGCAGTGTGTGTGTGTGTGTGTGTGTGTGTGTGTGTGTGTGTGTGTGTGTGTGTGTGTGTGTGTGTGTGTGTGTGTGTGTGTTTGTTTGTGTGTGTGTTTGTTATGTACGCCGGAAATTCTTCAGTAGTTTTGTCAGTTAAATGGACATAATGAGTCAATCTCTCTCTCTCTCTCTCTCTCTCTCTCTCTCTCTCTCTCTCTCTCTCTCTCTCTCTCTCTCTCTCTCTCTCTCTCTCTCTCTCTCTCTCTCTCTCTCGCTCTCGGTCGTAACCACGTCGTCATCAGAGCATATACGTAAGGAGAAAAAAATGTCCTACAATTACATTTTACAACAAGAACTGAGACAGACTTTTGCGGTGACGGAGGCGACTCTTGCGGCGGATCACAGAGGGAAGGATGATGATGATGATGATAATAATAATAATAATAATAATAATAATAATAATAATAATAATAATACCGCCACAAACGTGTTTTTTTTCTTCTCATCACCAAAATAAACTTTCTCAATATATTTTAAAACGAACTGGTTGGTAGTGTGAGCGAGCGTATCTCTCTCTCTCTCTCTCTACTATCTCTCTCTCTCTCTCTCTCTCTCTCTCTCTCTCTCTCTCTCTCTCTCTCTCTCTCTCTCTCTCTCTCTCTCTCTCTCTCTCTCTCTCTCTCTCTCTCATCTAGTTGCAAGTATCATGATTCTTCACCACCACCACCACCACCACTACCGTGACTCTCTGCTCTGCTTCTACTCCTCCTCCTCCTCCTCCTCCTCCTCCTCCTCCTCCTCCTCCTCCTCCTCCTCCTCCTCCTCCTCCTCGCACGCACGCCTGCATCTTATACAGTGTCCATCGCGCCGTTATCTCCGTTCTTCCTTCCGTTATCTTCACGCCTAGACAGGATATCAAAATGGTGACGTAAGAATATGAAAAGAAGAGAGAAGAAACGGAAGAAAAAGAGAACAGGAAAAGGAAGAACAAAGTGTAAGAATAGAAAAGATGTTAAGGAAAATTTGGATAAAGAATAATGAAGGGTAGAACAAGGAAAATATATTAAGAAAAAAGATTATCAAAAGGAAGGAAGAAGAATAGAAAGGTAGATATTTAGAAAAGAGAATAGGAAGGGAAAGAAATAAGCATAGAAATGGTAGATATTTAGAAAGAAGTATAGGAAGGAAGGGGAGGAAAGATGAATATAAAAGAGAACATATTTAAGAAAGAGAGTATGGGTTTGTATTTGGGTGAGGAGTGGAAAGGGGAAGGGAAGGGAAGGGGAATAGAAGGGTAAGAAAAAGGGGAATATACAGGAAGGGAGTGTGATTTTTTAAAGGGAAAAGAAGAGAAGAAAGAAAGAAAGTTTTGAAAAAAGGGGAAAAGAGTGAGTAACTAAATATGATAAGAAGGAAATGTGTTTTTTAGGAAGGTAGAAATAAATATTAAAAAAATAATAATAATAATAATGAAAAGACAAATAACAGAATGTGCGTTTGATGTTAAAAGTAGCCATAAAAATAACTAATATATCTCCTTATCATCCTTATCTTATCACAACCTTCACTCTTCACCTCGTAAAGATAAGCAAGAATTCACATAAGAAGATCAAAAAGAGAGGATAAATAAATAAAATAAATAAATAACTTATTACAACTATTACAATATTCAATTCATCTAATACTTAATCATTTTCTTTTTACAGATTAATAGAAAAAGAAACTGCATCATACATCTAAGGAAATCATTTGGTCCTCAACTCTTCCGGAAAATAAGCAATCACGGGCAAAACATCGACTTGGCAAAGGAACGAAACAAGTCGACGATTCTTCCCTCGCGACGTGGCAGCCAGACGAGACATATCTTAAGGTGAATATATTGACGTTTAATACCAAGGAAAAATAAGTCTATCTGTCTGCCTGTCTGTCTGTCTATTCATCTTTCTATCTCATTCTATCTTTCTCTCGTTTTTCTCCTTTTCTCTCTTTCTTTAATAGTGAAGATTTTGCCGATATTTTTCAGGGATCGATTTTGAGGGGGGGGCGAGGGGGGAAAGAGGGTTTTTTTGGGGGGTTGTGATCCGTTTCCTTGAGATATGGACAGCGTGTGAGCGATTTATGTGAGAGAGAGAGAGAGAGAGAGAGAGAGAGAGAGAGAGAGAGAGAGAGAGAGAGAGAGAAAGAGAGAGAGAGAGAATGTAATAACTCATTCCACGTTGGTTATAAAAACTGTAATCACGTTATTATTTTTGTTTCCCACTCAGTGTAGAAATATTTGTGGCTTCATTGTTGTTGTTGTTGTTGTTGTTGTTATTATTATTATTATTATACTTACGTTTTCTTATTTGTAATTTAGCTTTCTCAAATTCATGCTCTCTCTCTCTCTCTCTCTCTCTCTCTCTCTCTCTCTCTCTCTCTCTCTCTCTCTCTCTCTCTCTCTCTCTCTCTCTCTCTCTCTCTCTCTCTCTCTCTCTCTCTCTCTCTCTCTCTCTCTCTCTCTAAACAAGCGTGACATCACTCTGCTTGGTCACGTGACTCACCTTCCATCAATTAAGGTGATTCATTACCTGCTCTGCGTAATGTCATGGTGTGGTGGTGTGGTGGTGATGTGGTGGAGGGAAGAGGAGGGAGAGCTATCTGTTCTTCTTCTTCATCTTCCTCCTCCTCATCTTCCTCCTTGTTCTTCTCTTTTGATATTCTAAAACTCAAAATCATTCCATTCTTCCTTCTCCTCCTCCTCCTCTTTTTTATTTTTTCATCAACTTGTGTTCTCTATAAACCCTAAATTATTTCCTTCAGCTATCTATCATCTCCCTTCTCCTCTTCCTTCTTCTCCTCCTCCTCCTTCTCCTCCTCCTTCTCCTCCTCCTCTTCTTCCTCATCCTCCTCCTCCTCCTCCTCCTCAAATGCAAAACGCTCTACTAATTAAGTCAGGATTCACAGAAGGGA
>JAPQNM010000022.1:3657490-3786089 GCA_029783475.1 Metacarcinus magister
TTAGTGTGTTTGGTGATGGAGTTTCCCTTCCTGTTTTGCTTGTCATTGTGTAGTGTAAAGTGTTGAAGAAGAGAAAAGAAAGAAAGAAAGAAAGAAAGAAAGAAGAGAATAAGCGTCTGTTCAGCTCGGATTCCTTAATTTACTCATTACCTGTGTGTTCACCTGGCCAACCCTCCTCCTCCTCCTCCTCCTCCTCCTCCTCCTCCTCCTCCTCCTCCTCCTCCTCCTCCTCCTCCTCCTCTTCACTTCCGCCTTGACCTTCCCCTCTGAAGCCTTGTGGTCACAGAGTCAAGTGATGATGGGAGGTAGACGAGTTTCGAAGTGGTGATGATGGTGGTGTGGTGATGGTGATGATGATGGTAGTGGTGATGACGGTCGTGTGGTGTTGGGGCGGTGTGGTGATAGTGATGGTGGTAGTAGTGATGGTAGTGGTGGTGGTGGTGATGATTCTTCTTACTTTATTAACCTGTAGTCACCGTGGGGAGAATCACTGTTTTTTGTTTTGTTTGTCTGTAAGGAAGTATAAGGAACGCGACGGAAGGCTAGTAATAGATGGTTATTTATACTGAAGTGAGTTACATTATAAAGTTAAAAACAAAAGAAAATCTAGACTCTGAATCCATACATACACAATCTCTGCCCCGACATAAATGATGCTCTTCTTCCTCCAATATCGATAAAGTTTATTTCTCATCCATTTCACGTATGAGTAAAACAAAACAAAAATGTCTCAGGATATAGAAAACCGATAATGATTCTTGATGTGTAATATTGGCGCGAGACAGTGAAAGGAAAATACAGATCGGCGGCCTGGTCTTGACAGGATTTTCGACTTACAAGTATTATTCATTTATTTATTCATTTACTTATTCATTTATTTATTTACATCCTCCTCATAATAATAATAATAACAATGACAGTTAACATCTCCTCCTCCTCCTCCTCCTCCTGCTCCCCTTAATTCACACATGAACTTCGCTTCCCTTTGGAGTAATACACAATGGGTTTACCTGCTGGTCTCTGTTTGTCCTCCGTGGCTTCGTCCTCGCCGCGCCATGCAGTCAAGGACACACACACACACAACCTTGCAAACCAACCTCGTAATTAAGGACAACAATTAATCAACACATCTGAGGAAGGTGGACGTGACTGTGGACGATTATGAGAACTGTCCTCGTCACCCTGTCCAACGGTAGCACAAAATGAGTCAGATACACATAATTGCGATACACTTTTAATGATTGTGTGTTCAGTCTCAGCAACACACACACACACACACACACGCACACACTGGTAAAGTCTCCCCTCACAATACATCCACTTGGTTTCCATCTTCTTTTTGGCCCTACAGTCCTAACCCTCTGACAAATTTACCCGTCCTTGAGGCATCGTAAGGAGAGTAAGGCGTCCCTCGCGGGCTGTTTCATTAACTACGAACACTACAATGACTCTGGACGTGGAGCCTAAGAGCCGTGTAACGAAAGGGCGCCTCCTCCTCCTCCTCCTCCTCCTCCCTCGTCCATCTTCATCCCCTTCCTAGTGGCGGCAGCGGTACAAGAACAACGACAAGAATACGTGAGATAGAGAGTGGGAAGGAGAGAGAAAAAGGGGAAAAAAATGTGTTATTGTAGTGGCTCGATCTGTATTTATTCCTTTTCTGTCTTTTTTTTCATCTCGTATCACATAGACCAGTGGAGAGAGAGAGAGAGAGAGAGAGAGAGAGAGAGAGAGAGAGAGAGAGAGAGAGAGAGAGAGAGAGAGAGAGAGAGAGAGAGTAACTATTGAGACTTCCCTTACAAGCTTCGAAGCTCGTTAGCACAAGTTTCAAGGATGCTCTCTCTCTCTCTCTCTCTCTCTCTCTCTCTCTCTCTCTCTCTCTCTCTCTCTCTCTCTCTCTCTCTCTCTCTCTCTCTCTCTCTCTCTCTCTCTCTCTCTTTCAACTTATAGTCCTCCATCTCATTTAATTTTTTCCTCATTAACTTTTCTCTATTTTCTCCTCATTTGCACTTTCTCACTTTCTCTTATCGCATGAATTTCTTTCCTCCTCCTCCTCCTCCTCCTCCTCCTCCTCCTCCTCCTCCTTCTTCTTCCCTTCATCTTCCTTATCTCCTCCCGGCGGTCCAATCCTCTTCCTCCTCCTCTGTCCACCTCATTAGCATTATTGTCTCTTATCTTACCACAGTGTCGATTAAAGACAGAATTATAATTTTTACTTCCATCTTCCTTGCAAGGCTCACGCTGCCATCTGAGGGGAAATGATGAGAAAGGGAGGGTTTTCCAGTTTTTTTCATTTATCTATTTAATCTTCTTTCTTTTTCTTTTTTGTTTGTGTGGGTGTGTGTGGTCTTTTTGGTTTTTATTGTGTGAGTTTTTGAGTTGGAATTGTTTATTTTTTTGTTTTTGTCCTTAATGTTCTTTCTTTGTTCTTTTTTATTACTATTATCATCATTACTATTACTATTATTGTCCTTATTAATCTCTTTGTTTAAATGCGTGATATATATGAAGAGGAAGAAGAAAAAGGAGAAGGAGGAGGAGGAAGCAGAAGAGAAGAGAGAGAGAGAGAGAGAGAGAGAGAGAGAGAGAGAGAGAGAGAGAGAGAGAGAGAGAGAGAGAGAGAATTAATGCAAGGAGGCGTGGTGGGAGTCCCGTCAACACCAACTTGAAACATCGTCACGAAACTCGAAACGTTAACTGCCTCATTGCCAGGTTTTCGTTAACGAGATGTGGTTTGCCGATATTGATTCTCTATAGTATCTTACCTTCCTTCCTTCTTCTCTTCCTTCCTCTTCTTCTCTCCTCTCCTCTCTTCTCTTCTCCTCTCCGCGTCTCTCCTCTTCTCTCCTCTCCTCTTCTCCTCTTCTCATTTCGTATATACTTGACGAAGCAAGAAGAAAAGGTTTAACTTTCCCACAATACTCGTTAGAGGAGGAATTTTACCTTAAAGGAGATGCACATCGTATAAGTTTACAGTCTTGATAACGACTGATGGATAGAAGTCGAGAGGAGGAGGAGGGGTAGGGATTCTCTGCACTCTCTCTCTCTCTCTCTCTCTATCTCTCTCTCTCTCTCTCTCTCTCTCTCTCTCTCTCTCTCTCTCTCTCTCTCTCTCTCTCTCTCTCTCTCTCTCTCTCTCTCTCTCTCTCTCTCGCTAAGCCTCCCAATACGGTGCAGTGAGTAGAAGTTTTGATACACCTTTCCAATCATATACCTGAGTTGTATTGAAGAGAGTCTCGTTGGGTGGTTCCTTCCATGTATACTTTCATCACCTTCCTCCTCTCCCCCGCTCCTCCCCTGATTGAGTGGGTCTTAAAAATAACGTGACGGTTTGGTTATTATTATTGCTTCGGCGCCGTATTTTGCAGTTTTAACTCTTTGTTTTACGACTGGCAAACACTATCTTTTCTTCCTCTTCCTCCTCCTCTTCCTCTTCCTATATAGTCTCCTTCCTCCTCCTCCTTCTCTTCCCTCCTATGACTCGTGTTTATTGCTGTAGTCACCCCTTTAACGTTATGAGGAAAACGATGTGTAAGTCGAACGTCCGGTATCACACGCGATATGTAATTTGTCAACACGTAAAAACAAAAGAAAAACGCAAAACAAACCACGGAAACCCAACCACGTCAAGAGATTTAGTTGTGGTCGCCATGAGAGAGAGAGAGAGAGAGAGAGAGAGAGAGAGAGAGAGAGAGAGAGAGAGAGGGAGAGAGAGTCACGGCCAGTCCTGAAGGCACAATAGAATACGTGAGAGGAATGAGAATTTCCAAGGAAAGAGAGAGAGAGAGAGAGAGAGAGAGAGAGAGAGAGAGAGAGAGAGAGAGAGAGAGAGAGAGAGAGAGAGAGAGAGAGAGAGAGAGATGAAGGAAAGAAGGGGAATGCAGACCCCCCGGAGGCTGTGGGTCACACACACACACACACACACACACACACACACACACACACACACACACACACACACACACACACACACACACACACACACACACACACACACACACACACACACACACACACACACACAGACACACACACAAGACACACACACACACAGAGACGAGACAGACACGAGAGAGACCCGAGAAAGATGACTGAGAGAGAGAGAGAGAGAGAGAGAGAGAGAGAGAGAGAGAGAAGGGGGGGCGGTGTATTCCTCACTCCTCTCCATTTCTCTCCTCTTTCCTCTTCATTCCTTTCGTTTCCTCCCTTTATGACGTATTGGCGCCAAAGAATCGATAATGAGAGGTATGAATGGAGTAAAGAGAGAGAGAGAGAGAGAGAGAGAGAGAGAGAGAGAGAGAGAGAGAGAGAGAGAGAGAGAGAGAGAGAAAAGAAACTCGGCTGAATGTAGGAATTACTTAAGAAGGGTACATTACTTTTTACTCTATCTACCTATCTATCTATCTATCTATCTATCTATCTATCTATCTATCTATCTATCTATCTATCTATCGAGCTACATATCTATCACGATGCATAGAGAGGAAAATGAAAGTAAAAAGTAATTATATTTAAATTGCAGAAGATTTTTTGTCATGTATAATATTTTTTTCATTCTTGTCAGGTAAAATTTTATAAACGGGTTGGATGATGGAAGGGAGAGAGGAGGGGAAAGGGGAGGAGGAAGGGTAGGGGGAGGGAGGCAAGGAGGTGGAGGAGGGGAAAGGGGTGTGAGGTTAGTCCACTAGTTATTCATACCTGGAGGAGAAGAATGTTGAAGGTAAACAAACAGCAGTAAGCAGGTGGAGGTCAAGCAGGAAGCAGACAGGTGTTTGTTGTGCACGAAAACTGAAAACTGTTCTAACTTGGCGGAGGAAACACGTATTAGACTTGTTTTTTGTTGTTGTCAGTAGCTCACTTCCTGTTTGTAGTGATTTGTTTTTTTTTTCTCTCTCTCTCTCTCTCTCTCTCTCTCTCTCTCTCTCTCTCTCTCTCTCTCTCTCTCTCTCTCTCTCTCTCTCTCTCTCTCTCTCTCTCGGGAAAAATAACTTGTTTGAGAGAGAGAGAGAGAGAGAGAGAGAGAGAGAGAGAGAGAGAGAGAGAGAGAGAGAGAGAGAGAGAGAGAGTAAAGGTCAGACTAAGGTGTAACCCAAGGAAACTTTGTGTGCGTGAGACCATTGATGTGTGTGTGTGTGTGTGTGTGTGTGTGTGTGTGTGTGTGTGTGTGTGTGTGTGTGTGTGTGTGTGTGTGTGATCGTTACTTAAGATAGCACTTATAGTTTAGCCTTTTTGTTCTGTCAGCTTACTTCCTACTTCTCCTCCCCTTCCTCCTCCTCCTCCTCTTCCTCCTCCTCCTCCTCCTCCTCCTCCTCCTCCTCCTCCTCCAGTTACTCGCAGAGGTTAATCATATGCTCAAGGTAATTATATGCTAAGTATCGTTTGCACTGGTGTGTGTACTCTGACCACAAAACCCGCCCTTTTCCTTCTTCCTCTCTCCCTCCTTTCCTTCCTTTTCTCTCCCTTTCCCTCCTCCTCCTCCTCCTCCTCCTCCTGTGTGTAAGGTAATTGTCTCATATTTCTCTGCGTGTGGAGGGAGTCACGTCATGGAGGGAATGTTAAGTAGCCTTGGATGGGTTCGAACCCTGGCACAGCTACACCTCGAACCAGCTATGTCATTCAGCCAGCGAGGCAACCCAGGCACCTCCACTCTGATAGATGGATAGATAGATAGAGAGAGAGTAGAGGAAAATGATGTATTGAAGAAACTAGATATATATTACCCATGTACCTTCCTTCCTCCCTCTCTTCCTTCCTTTATTCTGCTATCCCTCTCCTTCCCTCCTTCCTCACAGTAATAATCTTTGCTGTTGCGTTGGTTCAAAATCCGAAAATCCGTTCTTGCCTCCCTCCTTGCTTTTCTTTCCTTCCTCCTTCCTTCCTTCCTTCCTTCCTTCCTTCCTTCCTTCCTTCCTACCTACCTTCCCTCCAGCCTCTGCATAGTGGTGTGGTGGTGTGGTGGTGTGGGATACTTGCTTTCATTCATCCTTCTCGTTGCACACTTCTGCCTTCCTCTGACGGAAACACTCATAATGTGGATAAAAATTTAAGATATATCGCTACCACATCGATTTGCTGTCAGTTCAAATATTCTCCTACACCACCACCACCACCACCATCACCACCACCGTTACCACCACCACCACCATCACCACTCTCGTCATTATCTCTTTCAGTATTTTATTTCATAGATATTACCTTTATTTTTCACGCCTTATTATTTTCCTCGCTCTTTTCTCTTCCTGTGGGTGTGGGTGTGTGTGTGTGTGTGTGTGTGTGTGTGTGTGTGTGTGTGTGTGTGTGTGTGTGTGTGTGTCTGAAGAATAATATGTGTGGTGTTGGCAAAGGAAGGTAATCATCTTTTTCTTTTTTTCTTTCTCTACCTTTCTCTCTTTCTCTTTCTTTCTCTCTTTACCTCCTCTCCTCTCCTTCCCACTCCTCTATCCTCTTCTTCTCTTCCCTCATCTCTTCTCCTTATCCCACCTCACCTGCCATCCTTACCTTTCTTTCTTTCCTTCCTTCCTTCCTTCCTTCCTTCCTTCCTTCCATCCTTCCTTCCTTCCTTCCTTCCTTCCTTCCTTCCTTCCTTTCCCTCTTCGTGTCCCTGCCTCAAATCGTAAACTTTGGAACAAGCACCGCCACCAAGGAAGTTTCAACACACACACACACACACACACACACACACACACACACACACACACACACACACACACACACACACACACACACACACAATGTCGATACCTACTCTCCTTATCACACATCCTGAGTACCTTACCTTACCTGGCTAGCACACCTGAAGGACGTGAGGGGAGTGCAAGGAGGAGGAGGAGGCGCCTGAGAAACCAACATAGAAGTGAAAGACGCAGGAATGAAGGAAAGAAGGTAGGAAAGAAGGAAGGAAAGAACGCCTGGCTGTTAGGATGAGGTAGTGAAAAAAACGAAACACTAGAAAGAAAATGGAATAGCACAAGGCTGTCACATCTCCCATAACGGAATTTCCTGTGTGGGGTGAAAATCGCAATTGAAACTCTTTGTGTATCTAGACGAAGAGGAAGAAAGGCGAAAGGTGTCCCTAAACCCTTTCTCTTGATCCCTCGAAGGTGTGTGAAGGAGGAGGAGGAGGAGGAGGAGAGTGTGAGTGAGTGAGTGAGTGAGGAGACGATGCGTGGTGGAGGAGGTGAAGAAGAAAAGTGGGGTAAATGGAGGTGTTTATGTGCACGCAAGTCTTGTGTGTGTGTGTGTGTGTGTGTGTGTGTGTGTGTGTGTGTGTGTGTGTGTGTGTGGTAGGATTTCCTGTTTCTGCCTGAAGGATTTTGATTATGTGTCGTGTAGGAATGAGTGAGTGTGTTGATGTTAAAATGTGTTTTATGAGTGTATCTGTGCTTATTTATGTCTCTTTTTCTTTTCTTTTTTCCTCATTCTTTCTTTCGGTCACTTTTATTTTTTTTCTTATTGTTTTTTTTATCCTGATTGTTCTTTTTTGTTCCTCGTTTTGTTCTTAATTCTTTCTTTCTTTTTCTTTGCTTCTCTTTCACTGTTTCTCCTCCTTGCTATTCATATCTTTATTGTCTTCTTGTTCTTTATCTGATGCTCAGTTTTTCTTTACTCTATGTGTATGTTAGTGTGTATGTATATATGTATTTGTAAGTTATCTCTCCCTCTTTATCTCCACCTCTTCTTCTTATGTTTATCATTACTGTTTGATTGTTTTGTTTGTTTTGTTTTGTTGTCTTTCCTCTCATTACCTTTCACTTTCTATCTTCATTTTTTGTTTTCAATCTGTTCTTCAATATTTTTTTCCTCATTTTTTTATTTTGATTTCCTCTTCCCTCTTATATTACTTATTTTCTCTCATTTTCTTCAGTTTCCTTCATTTTTTCTGTCATATCTTCTACATCTATCTATCTATATGTATCTATCTATTTATCTATCTATCTCCACTCCTTCCTTTCTTCTACCTATTCTTCTTTCGTTCTCCTTTCCCATTTCCTTCCTCTCAACTTTAATCTCTTCTGTTTTACCTCCATTTTCCTTCATATTCTCTTCCCTCTTGTGTTTGTCAGCGGTGGAGCAACAACATTTTCGTTTCCCTTCCACCACCACCACCACCACCACCACCACCACCACCACCACCACCATCACCACCACTACCTCGTGATTGAAGTCAAGGTTTTGAAAGAATGAACAGAAATAATAATAGTAATACCTTGCAAGATATTAAATTCGGACGTGGTCTTTCAAAATTACTACAGCTATGATAAAACAAGATTATATATATTACTCTCTCTCTCTCTCTCTCTCTCTCTCTCTCTCTCTCTCTCTCTCTCTCTCTCTCTCTCTCTCTCTCTCTCTCTCTCTCTCTCTCTCTCTCTCTCTCATTAACGGAAGAAGATAGCACAAAGGATATTTTTTAAGCTGAAAATCCTCCTGTGTTGCGGAGGAAAATCATGCTGACGTCTGCACTTTCCTCCCTTCCGCCTATAGGACTAAGGAGAAGGAAGAAGAGGAGGAGGAGGAGGAGGAGGAGGAGGGGGGGAGCATCGGCCAACATAGGTACGCTCGCTGTTATAAAACCCAACTCGTGTTTTCGTTGCATTATACTTTACAACGGGTCCGTGACAGCCTCGTGGCCAGCCTGGTAAACCTATTGATTCTTGGAGGCAGGAAGGTGAACGAGGCAGGCGTGGGGTAAGGGTAGAAGGTATTAATGGCTGCCTCTTCCTAGAAAAACACATTGCACTCCTCCTCCCATGTAGTCTTCCTTCCCTTCCCATGCAGAGCCTATTTCCTCACCTGCTGCCTGCCATTAATAAGTCTCGTCCAGGTCTACACACCAGCGCGTCTTGTGACCTTGAGAAAAATATTGCCTCTTCGCCCGAGTCTTCCTGTTGTGATCCAAAGTTACGTTGATGCATTCCCTTCTCGTCTTATTGGCTAAATTGGTGCTATTTACTGCTCTCTCTCTCTCTCTCTCTCTCTCTCTCTCTCTCTCTCTCTCTCTCTCTCTCTCTCTCTCTCTCTCTCTCTCTCTCTCTCTCTCTCTCTCTCTCTCTCTCTCTCTCTCTCTCTTCTCCAGACGAGTTTAATCAAATTTTTCTTTCCTCAAAAAAATAAAAGTTGGAAATTCGAATGAAGAAATGAAACTTTAATCACGTGACATTATTGTTGTAGTTTTTTTTTGTTCGTGTGTGTGTGTGTGTGTGTGTGTGTGTGTGTGTGTGTGTGTGTGTGTGTGTGTGTGTGTGTGTAAGTCACCGTTTTCTTTACCTCTGAATTTGACAGTCCTCGGTCTTAAGCAAATCGGGGAAAAAATTGCTGTTCTAATCAGGTTTCCTTCTTGACTTTTCGTACTGTAGCTGCTTCTGTGTCCTCCTCTTTGTCCTCCTCCTCCTCCTCCTCCTCCTCCTCCTCCTCCTCCTCCTTTTCCGTTATTGTGTCTTCTATCTCTCCACTTTCTCGTGTTTACAGAAAACGTAAGTGGAGGAGCAAGAGGAGGAGGAGATTAGACTCAAAAATATGTTCTCTCCTTTTATCAATATCCCGGTAGCTTAAGAGGCATAGATTGCGCTAAATTGAAAAATGTTAACGTTAAAGAGAAGAGAGTTTTTTTCAGGGTAAACTTTCAATATACGTTATTTTGGTGCGTTGATGATGATGATGATAATGATGATAATAAGGAGAATGTTATATTTTATCATGTAATGTTTGTATTTTTAAGAAGTGAGAGAAATGTTTGGAGATAATGAAACGTGTGTGTGTGTGTGTGTGGGTGTGTGTGTGTGTGTGTGTGTGTGTGTGTGGACAATGAACATGTGTATTCTGTCATTATATCTGAGTTACCGTTGGTGGAGGAGCGAACTAGAACCTGCCGTCCTTATGAAAAACTGCAGTTCAGCGCCATCTGTTAACGAGTGTTTTGATCGACTACGTTCATAAGACCTTTTCTTCTTTTTCTTCTTCTTATTATTATGCTTCTTCATGTTTTTTCTTCTACTATTTCTACTTCTATATGTACTTCATCTTTTTTTTTTACCTTTTCTCTTTCCTCCTCCTCCTCCTCCTCCTCCTCTCCTCCACATTAGCATACGAGCACAGCATTGTTTCCTCCGCCTTCATGCTTCCCTCAGGACCTTCGTTCACACCAGCCCGTGCAACCTTTTACGTTACAGCGAATAAAAAACCAGGAAAAGTTCAATAAAAAAGAGGCGAAACGGCGAGGTAGGTGTAAGTACGTACAGCTTCATATGTAATAACCGGTTACTGTTTATAGCCACTAAATTTCCTTCGTTGCAGCCATTAAATAGTTTATGGCGGGAGTTTCGTCTGAAGCGGAAAGGAAAAAGGGCGCCAATAACGAGGTTCGCTTCACGTAATTGGATATTTGTCTGCCAGGAAGGGAAAGAACCGCGCAAGAGTGTTCAGATGGCGGCGCTACATGTTTCAGAGGCATTGAAGAGTAGAGTGTTTCAGTGTTTCAAGCTTCGACCAGCCACTCACTGCTAGGTTATGAAGCAATTATTGTACTAGCTTCATTCACCCTTAGTTGAACTCGTAACTCTTAAGAACATGGACACACTCAGCTATCATCTCGTTTATGGTTTTTTCACTTTCACTGCAGCGCCAGAATTCATATAAACCAGGGACTTAGAAGAGAGAATAAGAAGGAAGGCGCCACCCTTATAATATAGACTCCTTGGCGCAGGTGAAATGGTGATTGATATTATAGTAATCAGAAAACTTAATCCAGATTCGTCACCAGCATGCCTGAAAACCTCTATGAGTACAGTGGAAAACCAAGCACATGAATATTGGCAAGTACAAAAAATTCAACAGTGTCCCCAATATCTTCATTTTCTTTGGTTCCATCTCCCTCCCTCCCCTCCTCCATATGACCCGCTGTCTGTTTCACTTCCTTTATTTTTATTTATTTATTTAGAGAGAGAGAGAGAGAGAGAGAGTAATACTACTACTACTACTAATAATAATAATAATAATAATGATAATAATAATAAGTAATATCAGTAATTTCTCGTCCCCAACGTACTGTATGAATCAAAATATTTCACCCAGCTATAATTAAATTGTCCACCACTAACTACCTCCTCCTCCTCCTCCTCCTCTTCCTCCAACCCTTTGCTAATTTCCCCAACACCACGACTGAATTGCATTTCCCGAACACCACTGCAATTTAGAGTTTCACATGTGGATAATAAATGAACGTGCAATACGGAACATCCAAACTCCATAGACTATTAAGATAAAAATTACCAAAATAGATATAAAAATAATCACAGCACAGTGTTGGGTCTTGTTGATGATTTTTGTGGGTATCATATTCCCTCTTGCCCTCCTTCTCTCTAGGGAGTGGAGATTAAGACGTTTTAACCTATCTTTGTAGGGTAAATTTCTCAGCCCCTGAATCATCTTGGTCATTCTTCTCTGGACTGCCTCCAAGGAGCCTATATCCTTCTTATAATAAGGGGACTAAAATTGAGCTGCATAATCTAGGTGGGGTCTAACTAGCGCTAAAAACAACCTCAGAATGACCTCAGAACTCCTATTTGTCACACACCTACTAATAAATCCCAGTATCTTGTTGGCCCTATTTCTAGCTATAATACACTGTTCCCTGGGGCGCAAGTCACTGCTTATTTGAACTCCTAAGTCCCTCACACTATATGACTTTCCCAAGGTAATGTCACTTAATGTGTAGTCTACAGGCCTATTACCTTTACCTACGCTCATAATGCTACACTTGTTAACACACACACACACACACACACACACACACACACACACACACACACACACACACACACACACACACACACACACACACAACCCCCAACACACACAACACCAAACTCCATATATATACGTGATATGCAACACCACTGGTGCCCTAAGTATTATAATTATTCATCGGAAACACAATCAGATTACATTGCCTGGCGTCAGCTGAGTGTGTGTGTGTGTCTAGGGATATGCACCTATCCAGCCTGTCAGCCCTTCAGCTCACCATAATACACTTACAACACAACACACTCACCTTCATCTCTATCCTTGTAGGTCGTCATGTCTTAACACTTCTTTTACCGTACCTAACACACAATAATTAACACTCTTGGATGTAAACAAATAATTACGGTGTTTTTTTCTCATTTTGTCATTGTTTTTTCCGTTTTTCTTTTTTCTATGGCTTATTTAGGGTTTACTTTCTGTTTGAATAATTTTTATATATTCTATTCTATGGTTTATATTGGTTTAATTTCATTATTATTGCTTTATTCTATTATTCGATTTCATGATTGACCTTAGAAATAAACATTTTTCATGAAATAAATACGAATCAAATATAACAAATGTTTATGTAGGAAACGGATAGGTACTTCAAACGATTTTTTTAAGTATATATAATTGCTTTCCTGTGTATAATAATAATCTCAATTTTGGTTTAATATATACGTGATCCAGTAGTCAACGCACGGCCGCCACCTAGCCACCTGTTGAAACTTGTTGATGTTCTTATATTAGGTTACTTACACTTAATAGGTAATGTTTTCTTTATATCCCTCCACTATTAATGGTGAAGAATGATGTGTTACTGCTCCTCCATCCCTCAAAATGACATGTAGAGAAACAATCATTATTTCAAAAGCATCGTGACCAAATATTGAGTCAATAATATAACCAGTTCACAAAAACATGACTGTGTTGTGGGTCGTCGTGGGATACGTGAACGGAGGACAGGTAACGATGGGAGGCAGCGAGAATGAGGAGTGAAACGACACCACCAACAACCACAATAATAACAATAACAACCAACACACAAGGTAATTTACTAGACAACACGGGCGCCTCTTCGTGCTATGAATACACACACACACACACACACATACATACACAGCCTTGTTTTCACCACTTCCATTCTATCCAGTTCATTCCTTGATCATACGGTAGTTTCCATTTCATACACAATGCTAAGGACATCCATACCCTTCCACAGCCCTCTCACCACACTTTCTATTGACGCCCGTTTCGGTGGTCTATATCATGTATCGAGTCCAAGCATATATTTCATCATCCTAGATTCACAACTGTAAACTGTATAATTATAGTCCTTGTAACCTTTGTAACGGTACCCTTTCTTATCAGGCCGAGGCAGCTACCAGCCCACCACCCCGGAAGGCAGATCACAAAGACCGCCTAATATACGGTATTAAATTTCCTGCTGGGTGCACAGGGTCATGGGTGTAAGGAGGTCACTGATCATTCCCAGTGACAAGAAAACCAAGGAGCCGAGATGACGCGAGGGAGCAGACGACCTAACTGTCCGTCCGCAATGTCTCGGTTACTCTGCCGGGCTGATGTATTTTCAGCCCTAAAATCTTTCTGCAGGAACTATGGCGTCTCTGGGGTAAGTTATAGGCAGATAAATCTATCCTGCATGTCATGAGTACAGTGGCTGAGGCTACAGTGTCGTGGTGAATGAGATTATTGTGTTGAAAGTAAATTATATACTGATGCTTTCCCCGAATATGTCTAATTATTTCCCTTCTTTTTCAAGCAGGCTGTTGGGAAATCTCAATATTCAGAGGTACGGAGTGAGTTAGAGTAATTTTCTTCCATTTTGTATTTGATTATGAGTGTTGAGATGTCATATTTTTCCCCCTCGGTTACTATTTGCAGGTGACATTTCCGGGGTGGATTTAAGTTTATTTTGGCCTTGAAGTTTAAGGCAAGTTGAGGTTTATCAGTAACCAGCACCAGCATGTCACCCACACCTTTGCATGTTAAGACGATTGTCAGTTTTGTATCTGAGAGTTTTGGAGTTTATGTGCAGTTAAAAGTTGATTCCTTGTCATGTATGATTTAGTAACTGTAGAAGGGAAGGGAAGGTGTAGAATCAAGGCCAGGAAAGGCTACACAAGAGGTCTGGCATGTAGTGAAATAATCATTAAAGAAGTACTCTTGGTGGTGTGATTGTTGAATGAGAAACCTTGTTAATAACCTTTTTGAAATACCTCGATTGGTACCAATGGTATATTTTTTTATGATAAAATTGTATTCGAGTTGCACCCAAACAACATATTTTTCCTACAAATTTTAGGTATTATTACAGAATAGGATATCTGGCACATTAATTCTTACCTATTTTGTTGTGTAAATCTCGTCATTCTGAGTATATATATTGAATATTGAACTGACTGCACTCTGCCATTGTGCGGAAGACTGTGTGGAGTGTTACAGGTTAGGTCGGCTCAGTTTAGAAAAGTTCAATTTGGCTGATTAAAAAAAGGGCTCGCTGAGACGAGCAGCTGGCCATCACAAGGTGACAAGATGAGCCACAAGGCAGGCAGGCGGAATGCATGATTCCGTAATTTTAGCAGATTTTTATGTGTTTCTGTTACAAATCGTAGCTGATGTGTACAGTCACCTAATGCTTAAATAGTTAAGTATGGAAGCTAAGGCAAGTGGTCCACACAGATTCGAGGGTCACAGACACTGCCACCCTACCCAAGGAAGGTGAAGATTGTGGAGGTTGGGCCCAGGGACGGCTTGCAGAATGAGAAGGCTTTGGTGCCCACCAATGTGAAGATAGAGTTGATCAACAAGTTGGCGGGTGCTGGACACCGTGCAGTGGAGGTGACCAGGTCAGTGTATCAGTCATGTAAGCATTGGTCATGAAGTAGTAAGTTGCCGTATTTGACAGAATATAAGATGCATAGGCTTATAGGACGCACCTCAATTTTGGCCGGCATTTTAAAATGGATGTGCTGAGATTAGCAACTGGCTGTGGCGAGGCAAGCAACAGGGCAGGCGGGATGCATGATTCCGTAATTTTGTGCAGAAATGAATGGTAAAAACATTTGATTCACTGCCTAAATCACTTGAATAATATTAGGTGCACCAGAAATTCATTGATTGGTTGAACCTACAAATTTTCCAGATTTCATGACTAGATTCCCCATGGCATATTTTTTTATCTTTGAGTACACTTTCCAACCTTACTCTTCATTTACACTACGAGTTCATCTTCCAGCCTTGTTAGTACAACCTTGCTATCTATCCTAGTTATACATTTATCATTTGATGCATATCTGCATGGCAAAGGATTGAAGTTAGCAACTGAAATGAGTAAACCTTGGCAGTTTTTATATGAATGATGTAGATGCAAGGATGTTTGGCATGTATAATAAAGGTGTCAGTGGTAACTAGTTTATACATTTTCTGATATTTTCAGTTTATTGTATTCAGTTCTCTAACTAAATATTTCCAAATTACTTATAGCAACATTAAGGTAGATTAGAAACATAACATCTGTAGAATATCAAAAACTGACTCCTTTTGTAGTAATTACCAAGGTGTCACATATTTCTGTTCACAGTTTTGTGTCTCCGAAGTGGGTGCCTCAGATGGCTGATCACTTGGAGGTGGTGCAGGGGATTCAGCGCATCAGTGGAGTGTCCTACCCCGTACTGACACCAAATTTGAAGGGATTTGAGGCAGCGGTGAGGGCATTGGCCAGTGTGTGTGTGTGTGTGTGTCTTTAGGTTCATGCACTGGACTCATCATCTCCAGCCATCGTGGAGAGAGTTCAGAGCTTATTATAGCATGATTTATGGATAAGGCTGTGACCTTTCCCACACCACACACCTCATCCTTTTGTTGAAAGAGGACAGTAACTGGTCGTTCGTCACTAAAGCTTTGCGTCTTGAGCGAGACGTGAACCTCAGCTTGCCGAGTGACAGGCTGGAAAGTTATGCACTGAGTTATTGAATAGTGTAGTGTGTGTGTGTGTGTATTTAACTAGATGTATTACACAGGGCCTGAGCTACACTTATGAGGTCCTGTCTCTGTAGCTACATTTGTCTAGTATTTCCTTTAGTTGTACATTCTTCGCCATTGTTACCTTTTCTTTCAGTCTATTTCAAGTATGTCTCTATACTTCTCTGGAGAAAGCTCTATGTACTTTTTTGTGTCGTTGAGGCCATTTCCTTTTTGTAATTTTTACTTGTGTTCCCTCAAATATCTAATCTCTTTTTCTTCTCAACAATAGATTTTTTGTATTAGTTTCCTCCAGGTTGTTCATCAATTATATATAGTAATTAAGTCTTCTCCTTCTCTTCTCTCTTTAAGTATTGTCAGTTGTATTTAAATCTTTCCTCATATGTTATGTGTGTGTATGCATTTACGCGTGCCTGCATACAAGACATGCCTTATGCAAGTACGTGTTTCAACTCATGAAATAATATAAAATGCTTTTTTGACCACCTATAGCACATAATAAGATTCAAACCAAGCATATTATTCATCTCTTTAACTTAAATAGCTGTTTTCCTTCTTTGCACTGTGTAGTAAAGAACAAAAATGGTACAGTTTCAGGCAGGATGTGAGGAAGTGGCAATCTTTGGTGCTGCCTCAGAGAGCTTCAGCCAAAAGAACATCAACTGTAGTATTGCTGAGTCCTTGGAGCGCTTTGAGTGTGTGGTGGAGGCTGCTAAAAGGAGGGGCGTCAGGGTGAGGGGTTACGTCTCCTGTGTGTGTGGCTGCCCCTACGAAGGATCCGTTGACCCCAAGATTGTGGCTCAGGTGTGAACAGTTCATTGGTTTAACTATGATAGTATAGAAGACTTTTTTTTCTTTATGAGAATGTAACTCTTTGTTCTAATTCTTGATCTCTATTTTATTCTCTGTAACTTTGTACTTGCAAGCTTTATTGAGCTCATTTAATGATGTTTCGAACATTTTGATTTATATGGTTTCACTTGATACTTGGATTTGTCTTATTTGTTTCAACACTTCCAGGCATCTGTTGAACCCTTTTCATTATCCTTCACCATGACTAAGACTTAGAATAACTCGACACACCAAACTTACCTTGATGCAATGGTGTGTTACTTCCCCAGGTTGCCCACACCATGTATGAGATGGGTTGTTACGAGATCTCCTTGGGGGATACCATTGGTGTGGGCACGCCAGGCAGCATCCACCACATGCTGGAGGAGGTAATGAAGGTGTTGCCGGCAGATGTGTTGGCAATACACTGCCACGACACCTACGGCCAGGCACTCCCCAACATCCTGACAGCAATGCAGGTGGGTGCTGGTACTTAGGTGGTGTGTGGTTGTAATTATGTTATGAGAGGATGAGATGATTATGCCGGTTATTAGAAGTGTGTGGGATTGTGTTTCTATTCTGTTTCCTCTTCCAAATGTGTGACAATCTTTGAAGGGGATGAAATGATGTCAGTTATTGTGCGTGTGCTAAGTAATGTTTTTCTTTTATTGTTATTCTGTTGTTCTGAAGTAGAGTTGATGATGTCACACTGTGTACTTGAGTTTGCTGAATCAAGCATGGAATTGAAAAGCCTGCTGTCATCGCTTAGCTTTCTTATACTGTGGTCTGTGGCTCTTGAAGTCACATTTATTCTGCCTTTCCTTCTTTCTCCTCCTTGAAGTAGTTAATCAATGCCTCTGGTTTCTGTCACATCCCTCTAGCATTTCTAAAAAGATATATATTCATTATAGACAAAAATATCCCGTGTGCAGGTAACCATATTGATGCGTTTCCTTTCCTTGTGTTTCAGATGGGAGTGAGTGTGGTGGACGCCTCGGTGGCAGGCCTTGGAGGGTGTCCCTATGCCAAGGGAGCCTCAGGGAACGTGGCAACAGAGGATGTGGTGTACATGCTCAACGGCCTTCATATAGAGACTGGAGTGGACCTGGACAAGCTGATTGATGTTGGGAATTATATTTGTAAGGTGTTGAACAGGCAGAATATGAGCAAGGTGAGCTGCGCCAAGACCAGTTGCTGAAACACTCGTCATCTTTGTCACCATCATCACCATCATCATCATCATTGTAGTGTATCATTTTAGACGGATTGTTACACCTGAGATTTCCAGAACATTAAGAAACTCATCTGGACCAGGAGATAACAGTCAGTTTGTACAAGGAGAAACAGGGATCAATTTCTAACTTGACAGATACAAGTGTAGTTTGGACGCCTTTTGTTTGTTGAGGACCTGCATGGTTTCTATCACTCCCAAGATTGATTATTGGTGATTCAGATCATGTGTTTAATTCTCAACCAAACAACCTGTATGTTAGCCTACCACCGTTTTTCATCCATATTGTCTCTTTTTCTTTTATCTTTTCCATTTTTGGTCTCCTTGCTGCTTATGCGTGTAATGCAGAATTTTCTGAAACATTAAAGAATTGATGTCGAGGAAACCAAGAGAGGTTAATGGATTTTAGCGTGGTAGCTCTGGCCCAGCAAACTTAAGGCATTCATTATAACCACTTATGTAACAAACACTATCCACGGGCTGAGTGGAGTGTGTTGTGTTGTTGTTTGTTTGGTTACTACACTGTTGATAAAAGGAAAAGCGGTTTATGCTAAAACTTATGTGACAACAGAAAAGGTTGTGCATACCAGGATTTTGGTTGTTTACTGAACAGAAAAGTATTAATGAATTCTTATTTAGGTGTTTATGTGTGGTCATGTCTTGCTGAAACTATGTAGATCAGACTTCTTATCATAGTAGTTGTGACTAGTTGTGTCGAAAATCATTAAGGTTTGTGAAGATTTCAAACATGGTCCCATTAAGTATTGTAATTCTTGATCAACATCATTATTAGCGTCATCACAAGGTTAGTGCATTGTTTTGAGTTCATCTGTGATATGTATTTTAGTATTGAATAGGATATAGTTATACTCCTGGAGGCACCTTGAGTTTTATTGGAGGATTTCAAGAGAAGAGTCGGCAAATGAATTGGATAAATGTGTTGCATGTTACAAATGATTGGATAAAAGAGAGAAAATTATGGTTGCAGTCACATACTCAACACACAAAGAAGATACTTGTTATGCCTTCTGTAGATTGCCTGTTAAACCATGCAACTTTGAAAAGAGATCAAATTATGTAAATTCATAATAAATATTTAAATTAGATTGAGTACTTTTAACGTATTATCATATGAAAAATTGTGACGCACTTAATGCAGCCCGGTGTAATGGTTGACACGCTTGGCTCACATCCGAGAGATCCCGGGTTTGAATCCCTGGCTGAGTGGAGACAGTTTGAGCTCTTCTCCATAAACACTAACTCCAGATCACCTATCAGTTCAGTTCAGAATTTAAGCCGAGGAATTGTGACCTTTCAAACTGGCAAGAATGGAAGGCTAGCAGTTGAGTCCTCCTATATGTGTGTGTGGTCCTACAGGAGTGGAAGGTCAACAATCATGTCCTCTGTCATTCATCATGGTTTTTAGGGTCACACGCTGGACTCATGATAACCATCCATTACCCATTACCCTTCTGGATAGAGCATAAGAGATCATTTTGCCCGATCAATGGGTAAGGCTGTGACTTTTCACACACCACGCACCCCATCCTCTAGCTCAAGGAAGACAGTAACTGCTTGGTCATCAGTGAAAACTTTGTACCTTGAACGAGGTGTGAACCTTATCCTGCTGAGTGACAGGCGAGGATGTTATCAACTCGGCTACCAAGTAGTGTATGTGTGTGTGTGTTTGTGTGTGTGTGGATTGGATGCTTACTACATGTGATCAAAAATTGTTTGCCACGTTTTTATTGATAAAAAGGCAAAGCTATAGAATAAATATTAGATGTTTATTGAATAACTTTTTTCTGTATTTGTATATTAGAAACTAACATGTAGTACTTTTTACTGACTTTTAACTGGATGGTTATGTATGTGGACCTGAACCTTGTGATCCTGTAGATAGATTAACATTCATTTCATCACGGATTGAGGCTGGGAGGTAGATACTCTAAAATGTTTGACATCATACACTGCACAAACTAGAAAACTTGAAAGCTCTTCATATGTTTCATACACACCATGTTCTCCAGCAGTCTTGGGAATCAATTTGTATGTAGAGCACAACCTCCACTCAACTCCCAAAATTCTCCATCATGATCCAATTGAACCTTGTAATAAGCTTGCATACTTTTCCTTTAAAGGTTTCCTATTGAGGTGTGAACTTAGGAAGGGAGTTGAGTTATTGTTATTACCTTTACTGTATAAACACACAATGTAACAACCTAATGATGTGTAGGTGTGTCATTGGTCTCTCCACTACTGTGCTGCACTAGTAGAGTTGTAGTGTAGGAAGGAGCACTAGTGTCTGGTTATAAAGTAGTATTGTTCCATGTTTGGACTTGTATTGTGCTGTGCCACCTTGTCAAATTGAAGACGCAAATCTAGGGAAGATGAGAAGTTAGCAAATGCTTGAGAGATTTCTTGTCTTTGCTGTATGGTGAGGTTTTTTTTTTTTTTACTAAATACATCAAAGGTATGGTTCACCAAAACTTAGTATACTTTGGATCAGTAAGAAGATGAGGAGTTCCAATATTACTTGTACAATGTCAGTTATTTTTGTTAACCATAAATTAACCATAAATTAATATAGTAAAGTTTTGATAGCCTTAAGCCTAAGTCACTGTGTTTCTTGTGAGGAGGTGCATGTGTCGGAAGCCTTGGGAGGGAAGGTAAGGAAGAGGCTTTGGTGATGTCCTGCCTCACCCACAGCTTTACCAGATGACCTGCATGTGCCAAGAGCCTCTAGAGTGTTGTGTTGGGCTAGTATACTTGCTAGGTATCCGTGGACGTCTAGAGACTGGACGCTACGCTCACAAAAGTAAAACAGAGGGATGGATGTTAACAAAAACGAAATGTATTAATTTTCTTGGTCAGTGTTTGTTTGATGTGTGATTTATGAAAGTGTGACTGTACATCAGATCTAAATGTATTATATTTTTGCATTGAAATGTGTATTAAACTTTATGAAGTGATTTCTTATATACCTGCGGCTGGGTGTGGTGACAGTGTGGTACTTCATAAGGTAAATGCGTGATGTTCCCCAACTATCTAGGACAGAGAGGCAGGACTGGGGATCCCTCCTTCTCCATTATTTTCTTTTGCTTCTTTTATCGGGACACTGTTTTGCATTTATGCTATCATAACACTGCAGTATGACAAAGGATAGCAGAATGGAAGCTGCTATTACTCTTTTAATTCTTACTCCTCTACTAAGAACACTAAAGTCACAGCACTGTTTCACACTGACTTTGGTACTTGTTCTCACCAAGGAACTGAAAAAAAAGGTCTTTACAGCCATACATGACAAAGACTCATCGACTCTAGCACAAAACAAGATAACATTTAGCTTAGAATATTGCAAATGATATGCATAAATGATGGGATGGTTTGCCAATCATTTGCACCATCACCAATACTAATTAATTGAGAGAGATAGAGAGTGAGTGACGAGCATTCATCGTGAACAACTAGAAAAGCTTGTTTAGATAAATATGAGCCTTGAGTGCGTGACGATTGACTCAGTCGAGATAACGTTATCAATAGCAAATTTTTTTTTTTTTTTTTTTTTTCATCATAAGATAACTACTGTCCCCTATGATACACGGCCTGCAGCAGTTTGGATAAGGAGCCGTGGGGTGAGGATCTGCTAGACTCATGGAAGCGGTGGACTATTTATCAAGCTTCAGAACAGGAGAGCCTTAATACAACTGCAGAGTAACGTGGAGCTGCACCAGGTATGACGGGATGAGCTAGAATGGTGAGATGCTGCGTTAGGTAAAAGTTTGTTTCACTTAACCTGATGCTGATTTCGCAAGCAATTTTTTTATATTTGAAATGTTTATCATGTTATATGTAGCCTGTCCAGGTAACTTTCTGTGAGGCAGGAACAGTAGATGTGTGGACTAAGGAATATCAATGCACTGGTGCGTAGTATTAGGGTTAAGAACACCGCGTCTAGTTACTGTCACCTGAGAGACTGATAGCTGCTCCCTCGCTGAAAAGTTACACCTGATTGGTTGTTACAGGCTTACTTCCTTTCATTCCGTAGTACTTATGTATTAGCGCGCATTAACGTTTCCGACAAGAGCACTCGTTTTGATTCAAAGCGATATATGTTTTTATCATTGCGTGAAACCAAACAGTATTTCATGATAAAGTGTGTTGTGTGACCGCTTCCCTTTGATAAGTTGACTGCCGTTCCTGCGAGTGGATCACCGCCCCATTGTTTTCAGCGACGTGTATTATCCCAATGTTTTTTACTGCATCATTCGATCTTCATTAGTAACGCAACATTGATGAACATAATGTGTTATGTTATAGTGACCGCGAAGAGGAGCGCAGACACTTAAATGGTAGAGCACGAAAGGGATTTAAAGGGCTTTAAACTTCTCGGCGGAGTTTAAATAGTCCCCCAAGGCAATGCCCACACTTTACGTTTTCTGAAAACACAATATCACCTAAAATTATATTTTTCACCAAAACTGCTTGAATCGCCCACTAGTTATCAACATGAATAGGCGGGTAAGGACAACCACAAAGTTAATACAAAGGTAGCAGGCGGCGTATCTCTGTGCACGGGAGGTTAAATGATAAGAAAAGATAAAAGATAATCCTTAAAACGTAATGAGCATAAGGTCAAAGAGACGAAAGAGGGGTTGAGATGGTTGTAATGAACCAACTGTGCGGTGGAAGAGTGACGTTCAGCACGAGCAGATCACTCATAGTAAGGAATTATAACATTTCTAAGCAAAGAACAGTTGCATAACAAACACATGCCAACAACCTCAAATTTTATTACATGCTGTGATTGAATTTTGGCAGATGCATTTATTGTTGTCTCCATAAATTTCGACTTCCCATGTGTACCCATGTGTATAGGTATGTGTGAATGAAATATTGCGTTGTCCAAATTTTAATGTGTCGTCCTGTATATATTCAATAATTGCGTTGGACATAAATGGGAGAATTCAAGACTCGCCTATACAGGAAGGAAATTAAACGTGTACATTAAATATTTGAGAATATAATACAAGTAACATCTATACAAGTTTAACCGTATTTTACTCCCACTTGCTGATTCATCCCCCTCGCCCCTCGCCTTGTCTTTGTGTCCCTCCACCTAACACTCCCTCCAAGTCTCTGTCCTCTTCGCACTCTTGGTAATGTTGTCTCGCACCAAATCTCAGTGGTTAAAAACATAAGTTTATAGCTGCAGTAAATCATAAAAGATTGTATATTTCTTATTCGTTTAATTCTTTGTAGATCATCATATAATCTGTGTCGCCAAGTGGTGTTCAACGCAAGCTTAGTTGGTTCAGAACTATGCGAGGCGCTGCTACATATACGTCATGCCCAGATTACACGGAAGAGTGGAATTATGGTGACTTTGTCCATAGCTTTGTTGAATTATGACCAGATTTATTACTTTGTGTTTACAGAACCAGCTGCAGGAGGAAGGAAAGTGTGGGGATCGTGAAGAGTGGGCGTGATGGGGAGCCCAAACCACCACAGGGCACTCCTCTTGGGCTTGGTGGAGGTGACTCGACCCGTCTCGGTGCTGGACGAGGAGGCCCGAGCAAGGGTGTTTACTATGTGCCACACCGCCTCCACTGCAGGCCACGTGAAGGACCCTGCCTGGCTGGGGCGGATGGAGCGCGGGTTCATGGGTGTGGAGATCATCTTGGACCAACAACACTTTCACATTAACAGCAATGAAGTCTTGGTTGGTAGAATTAATGTTACGTAAAGTTCAGCACAAGACGAATTTGTGACATGTTTGTATCATACTGAAACAAAGTGTAATGCTATACGCCTCCTTGGTGACCCCACTGCGTGCCTCAGGTCAGCCGACACAGCCTGCGGGAGATGTGTGCCGTCATGAGGGTGCAGACAACTGAAGGTCACGTGGTATTTGTCGGCCGCTGTCAGGTGAAGGGACTGCGCCTCGCCGTGGTGCTCGATATGATGTCACAGATGGACGCACAACAACTGCAGGATGACGTGCAGCAGAGGTGGGTGTTGTGGGCGTTCCTCAAGCTTTCTTCATGGGTCACGGAACTTGTCTCTCTCTGATAAGCTTCTATAGGATCTGCAACCTTTTCAATCTCATTATTTTCTGGATGTAATGTTTGGTTTACGTCGATCACTCCTGGTTCAGTCAATCCGCCTTTTCCTTCCTATGTTTGTTTGTTTTTGTGGTTAAGTATCCTGTTCACGTCCTATTTATCACCTTTGTTATATCTAATGTTCCATATTTGGGTTCGTTATTCTCAAATGCTTGTTTACTGTTTACGGTATAAGATATTTTCACGTTGTATACTTAAGCTAAGTATCAGGGTTTATATAATTGCGTAATATTCTCTATGGATTAATTTATGTGTTTTGATGCTTCATAATTGTAATGAGTATGCAATTTATGATCCTTCCTGTTCTTCATGTTGGTTTTCATATAAAGTTTTGCTTGATTTGTTGTTTGCCTAAAATCAACTCGCGTGTTTCTTTTGTTTATGTTCTTAATTGTTGTTTTTTTATCATAATCATGGGTCGCTTTCTTTTTCCTTTTATCTATCTTTTGTCAATGATTTTGTTTAGTTAAACACTCTCAATTTCATCTCCTTTTGATTTGATCTGTATATTCTTTCTTTTCATGCAATCAAGTGTTGGTTTTGAATATTTACTCTTTGCTTCTTTGTTTATACTTTCTCTGCCGCTCCTGTATATAATCAGTGTTGTCGGGTTACAGTTCGCTGCTTCAGTGTTATCTTCGTGTAGTTTAGTTTATTTATTGCCATTATAGAAAATATACATTGAGGTGTATAATACATGTAGTTAGGTATCGCATTGGCATCTCAGAGCCTGAAATCTGTTATATATTATTTCCAAATGAAAGTTAACTTTGTCTTTTCTTGGACAAGTCTTTTCTGGATAAGTTTTCTTCTTGAGAACTAACCTGCTTGTATAAGGTAGATACCGTCTTTTGACAGAGAGGACCATTGGGCAATCTTCTAGATATATGAATATTTGAATGTTCCCTTCACTTTGTGGCTGATACACTCTTCTTCAGGTTGTTTCAGGTTGCGTCACTCTCCGCCGGCCCCTCGACGCCACAAGACAATAAATCACCAAGGCTGATATCTAAAGCTTCGCCTCTCAGTACTACTTCAGATTCTGAACAGGATCCTTCCACCGTCCACTCGGACAGACCGAGCAGTAGCGACACGCAGCACGCTAACAATACACCTGCATATATCTCAGCCTCACCTCTAGTTCGTCCGAAAACATTGCCCCACCGTGTTGTGGTCCGCACCAAAGCCCTGACCGAGCCACCTCACCTTCCTACTAAGCCTGTCCTTTCCAAAGCACCTACTACTGTTACTCCACCGCCTGGGAAACCACCATTGCCCAACATGTGTGCCACAGCCACTCCGCTGTGTTTAGTAACTCGTTCACCTGTTTCACGCGTGGCCACCCCATTCACTATTGCTGCCCCTGTGTCTTCCCCCGTATCCACCCGACTCGTGGCCATTCCTAAGGTAGTCACCTCGCAGCTCTCCACCTCGACAGTGTCCACCCCGACAGTGTCCACCCCGACAGTGTCCACCCCGACAGTGTCCACCCCGACAGTGTCCACCCCGACAGTGTTCACCCCGACAGTGTCCACCTCGACAGTGTCCACCCCGACGGTGTCTAACCCGACGGTGTCCAACCCGACCCGACCCGTATTCACCCCGTTGGTATCCGCCCGGCCCCTGTCCACCCCGACGGTGTCCGCCCGACCCGTGTCTACTCCGCTGGTGTCTGCCCCTCAGCTCGTGTCCAGCCCACTGGTGTCCACTCCACGGGTCTGCACCACGACAGTGTCTTCTCCAATACTGTCTACCTTGACGGTGTCTGGCCGCCCCATGTCCACTCTGATATCCAACCGATTAGTGACCATCCCGAAGGTGTCCATCCGCCCATTGTCATTCCCAAAGGCAGTCACCCCATTGGCCTCTATTCAACCTGTGTCCACCCAACCCGTATCCACCTCGACGGTGTCTACGTCGTACGTGTCCACTCCGAAAGTGTCCACCCGACCTGTGTCGATCCTTAAGGCATTTACCCAGCTGGTGTCCACCACACCAGTATCCACTTCAACAGTGTCCACCTCGACGATATCCACTAACCCGGTGACCACTTCAACGGAATCCATCACACTGGTGTCCACTCCAGTGGTAACTTCCCTGCCAGTGTCCGTGTCCTCCTCCGTGCCGCCAGTCACCATTGTGTCTTCATCTGTCCGAAGTCGTCGGTCGTCAATAGCGTCTGCCAGTAGCCAAGATGAGGAATCAAATATTAGTGAGAAAATCAAACTCCTCTTCGGGGCACTGAAAGTGGAAGAGTCTGAGGACTTGCATATACCTGGGCTGCAGCCTTCACAAAAACAATACGTTTCCGATTCTGTGGAACAGGAGTTGTGTAATTTCTTAGAGAATGAATACCAGTATCTAAACACTCTTGTGAGAATCAAAGAAGCAAGGAAAGTGCTGACATCTGAATTACAAAATCTTCTGAAGAGGAGTGACAGATTGGTTGATTTCCATTACGAACTGTACCAGGACCTGCACCAACAGTTTCCGTCCAGCTCCGGGATGGCGCAGGTGTTTCTCTCCCATAAAGAGGAGCTGGACCAGTACCGGTACTACCTCATGGATGCTCCACAAGTTGCGTCCCATTTGGGTAAACGGACGGATGGGGTTGTAAAGCAGCACCCCACTCTGGAGGCAGACATCAAGTTGTCTTGGAAGAGATTGCACTTTTATTTCATGACTTTTGAGAGACTGGTAAAGATCGTGCCTACCGAAGAGCAGCAGTTGTTGCAGAAGGTAGTGGACCTACTTCGAGAGACGAATCGTCAAGGAGACTCTGGCATCCTGATTGACGCCGTCAGCGGGGCGCCGTTCAGCCTGCACACTCTGGGCATGATGGTCCTGCACGGCCTCTTCACCATCAAGGACTCTTCTGGCGTACTGAGCAGCAGATTAAAGTATCATGTGCTGCTATTTGAGGAGGTGATGGTAGTAGTTTTGCCTAAAAAGGAGAAATATCAGTACAAGGATCATTTTCCCGTTAGGCAGTTGAATCTCCTTACTCAGTTGAACAGCGACGATGCTACGTTCATATTGGAGTTAGTTCAGGGTGGCAACAAAAAGAAGAGGAAGTACACTTTTCGTCCCCGCCAGCAGGAGGTGAAGGATGTGTGGATGGCAGAGATGAGCCGCCTTCATTTGAAGTATGAAGAGGAAGTGGAGCGTCTCCGTAAGCTGCGCAGTGGATATTAACATTTTAGTGCAGTGTTTGTCTCTGGACTAACGCTGCCCTGCCTCTGTTTTGGCACAGCAGCCAATGTGACCGCCGAGGCCATCAGAACGATTATGCGAAGTACCGACAAGTATTTTCATCATGTTGACAAAAATTATTTATGAGGAACTGAAACCTAACTTACGAACACATAAAAGGGCTTCTAGTTTATGTATAGTTTCCATGTATTCAGTATCCTTGCCCGGCGAGTTGTTGTGAAATGTATATCTACGAAGGTCTACAGGTTGTCCTCAGCTTTTCTTTAGGAAAAGTTGCGACTTCCTTAGATCATTATTTTCTTCTCATATAATATATATTTACATCTGTGTTGCTTTTTTTACTCTTTTTATTCCTTTTCTTATTTCCCCTTCTTATCTGATAGTTATCAGCTGTTCAACTCATCCTGCTCAGCCATTATCACATCCGCACCGCGTACAACTAGGTATCAAACGTCATAGAACCTCGTCCATTTCCTCCGTAGAAAAAAAAGAAAATATACACACACACGCCGCTCAATCTTTCCATTTAATTCCATGTAGTCTTTCCAAAAAAATTTTAACAGTGATTGAAACAGCACGAGTGGATGGTTGAATCATGGTTCTGAACGTTTGGTTGTTGTGTTCCATTACAAGTCTGGGGTAAGTAAGGAAGGTACACTCAAGGAAGGTAGGTTCTTGGGTATACCTTCCTTAGGGTTGTGAATTTATTCTTCCTTTTACTAAGCGCCATCACAGGAGAAGGTAAAGATTGCATGTTGTTTTATGTGTTAACATCAGGCTATCATTTTGACTTTTCATGGTAAGGCAGGATGGAATGAAACAAAACCATGCCTCTATTTCTCCTACAGGTTCTGGCGACAAGCAGGATTTTTTTTTTTTCTAACCTATTTTTGTTTGACCTTGGCCGGTACCCTTTTAGTATAATAAAATTAAAATAAAAAAAGATACTGATAGCATACTGCACAAGCAAACTGGTCCTGTGTATTACGTCTACCAGTCAGCTAAGTGTATCCAACTGAAACACTCAGCTTAGTAAATCAAGATAACACATTTTCAAGTAACAAAAACACTGAGAACTTAATTAACTTTCATAACAAAAAATATTGACATATGAAAATAATTGTAGTTTAGCTTCGTTATTGAAAGCTATCGATAAAAATTCTACGAGTGTTAAAAGATATCTCTAGTGCACAAAAATTCCACTCTTCATGAGATTTCGCTCCTCAGTAATAACAGTGTTTGGTACCAGGCTGTGACACATACATTTTCTCGGTATAAAGTCTTTAGGAAGGTAGGAGGAATCTTGTCTGAATCTCACGTGTCCCCACATTGGTTTTATCACGATCGTCACTGATTGTTGTGACCTCAGAGTGTTATCATGTATCCCTTGTGCAACCCTCTACACCACCTGCCAAGTACGTCAACCCTTCTTTCCCTTAGATTCTTTGATACGCTGAAGGCATGCCACACACACACACACAGCGTCTTCACTTCCCGTCTACAACCACCTCAAGCCTGCCCACATCCCCGCCCTCTTATATATAGTTTGGCACCTACACGTTCATTAAAAAAAATAATAATAATAACTAAAAATAAAAAAAGCCACTCAGTAGGCGCATGATGGGACGGAACATAGCTATTTGTGACGCACCCAACGAACTTCAACACTCTTCTTGTTTCTATGTATTTGCATGTACTGACACACACACACACTCTCTCTCTCTCTCTCTCTCTCTCTCTCCTCTCTCTCTCTCTCTCTCTCTCTCTCTCTCTCTCTCTCTCTCTCATAAGTGAAGTCGTTTTTTCTTTTCTGTACCGCAATCTGTACTGTCTTTGCCATCCTTATGTAATGTTGTGTTCATATATAGTAACTACACCACGCCACATCTGCTTAGTCGTGTGTGTGTGTGTGTGTGTGTGTGTGTGTGTGTGTGTGTTGCCAAGATTTGAATATGCGTTTGTTTCTTTTTCTTCGTTTATCTTTTCTTTTTTTCTTAGGTTTTCGTACGTGATTTTCGTCATATTAGGTGTACCAAGATTGTTTTATCAAATACATAAATCCTGTTATCGTTCAGCTAAAGGAACAATAACATTTTTTTCCGTTTTCACAATGTAGATTATTCTCTCAAAAACATTTATCTGTAGCATTCGTGGCAGCTGCAGGAAAAAGTAATAAAATAACTCAGTATGATAAATGAGTGTTATCAACAAGAATGAAACCTAGAGGAAAACTAGTTATTGAATGAAGACTTTATTTCTAGTTTCTATGCTATTAGACTTTCTTATCCACACTTCTGAGGTGGATATGGATAAGTCACGTCTCTATCCACCAGGTGTGAGGAAAGGCAAGTGGTGTGGAAAGGGAAAAGATAGAAAAATATAGTATATACAGTATTACTTTTGATATTATTTATAACTTTACTCCTGTTGTTGATGCCGCTGCTGTTGTTTTAGTAGTAGTAGTAGTAGTAGTAGTAGTAGTAGTAGTAGTAGTAGTAGTAGTAGTAGTAATAGAAGTAGTAGTAGTAGTAGTAGTAATAATAGAAGTAGTAGTAGTAGTAGTAGTTATTGTTAATGATGATATGATGACGATGATTATTTGACCACCATTATACGGTCTTCTGTCACTGTGTGTGTGTGTGTGTGTGTGTGTGTGTGTGTGTACCCTTAACTCAACCAGTATACATCAATTAATCATTATATTTCACAGGTGATATCCCTCATAGTCTGTGTCCTCAATAGAACTTTTAGAAGTGTCTAGACATACATATGTTGAATATTTAATTTTAGTAAGGGAAAGGTGCTACAGTGGATTATTTTCAGCTGTTACTCAGTGCTGCATTGACCAAGCGTGGCCTTCAACACACCGTTTTCTATTAATGATGTTTTTATGGGTAACTGGATACAATGTTACCGCTGCCTCCGACTGTCTCATTATTGTTGTTACAGAAATTAACACCACTGCCGACACCACCACAGTAATTAGTTGATAAATTTATAGAGATAACACACATAAAATTCATTGACCTTGCCAACTTTTCCTTCCGTTTGTAGTCAAGGAACAGATGTGCAAGAAATCACATAAACAGTAAGTTATTTGCGTGTGTCGAGGAACGCGGAGAGGAGAGGCAGTGGCAGTGTTGGGATGGTGGAGCTGGGTGTGTGCCAGTGGAGAGATGGAGACATTGCATAATCACCTGCCTAACACGTGCTACATGAGCTGGGCGGAAGAATGGAGTTATAGGGCATCGGCGTGGGCGTGAAGAATTAGCTCTAAGCGTGGGCGAGAGGAGGAGCCGCCCTGACTGTCTATCACGCTATCATCGAGTTGTGTGATAACATTTTTCTTGTCTTTTGACATGACTCACTCCTTGAGTATCTCGAGTCCTGCCACATGAAGGGGATGAATGTGTCCTAATATCTTGATCTCAGGCTGGGCCGCGTCAGGGAGGAGTGAGAGTGCATGAGATGACGTGTCAAGTCCAGGTGGGCAGACAGGTTATGGGGTAACGTGACCCTAGCCGTGCGTCACACAAGCTGCCACAGTGCCAAGTGTAGGAGCGCAGGGAGGAAGGGAAGGCAGAGAAGGGAATGAATTTAGACGTGTGAGCCCCTTCTCTTGACGGCACTGTCAAGGACGAGTTATTTTTAATGAATTGAGTGGTTGCATAGCCCTTCGCTGCACTGCATGTGACCTTAACGCCATGCAAGGACCCGAGGCTGGTCGTGGGCAAGAACCGGGAACATTCCTATCATTTATTTATTTACACAAGCTGTGACAGTTACCAAGTCTTAACCAGGGAGAAACGCGACCAGTTTGTGTCTGTTGAATTAACACAAAGAATGCGTAGGACCTTCTACTACTCGTGAAGGTTATGGTTTTATATATTCAGTGTACAAGTGTAGTTAGCTGTGTTTATATCATGGCTAGCAAACAACTGATTACAGATCATAAAACACACACACACACACACACACACACACACACACACACACACACACACACCCACACACACACACATCTAAAAGGGGAATAGGTGATAGCATTAAAAAAAAAAAACTAATAAAACTAATGTGTGAATAAATGATTATGTAAATTCTGGGTCACATTAAACATTACAAGTGAACATTTTACAAGCCTCGTATCATTATGGTCTGTAAGTTTTATCTCGTTATCAGTTATACTATCTTATCGATGTAGTCTTACTGATGGCCTTTTTGAACACCATTACTGATCGTTCCTTTCCAGTATTGTTAAGGTCACAGGAAACTAAGGGCGTCGCTACCCAGTCCCTCTCCGCCTCCTTGATCCGCCACAGCCTCGTCAGAACACGTGGGTAAGCGTGAGAGGAAGCCTGTGTGTGTAGAGACGCGGCGTGTTGTAGTGTGCCTGAGCGGAAACGAAAACTGGCAAGGAACGAAAACTGTGGATATTCCAAGACTGTCTAACACACACAACCTCATTACAAACAACACACAGTTCTGCCTCAGTTACTTCATACCCTACACGCCAAATTCTGCTTCTCTCTCACTCTTTTTCTTCTTCTTCTTCCTCCTCCTGATTTTATTCCTTGGTGTTTGAATGGTGGAAGTGGTTCAGTGTTAGTGGACTGCCATCAGGAACTATCAGGACTATGCCGTCTTAGTGGATAGTGTGACGTCAAGGTTCCCGTCCGTGTTGTGTATACCTACGTGTGCAGTGTACTACCTCAGGGTGTGCTGCTGGGACTGTGCTGGTCTGTGTTTATGTGACCTATAGTGCCTTAATACAGAAATGGCATCACATACGCGTGACTAAGTGAATATCGAAGCAAACCAACTCAGAAAAAAACTCATGATCTGTTTCAGGTGTTGTGCTGCTGTACATATGCGTGTAAGGAAATATAACACATTGATACTTCAAGGTGAGTTTCATCAGGTAAATATTGCCGTCAGACAAATTAACTTTTGTTTAATGTTACTAAACTTCTATTATGTTCTCGATGGAAGAACCTGCATTAATTAATCATCCACGTAAAGACATGTACAGATTTGCTATATTCATATTCATATACTATTGTGGAGACAGAAATAATGTGTGAAGGCGTGAGTGCCTTCAAAACCAGTGCCACGATCACTGTAATGATGCACCGTCGGCCCTCAACAGACAGTTGTTGTACATACAGTCATAGGTCTGTGATTTGTATGTATCCCTGTATCTGCACCCCGGCTCCTGTTTACATCACTACGCACCACTCTGTGTGTGTGTGTGTGTGTGTGTGTGTGTGTGAGTGAGTTTATATTTCCTCTAATAGAATCATATTAATGACTATCAAAAAAAATAAGTTGAATTACAGTTCGTAACATTTTTTGGGAGTTATCACAGCAGAGATTACGTCTTGAATCACATGTTTGCACCACTGTAAGCACGGTCACGTAGGCGTATGTTGTAATGCAATGATTCAAATGATAGCGGAAGGCAACTTTCAACTGCACCGTCTCCTTATGTATTTCCGTTATTGTCCCGAAGGTGTGTTCATACGGAAATTCCTCTTCTGACAGGTGAAATACGTCAGTTCATCCTTGTACGAGCCTCTGCGTTCCGTCGCTTAACGCAATCTTGGATTACTCCGAGCTGTTGTTATCAGTTGATATGAGGTTTGTGAAGCCTCTGGTGGGCAATGGTACTCTCGGGATGAACCTTCCATTGCCCAGCCAGCACAGAACCTTGGTGGGAGCAACAGTATTTAGCTTCCTACTAATCATGAAAGTTACTCCTTTTAATTGCCTTTTAGTAGTAGTAGTAGTAGTAGTAGTAGTAGTAGTAGTAGTAGTAGTAGTAGTACACAAGTTGATAGTGATTACGTTTGTGGTAATCTTTCTAACAATTCTGATGTTTCATGTTAAATTTCAAGAATATCGAGTCGTATAGATGTGTTAGATAAGAATGAAACACACACTTAACGTCCTTAAATTGATTACTTTCAATAGAGGTAGAGGTGGTGATGAACGTTTAAAAAAGGTCACCACACCAAACACCATCCATTCGTATATAGAAGTTTGTGAAGGAATATTTTCTTGGTTATGAGGTGATCGATTCCCAATGTAATGTAATCATCAAACTATCTTGTGATTGTTTGATCCTTATCAGTAAACACCGCCTCAGCACGTACAGAGTTGCCAGTGACCTCGAAAAACCACCTGACCTATTTTCAAGCCTTGTCATACGTCACTTGTGATTTCTCGTTACCATGATAATCCTGAATACAATAAATATGATTATCCTTCGACTTAGTAGAAAAAAAAACATGTATTTTTCCTCGCTTATGCTGCTTCTTTTATCTTATCTACACCCTTTAGATATTTAGAGTTGATACTGCACCCACACACACACACACACACACACACACGTACACAAACACACACACCGCAGCAATGCCTTGAGACCACCGTTCACGCCCCACAAAAGGGTCTGCTCTTCGTGTACCTCCTCCTCGAGCATGAGTCTAAGGAGAGGTCGAGTACAGTCGAGTACAGTCCACCTTTCATCACTAGACCAAAGTTTTAGTCTGAAACTCTCGAAGACTAAACACCTGTCATGTTTTTTAAGTTTCAGTCTTCAAGTGTGAAACTCGAACTTAACATTCTGAACGTGCAGGTGTGACGGAGAGTGGCACGTGGGCGGTAAGAGTGCCGTGAGGAGCAATGAGGATGGCAGATAATGTAGGAAGGGAGTGAGTGTGGCATAAGGCAGTGTGAGGATAGAATAGAAACAAGGTGAGGCGGGTATATAGTGAAGATAGAATAGGGAAGCAAGGATGGCACAGGACACGATGGTTGGAAAAATACCGGAGTGAGGGCAGCTAAAACAGGACTGAGAGATTGGCCGCGTTGTTATTGGCGATAAGTATGTGGGTGCCTCCGTCCCTCATTCCAAAGGGCGACAATGGGCGGCTTGTCCCTGCACTGCTGCCAAACCACCAGCACGTAACGCTTATTAAGAGCGTCACGCCACACCCCTTTTGGCGGCACAATGAACGACTATCATTCCCTCGTGGGGGTCTCAGCGGAGGCAGGCGTTAGGTGAAGGCAAAGTGTACCCTGCGAGAGAGAGAGAGAGAGAGAGAGAGAGAGAGAGAGAGAGAGAGAGAGAGAGAGAGAGAGAGAGAGTGAGAGTGAGAGTGTGTGTCACTGTGTGTGTGTGTGTGTGTGTGTGTGTTCTGACTGATTACTCTGCTCTGCTTCTTCTCGTCTGGTTCACAGTATCTCAAAAAAACAGGATCCCATCATCACCTTCTTAGCATAAGTTCATTAATTCATTTCATAATCAACCCAGCAAAAAGTTCTTAGTAATAATAAGTACAAAAAAAAAAAATGTATCATGTATATAATTCGAAAGAAAAAAATAGAACACAATAATTCCTTTCTTAATAGACCTTTACCATTCATCATACAAGTCACAAAGGTAAAGGAAGCAAACTCGACATATGTAACTTTATCCCTAGCCTCCATCATCCATCTCCGTGCACTAGTATAGACACCTCTCACGTTTAGCATGCATGTCTCTCCCCCATCATGTCCTCGGATCACTAATATAAGCACAGCCATCACGCGCTCAGCAAACTCCAGCTTCTCGATAGCCAGTGTTTTATTCCCCTCACAGGAAATCCGTCTGGCTGGAAACAGTTTCGCTCATTAGGCTTACATAATTACATAATTACAACGCGCTACTGTAGGATACATAAGCCATATAGAGGAGGCAGCTGTGAGACGTCGAGGAGATTGTGTTGTCATGGAGGAATGCACTTATCAGGGGAAGTAGTGTAACGAGGAAGGGGAAGGGACAAGGGGAAGGGGAAGGGGGAGGGGAGAGGTATGTAGGTGTTGTAGGTTATCAGGCATGAGTGTATATAGTATTGCCTTGAGTGTGAGTGTCGGTACAACTATTGTCACCTTCCGTCTGTGTCTTGGGTCTGTGAAAGGGACCAAGACTAAATATTCATGAGGTGAAAGCCTCCATTGCTACTGTACGGGAGAGTCATGGGAAGATAATTATAATGATGATGACGATGATGATAACACTGGCACGTGTCACTCCATACAAACACACATTGTTCCAACTCCTTCCGTTTTTGCATCTTTTTGAACTCTTCCTTCTTCTAATGGCATACAATAAATTTCTTCCTTCCCCCGACATTTTTTTCTTCACATCCCTACATAAACCTTAACACCTTACTGGCACAGTTTGTACTGATCACAGAATCACTGTCGACTTCACTAATTTGAACCTTTGTCTTCTGAATAACTCTCTCCGTCACTACCCTGCCATACTGTTTACCTGGTATGCTAAAAGTAACTACAATACACATTCCTCTGTAGTCTGCACTGTCTCTTTCATCTCCTTAACGTCAATACAACAGTATAGTACACATGCCTCCTGCCATTCTTAGGCTTCTTTACCTTTGTAAAATGTTTGCACACACACACACACACACACACACACACACACACACACACACACACACACACACACACACCTTCTTTTACACATGTAACATTGCCTAATGTTCTGCAGAATAGTCGGACATCGTCTCACAGGAGGTATGAACATGTCGGCCACCAATCCCCGGCCTAACTACTTGCCGGAGTGAGGTGACGCAGCCCCACGTGTACACTGATCGGCGAACACACGCCTGCCTGCCTGCCTGCCTGCCCAGTGATGGCTTCGCATGTTGGAGTCAAGTGTGAAATTAAAAGCACAACGCAATATATTTAATATCAGAACAACTCTTCTTCCTCTGTGTTTACAAACCTAGTTACAACGTAAGTATTTTGCTTGTATAAATGACAAATTACTAACTTTTATGCATTGATATATCAGTTTAGTAATCACAATGAAAAGCCACTGGTTATTAATTATTAGCTGAACTGTGTATTGCAGCGTCGTTATCACCCACACGCCCTTACTGTACGTGGTTCCCTGCAGACAGGCCAAGCAGCCATGACCTCTGTAACCTGCGTGCTGCTGGGCGTGGCGGAGGTGAAGGTGCCGGTGAAGCGCCTGCCCCACGAGACCCTCATCCGCGTGGCCGAGGTGGCGGGGTGGGCGGTGATGCATGAGGGCCTCGACACTACTCAGAAGACAGAGTATTCCGGAGACTGCGATACCTTTATCGGCGAAGTGGATAATTATTATGCACTGAGGGAGGTGGAAGTGAAGGTGGATGAGGAGGGGAAAGAGTGTCACATTGTACACGGTGAGAAGATCATCCTGCAGCACCGCACGAGAGATGTGTCCATAGTGATGCCTTCCAAAGAGTACCTCAGGATAGTGTACATCAGCAAAAGTAACAGCTACGGCCGGGTAGCGGTGGTGCTGCAAATGATATCCAAGGAAACGATGAATCAGTTGTTTACCCTCTTCCCTGATGCTGCTCGGCCTGCACCCACTCCTCAGCCTAACAGGTATTGATTTTATCCATAGTAAATTATTAATTTACCAATGGAAATAGTTGATACACTTGGTATTCATGTTTCTCGCCCGGCAGGTCAGGTATAATTCTTTACATTACAATCTTGTGTTTGGAGGGATAACTTATGTTTGTAAGTACTTGCATCTTTGCAGTCTATGATAACACACATTATATAATTTACGTATCAGTACAGTTATTTGTTCATTAATGAATCACCTTTGTCATTAGACTCTTATCTATTCATCTATTTGATCAATTGAGTAACTAATTACATGTCCATCTTCACCTTTAAAGTTTGCAGTGAGATTGTTGGTTTGTCATATAGTTAGAGTGTATTTCCTTACACTTTCATGTTTAATGATGTATTCACTTACTTTTATTTAACATGACAGTTACTACCTTAAAATATTCTATACACTTTTTTTTAGTGATCATGGCTTCAGTTCTTGCTTTTTATTTTGTCACAATGATTAATTTTTCATCACTGTTTATTCCAGTAATGGACTTCAGGCGTTGAACACCAAAGAACACAAGTCATCGTTGGGTCGAAGCATGGGTAAGCTTACAACTAAGATAATGGCCTCCTTGTCTGCCAGCACTGCAATCGGCAGTAGTTCATCGCTGCCCCCAAAGTCACCTTTAGTTCGTCGCCGGTCGCCCAAGACCCTCGAGTTACAGGACTCAATAAACAGTGATTCAGATTCAGATTCAGACGAAGATTCGGTCAATGACAATACAGACAGCAAATCAACGGGGGGGTACTACGAGGACATGGGCCTCGATGCCACCGTCCAAGAGCGACTGTACGACGCTGAAACTTCCGACTCAGTCTCCAGATCCAGTGATACTTCCTTGGAGGCCAACGCTCAAATAGTAGAGGCTGAGCTAAAATTCTTCCTGGAGACTGACAGTGATTTTTTAAAGTCTTTGCAGAGTCTTAGTGAAGATCGTGAGCGGTTGACGAGCACTGACACTCCACAGGTTCTCCGCGGGAAGGTGATCCTTCTGTTCTCCCAGATCAATACACTCACAGAAATGCACACAAAACTTCACGAGGAATTTGAGGAGAGTAATGGCAACCTACAGAAGCTGAGTGAGGCCATTACGTCCCGTCATAAAGACTACGAAAAATATGTGTACTTCATGGAAAATATTCCCGTCGTCGACTACATCTTTGAGACGCACAAAGACTACATAAAGAAACACATGCCAGAATTGCCGGAGAAGTTACGAAAACCCCGAATGCGCCTTCATTATTATGTTCTCACTCTGGAGACTCTCTGCAAAAAGTCCAGTTGTCCCGAGGATAAGGAAGCATTACAAAGAGCAATTGACGTCCTCAAAGTTCCCCTCAAGAAAGCTGACTCAAAGTTATTTCTTGGTGCTGTTGTGGGGTCTCCTGTAGACCTTAGCAACTTTGGAGATTTGCTCCGGCACAGCGACTTAGCTTTGAGAAAAGGCGGAGACCTGCCGCGGCGGGTGTATCATGTCCTCATGCTCAAGACACTCATCCTGCTCACACTCCGTAACGGTAGAAATTACACCTATGTGACAAGCTTCCGAATGGACCAAGTTGGTCTAGGAACACAGGAACGTGGACTGATTTTTGGTCTTAAAGTAAGAGGTCCCAGAGGACAGACGATGGTTTATGTTTTCAAAGCCAAGAACATCAACTTACAGCAACAATGGATAAACGATCTGAAAGCCATTGTGAAAGACAAATCTCAGCCCAACACTCCTCGAAACAGCTTCATTGAGGGAGACAATGATAGCCGAATCAGCGGTAAGCGGAATAGAATAAGTCGCGCGCCGTCCGCCGAGAGGGTCATTTCTAGTGTCATATCAATGCCAACACTTTCTAATGCTTCCAGTGGCTGCGACGAAAACGACCGTTCCTCGTTATCTGAAAACACTTACGCCATGAGTGGAAGGCGGGGAGCTATCAAGAAAAGTTCCAGTATGAATGCAAGGACTAATCCAGTGGCAAGACAATATAGTGAAAGTGAAGGCAGCTGTAGTAGGCGTAGGATGGTAGATCAACCAACGCCATTAAATGTATGGACCAACTTTCCTGAGTTGAAAAGCTTCTACTACCAGCATGTTGAATCGTCTCAAACCTCTGGATCTACTCCCGCCTACATGGAGAAGGAGTACATTGAGGGAGTCCGGGTCATTCTTGGAGCGGTGTTGAGCGAGGAGCTGCCGAAGCCGCCACAGTCTATCGTCACTCTATTGAGACACATCGTGGACTTCCACATCCATGTTTTCCTTCCAATAATGGAGAAAGCATCTTCGAGAATAGAAGTTGCACAGTGTTTTGTTGACAGTTCAGAGAGACTGAAGGAATGTTATTCAAACTATTTTGCAGAGCTGACGTGGTATCACGAAGAATTAAAATATGACAATTCGCTTGATATGTTCAAACTTCCCTTGGAACAGTTTATGAACTACGTCAGAATGCTCTCCTCATTCCAGAATCGCGAAAAAGATGTCATACCTCCAGTTCATAGAGCATTGTCCATGTTACGAGATTGTGTTTCAGACACTAATGCTTTGCTCCTAACTGACAGTATCAAAGGGGCGCCATTTGACCTTGGCGAGCACGCTCCTGTGCTGCACGAGGGTCCAGCCAAGGTGCGCTGGACAGGGATCATGATGCGACAAGATTGTTACTTGGTGCTGCTGGAATCCATGCTGCTGCTGTTGGAGCCTCATTATTCCTATTACCGCTACATGGACGCCCTTCGGATGGACACTGTAGGACTGGGGCCAGTGCCGGACAAACACACCTTCCAGCTAGAGGTGCGCACAGCGGCTACCAAGACCATGCTCTACACCTTCAGGACATCAAACTCTGATGCCAAAGCAAGGTGGCTAAAGGCAATAACAGACCTGCTCAGTCTACAAGTTAAGAAACTAAAAGAGAAGCAGATAAGGCGTCTTGGCACCAATCAAAATGAAGTTAAAATGGTGACTGTGGGAAACCTGAACCTTCTGCACCAAAATCATGTCCTGCAGACAGACCTGTAAGAGTGTAGTAATTGTGCCCTCGCTCAACGTGAAACAGTGACTATTATATCACCGCCCCCATCGCAACAGTAAAGTAACCACCGACTGTCAGTACTGTGATTAGTGTGGATGTGAACCAGGTTGGCGCTCACCCTGGTTCACATCTCTCCCGTGGGTGGACCACAATGTGCGCATATCCTGTGTCTGTGTTCAACGTAAACATTGGGGTTGTGTCCCATAGCAGTGAACCAGGTGACTCTTCAGAAAGTTATTGACGAGTTTTGTGAGGGAAAGAAACTTTGTGTAGCTAATTAATTATGAGTTTTCAAAACTTATATTATGTACGAGATACTTAAAGACATTCTCTCTCTCTCTCTCTCTCTCTCTCTCTCTCTCTCTCTCTCTCTCTCTCTCTCTCTCTCTCTCTCTCTCTCTCTCTCTCTCTCTCTCTCTCTCTCTCTCTCTCTCTCTCTCTCTCTCTCTCTCTCTCTCTGTATATATATATATATATATATATATATATATATATATATATATATATATATATATATATATCTGAACATATGTATAATACAAATTAAATATAAACGTATTGAAACGTGGCAAACAATAAAAGATAAGATTTATTCATAATTAGATTTGCTGTAACGCCTTCTCCGCCTGGTGTGAGGCTGTCCACCCACCACAAGTAGGTATGGGAATCTATTTTCATTGTTAACATGATCATCCTGGACATGCATTTGTTCTGTCCTAAAATAACAGATGATGTATCGCAAAGAGCTTCATGACACTGACCGTTGTTCTACACGCTACATGTGACTGTGATGAGGTTATAACTCAGAGTCTGCTAACATTTCTTTAACATGTTGCTCTTTCTCATAATGGATGAGTCAATCCACGAAGACAGGGTCACCGAAGAGGCAGCAGTAGTCCAGTATGAAGAAGTGGATGATAGTTACTCCCTGCTTGACCTCGGCTACATGATGCAGGATCCTTACTGCAGACTGAAGGAATTGCAGTCTACATGAACGATTATCTCACCGAGCCTCCGCTGCAATCATCCTTCTCGGTAACTCGGTGTTGAAGACTTCCTAACACCTGTGATTATCTCATTATTTAACTATAGGAGTACTCTTTACGTACACCACCGAAGAGGAAATGGTACAGAAGATAATTACATAATTCATTAGAAATTTGACCATCACTTTAATATACACCAGCAGTATAGAACCCGCACTTTCCGTAAAAAAAATAAATAAAATAAAATTTAAAAAAACATACAGCACATTGAAAGGATTTAGAAGGTATAAAGAGAAGCCACAAGATTGGTGCCTATCCTGAGAGATCTTAGCTATGAAGAAATATTTGATAACCTACACTTAACAGCATTACGAGAGAGAAAATGAGGTGATAAGATATAGCCTAAATGTGTCGAAGGTAAAGAATATATTTAAATTAAAGAGTATGTGGTACCTAGACAGTCATCTCTAAGGAGGACAGCAAAAAATTATATAAAGAAAAAGATCAAAGAAAGACAAAGAAATTCGACTTTCTAGGCAGGGCGATAAGCCAATGGAATATATATATATATATATATATATATATATATATATATATATATATATATATATATATATATACCATCAGAAGCAGTGTGTGCTTCAAACATTCACAATTTTAAAGAAAAAATAAAGTAAAGAAGTATTAAAAGACAGCACACCACAAGCTTGCCTCAATCCTGAAAAAAAATGGTTAACAACAATTTTTAAAAAAACACCCACTGCTCGCTAGCTCAGTGATGACGCCAATGCCCTTGACTTGGCAGGCTGAGGTTCTCGCCCTGTGCTAAGTGTTCATTGATGATCGACCAGTTACTATTCTCCTTGAGCAAGATTATGTGGTGTGTGGTGTGTTAGGTCACAACCTTACCCATAGATCAGGTTATAATGCTCTCTCAGGGAAGGTAGGCTTAATGACTGACGATCACGAGTACAGTACGTGATCCTAAAGATGAGTCACACACACACACACACACAAACACACACACACACACACAAACACACACCACACCTATACGGCATATGAGTTTATATATATCAGCCTTAAGAGGTGCATATTTTAAGATATATTCGGGTGGGTTATTGACATCAGTTATGAAAATGACCTTGTATGTAGTATCACGTGTTGCATGACACTGTAAAAGCAGCACTGTCCAATCTCACTGATAATGTATGAGGTCTATAAGGACTGAGAGAGAGAGAGAGAGAGAGAGAGAGAGAGAGAGAGAGAGAGAGAGAGAGAGAGTGTGTGTAACTATTTCTTCTACACCATTCAAGCCGTTCAAGCTATGGCAATACGTGACATGTCTATCTATATTTAGCACGATGAACTTGACCTTCACCAATGACAAGCACGTGCAGACCATGCTTGAAATCTGTTTTTGAGTTTTTATTCGCGTCTTGTCATAATCTATCTAAGGTGTCTGCTATGTGAGAAGCATAAACGCTACCATAGACAACCATGAACCTTTTGAGATACTTTTCCCCTTCAAAATCATGCTATGGAACGTGCTATCTTGGATCCTGTTACCAGTGGCTGTTTCTAAGCGCCACTGTTCATATGTAGCTTGATTTACTGTCCTGTTGCCACTGTTATCAGCTATATCTAGTCAGTAACATGTATAGTTTATTGATTGGCAAAAGAAAGTTATTTAGGTTGTATAAATTAAGTTATTGTTGCGCCCTCTATGTTCCTTTTTATGGTTTAAGATAATAATGTGGCGTGTTCGGCAGCTAACGTTCAAGGTTTGCTGTCGGATGGATGTTCGTTCATAAAGAAGTGTTTTTAACGAAGTGTGAAGAATATAGTAGTGATATAGTTGTTACCACAGGATATATATTGCTTGAGAGAGAAGAAGAGGAGGTATCATATGGGCTGACAAGCACAGGAACAAGAATTAATCTAACCGGCATCTCTCAAGGACAAGGTTGACAGAGTTACAGGTGCTGGTGAGCCTTGCCTCCCAGTTCCCACACGCACACATACACGTACTCACACACAGTCATACACACACTCTCTAGTAACAGACGTGGTGGGCAGCATGCTGTCTGTGGATCCTAAGGATGTGGTGGTTCCAAAACTAACCGATCTATTCAACAGAGACGGCTATTTGAAGGCCCACGAGAGGGAGATTAAACGGAGGTAAGTGTTACATTTGGGCAAAATTTTACTATTTTGCTATAACGGGGTTGAGGAAGTTACTGGGACGGTGTTACATCTGAACTTTAACCACTGCTACATTATGATAACGTTAACATTGCAAACAATAGCGTATAACAGTTAGAAGGCCTAGTTGGGAAGCTAAGTAACGTATGCAAAATTATCATCAATTAACTCGTATGGCTAATCAAGATGACACTAAACGGAAAATTTGTAGTTTCTCCAACCAACGAATTTCTGGTTCCTGTCATGTTATCGTAGTGATTTTCGTGGTGAATTAATCGATTTTAACCATCATGTCCGTTGCAAAACTAACAAGTCATGTAATATGTGACCTTAGTGGAGATGCGAGTCAGTCAAGGTCAATGTAGGCCTTGTGCATCTCTTCACATCTGATTTACTTTGGCATCGTTCACACTGCGTCCAATAGGTGGTTATTAGGTTATTAAAAAATGTTAGGTTTAGAGAATGCAGATGTCCCACTAGTTTTCTCAAGGTTGTTTAGGAGGACGAGGAGAGACATGACTTGACAACGAAGGTTTTACTGCGAAAATGAAGAGTAATAACAGCCAATTTACTACCTCAATCACTAAAATAATTTATAGTGATCCAGAAATTCGTTGGTTGGTTGAAGCTACAAATTGATCCATGAACTACAGTAGAAAGACATTCGTAACTGATATAATTGTATGAAAGTAATTCACCTGCATATACATTGCATTGCTTTGTACTATTATGCATGATATTTTTAATTAAGAGACAATAAAAAATCCCTCTCAGTTGAATAGGTAAGATGATAGTCAAGCTTGGCCAGTGCCCAGAGGCCCATACGCTGGCATAAATTGGATTTTCTTGTATGAGACAACAGTGAAATGGTAGATGCTCTAGTGTGGCATTTATGAAGCTAAATTTCATATAACTAATATACCTAATATATTTGTGTGGAAATTTTAGATAATGCCACAAATAATTAAAAAAAGCTTAGGGACAATTTTACGTGGGTTGTTTCATTTGAAGTGAGGATCCAAGTGATGCAGGTAACTGGAAGCAAATGTTTGATAGGGTTGTGACAGGTTTTGTGATGAAGTGTCACCCAGTCTGGAGGTGTTTGGCTTCAGTTAAGTCGGTGACCATTGAAGGGGATATTAGGTTCACTCGGATTAGTAACCCTTTGGGGGGAGTCTGTCCCTTCTCCATAACTTGATTATTTGAGGGCTTGACAACAGGAGTTCAGGTATTTATAATTGGAAAAAGACACACCATGGTCACAAGTAACTGGGTGTTGTTTATACTGACAAATTGGATTGATACTTTTGGTTATTGGTGTGTAATAATGCAGTATTACTGTACACAGATTTTTCTAGGCATTGCTAGTTACATAGTGATATGCCATTTACTTCACATGTTTCTTTCAAGGTATGGCATCTTCCAAGCAATGTTGAAGGAGCTTAATAGAGAAGAAGGTGGACTTGAAAAGTTTTCTCGAGGCTATGAAAAGTTTGGTCTGCATGTCAACCCAGACAACAGCATCACCTGTCATGAGTGGGCTCCCCTAGCTCAAGGACTCTTCTTGAAGGGAGACTTCAGTAAGGATACAAGTCTATATAAAGTGTTGTATTGTTATATTGTTAATGATAAATTACTTTAAGAAAATGAGAAAGGGAAGAAATAGTTAACCTTTGACAGAAACATTTGACTATATTATTGTTCACAATTTCCTTATCGAAGGTATTCCACAACACAGTTATTGATAGAATATATCACTAACAACTATACTATACTAATGCATTTTAATGAAAAGGCCAAGAATTGCAGTACTTTCATGCTCATTATCAAGTCTATGAATTACAGATTAGTTTGTACTCATTGTCCATGTTTTATTTTCTAACAATTAAATAACTTGACAGATGATTGGAACAAAATTTCACATCCGTTCAAGAAGTTGGAGTTTGGGAAATGGGAGATCCACATTCCAGCGGCTCCTGATGGCTCATGTCCCATCAAGCACATGTCTCGGGTGAAGGTGAGCCCAAGCGTTGTGTTGTAAAGGTAGCACCAGTTATATCTATCTATTTATCCTCTTATGTTTACAGTGTTAGCTTATTTATTCATTTATTCTTTTTTTTTTTTTTTCCTAACCTTGCCCTTGAATCACCTTATATGGTATGGTGTAGACCCTTCCACAGTAAAATGTTGGTTCACAGCTTAACTTAACCCTTGGCTTTAAGCATTGGATGTTTGCACTTCCACTAAAAGTAGTGTAATGGCTATTTTGGTGATGTTATAAAAAGTCTGTTCAACTCAAGTCTGTGCTTGGAGCCTTAATGATTTTTGATAACTTACTAATTGGTCATTCAATGAGTTATGTAATAGTCAAGCTGATTGGCCATTCAGCTAGCAATTAAAAAAAAAATTTGGTTAGGCTACAAGCTTTTGTTGAACAGACTATAGTGGTAAGGTAAGGTTACTTGTTTTATCATATTCCCCTTCGTTTGCTTTGATTTTGATCTAGACAAAAAGATAGACCATATGAGCTATAAGAGCTGATAAACTATAGCATTGAAAGAATGGAGATAATATACCATACTCATAGTGAAATAGAAATATTAAGGTTTCACAACAGTTTTAGTTATTTTTGTTTAAATGATTTTTGGGTGGAGGCGAGGGCTGCAAGAATACAGCCACCATATTCCCTGCGGGTCATAAAGCGCGATACAAAGTGATTGAACGAAGGGTCTGGGAAGCCCCATCTCTGTATTCTCTTCTATGAAACGACAGGACACAGAAGGGGAAAGGAGAGTAAAGTCTCGCTGCACTACCTTTTAATGGGGATATAAGCCAGGTATATAGATAGATGGATTACCATTTTGATGCTGGCAATCAACAATGGTTCCAGCTGCTTAGTTTCCTTTTCACTTGGTAGTTATTGTTTCAAAGTTGAGGAAGAAACTGCTACATGCAGTATATTAGTTAGAAAATTTTAAAGGTGGCAGAGTAATTAAAATTTTCTGTAGGTTTTTTGTGTGAAAATGATGTGGCTTTGCATTGTTGTATTTAATAGAGTGTGAGGTTCAATGATAGCTTTTGTGTTTGAATTATGTGTAGGTTTCTGAGGGAAGTATGACTTGTTTTGTGGCAACTTGTTGTCTATTAAATGCTTTAGATAATATTAGTTGATGCAAATTTTTTTGTGAATTAGTTCAGCACTTTGTTGCAGCTTTTTTTTAGAGTTGTGCTTTGTCATATAAAGCAAAGTTGAAATTCTACCATGAAAATTGTCTTATTTGTATTTCATTTAGAAAATCTTCTTTATGGAGCTGATCATAAGAATTTGCAAGACGAAGTAGTACACTCGTCCTCCAATTTTCACTGTGGTGAAATCATGAAATCTGTCATAAATCATTCCACCCTTCTCATGGCCAAAAAATTACATTTACTTCTCACTGATTTTTAAGATATATCATATAACTAAATGCATCTGTTTAACAGTACAAAATATATGTAGTATAATTGTAAATACTATGTATATATTGTACTCTATAGGGTTAGCAAACTCACTTTGTTACTAGTGTGTAATTCTGTGAGCCGTATCTATGTTTTGTAGGCTTGTTTGACAAAAATATTTTCTTTCATCTACTCAAGCTTGGGTTTTTTTATGGAAGAAATTCTGCCGCAGAACTAATGTAGGACATTTTTTGTTCTGCAATTAATATTATCCCTGAACATGGGTTACTGATGTGTCCGGTGCTGTGTTAATCAACCCTCGTAACTTTTATTTTCTAGATCGGTGTGTTGACAGCCAAAGCTGAGGTAACATGAAGGTAGTTGTGCATGGGTGCCTTGGGGTTTCATGTAGCTCACTACTGTATATGTGATCTCGTTTTTATAACAATCTTTGTATATGTTGGAACATTTCTACAGGTTGGAGAGGGAAGGTGAAAGGAGACTTGGGTGTAGTGAGGTGAGTTTATTCTTTATTCCAGATTAGTTTTGCTTTTGCTTCTTTAGTTCCCGTGAAGAAGCAATAGTGAAGCTAGTCCGGAATAAACTCACCTCGCTACACCAGTGTCTCCTTGCACCTCCCGTCTCCAACCTTTGTATAGTTTGTTGTTTGTACTTGATCTTCTAGTGCCATTGTGTCTTGGTAGAAATGTGCTTGTTATGTTGATATCTTTGATGATTTGTATGAATGTTGTTTCTTCGTAATTGTTTTTAACCACACCTTCCTGAGTTTTCCCAAGTATGAATCTGTTTTAAGTACTAGAAAGGGATAGATAATAGTTATTGCCTTCATTTGTCTCTCACTAGTAAATCAGCTAGTGATTACTACCTAGTATGGTATATATATTTGTATATACTACATAAAATTGGTGATACGCTCTGAATAGGAGTGGATGAATTCTGCATCTTAATGTAGATGGTCTTTAAATATGAGCATTTAATTAGTATTTTAGTTTTATATGATGAGGGGAAACCATAAACTTCAGAGCTTGACAAAATATTATTTACAGTAGTAACTTCCCATTATAGTAATCTACATTACAGTTGCACAAAAACTCTTGGAAGAGTGACAAAAGTTTGAGTCCCAATATGAGATTTTTGGTCGTCATCTTGAATATTTTGAGTCTTCAGTTTGCTCATTACAGAATGCTTATGATGTGCAAACGATATTGATGAAGTTTCCCAAATAGGACATTTACTTTTCATTCTAATAATCTACCAGTTGCATTTTCTACAGTATAATTACAAAAATATGACTATGTGAAGTAAGTGAATTTTTTTTGTAGGACTTACTTTTGAGCTTTGTTTGCATTTTTCAGGATCATGCAATTGTATAATGATATCTATGTTTTATGAATGTGCACAGTTGGGGAAGCTGAAATGAAATAGTGTACTTGCCTCTAGTGATATAATTGCCTCATTCTTTTCACAACTGAATTCTATGATGTAAATACATATTCACATTTTATATATTTTGTAAAAAATTTACTTCCTTTAAGGGATTTGAAACAGGCATTAGCATGGACAGGATAAGACACAGGATTTTCTTTATTTTCAAATTAGCTAGTGTAACCATTTCATCAAGATTACGTATGATAATAGTAATGCATGATAGATATTTCTCTGGGGAAAGATGTACTTTTAAATGTCTATTTATATATTGTAATTAAGTCTCCTTTATCTTCGTTCTTTTAGTGTAGTCAGTAGCATTTTTTTTAATCTTTCCTCACATGTTAAGTCTTCCAAATCTGACACCATCGTAGTTGTTATTCTGTATTCTCTCCAATTTCAACACAAGATTTTCCGTGTGAGGAGACTATACTACTTCTGCATTTTCCAGTTTTGTCTAATCATTGTAGTTATAATTTTACTTTATATTGATAAGCCATTGTATATTTCTCAGCATCATGAATGTGTCACTAAATATTATGTTTATTTTTGTATAAGTGTCCTGTATTATTACTACTCTCAAATCTTTCTCTTCTTTTACTATTGATATTATTTTTTGTCCTAACTTGTATGTCTTTCTTACCACACAGTAAAGCTTTATTCATTTTACATTTGTGCACAGTCTACAACTTTATTTTGCTTACATTGATTTTATCCTTAACCCTTGATTCCATACCCACTCTCTACCTTGCATTCTCCAAGCTGTTGGAAGTCAAGACCAAATCATATTACATCAATAACCAGGACACTCCAGTCTGAGTCTCTTGATAATGTGACTGAAATGGATGATGTGCACTGACCACCACATCCTTTCATTCGTCTTCCCAAATGAATGTTTGATAATATTTGTACATCTAATTTTAATGGTGTGCTTGCCAAAGGGATTGCTGCTTGCCTTTTTTGGGGTATATTTTTGCTCCTAATATTTATATGCTAATTTTGTAACTGGAAATTATACAATATTCTGTAGATGTAGAATAATACAATGAGTATTTGTGAAGTTTGAATTTTCACTCCAAAATTTCATCCCCTACAGAAGTACTTATAGAAGTGCAAAATTTATGTTCACTGTTATTATTGTCTCCTTCAGGTAGGTCTTCTCACTCCTAAGGACACCATGGAGGACAGGCTGTGCCCCTGGGCCTCGTATGTGGTGCAGCCTCCCAAGGTTGAAGGGACAGCGTACCAACACCACTTTTGGAACCCACCACCACAGGAGGTAAATCTATAGCTATGTAAAACGGATGGTTCTATTGCAGTTTAAGGCAATGCACAACTTCATTATTCTGAACCTACAGATGTATAGATATCATTATTAACTGTGCAAATCGTCTTTGAAGGTAGGTTCGATGCTCGAACGATATCGATATAAATATAAAGCCCTACATACTGTACATAGTGTACTCAACACATCTGTGAAGGTTTCAGGCAGTGCTCATCATTATTTACCTTGCCCTGCTTCCCTCTGAGAAGACATGTTATTACATTTGTTTGCATTGGTAAATCTACTTGCACAATAATTATACTATAGTTAATTTGCAAAACAACTGTATGTCAAAAGTTGCATACTACATTGTTTATGAGGCTAAAACAAATTTAGGACCAATTGGTTTTACAGTTAGATAATTAGTATAGAATATCAATAAATTTCTTATTGACGTTGATTTATGAACAAAATATGTGTAAGCAAAGTAGATTGGATTGCTTTATCCATGAATGTGGTGATGCATCAGACATAACTAACAAGTGAATACCTTACAGAGATACACCTTCAAACACCCTCGTCCCAGCAGGCCCAAGAGCCTCAAGGTATACGAGTGTCATGTGGGCATAGCAACGGAGCAGCACAGAGTTGGAACTTACAAGGAATTTACATCTAATATCCTTCAAAGAATAGTCAATTTGGGTGAGTAGACTTCCGCTAGGATGTTTTGTGAAGCTTTAAATTGAATCTACTGTGTGGGTTTTTTTACACTTTGTATAGATGTTTTATTATGTCGTTTGAGGCTTTAAAAGTTGTCATCAGTGGCAGAGTGAGGATTAGGGTGTTTATGTTTGTGCTTTGAATGCCTTACTATCTCTAAAGAGAAGTATCTGTAAAGCCAGGATTCATCTAACTTTCTCCATTTTTTCCACGATTCATATCTTGTTCTGGGCTTCAAAAATTAGTTACAGAGTAAAGGGGATACAGAGTGCAGATCCATTACATACTCCACCTTAAACTGTGGATCTTCTGCATTCTTGTATCTGAAGACAACCACTTATTTTCATGTGTCTTTCCATTTTTACTAATTTTCTCCCAGAACTGCCCTTTTTCAGTCTCAACCACCACCTTTATTCACTGGTGTGTTGATATATATTATTTTGTATTCCTATTCTGCATTCACACCTGGAGTGGAAGGCCAGCAATCCCATCTTAATCCTAAACTTATTTGTCTTATATGTATGTGAATTATGTTTAGTTATAGTTTGTGGAATATGGTGGTAAAAAGCAACATCCTCTTGAGGAAGACAGTAGTCAAAACTTTGGATAAATTCACTGTTTCTGCTTCATCCCGTACTGCTTCTCACTACTGCATTTCAATCACTTATCTTACCTACACAACACAGTATGAGTTATGCTTTGTTTACTCATAAATTTAGAAAAAAGATGTTTCTTCTTGTTACAAAATTCATTCACATTCAACACAACCAGTTTAATCTTAATAGTATTATTTTTCACAATCATCGCTGTTCTTCATTGATCTTTTCTTCCAGGTTACAACAGTATCCAGATAATGGCTATCATGGAGCATGCTTATTATGCAAGTTTTGGATATCAAGTTACAAGTTTCTTTGCTGCGTCAAGGTAAGCCATTGTGAACAGTGCAGGTTAAGGACCAATTCAATCATTCATGAATGCAAGATTTATGTAACAACTGTGTATAAAAGTATTTGTTTCCATTTTGGTTATTGTTGGAGAATACTGGTTGTCTGTGTACTAGCGAAGTGGGAGTTCACTATATTATAATTCAAGTTCCAGGAATTGAAGAATGTGGAGTATAATAGAAAGGTTATGGAAGGAGTAGTAGGGAAAATAATTTAGCAAAGAACACTTCTAGTAAACTTAGATTCTGTTATTATCTGAACTTAGTCTTCACAACCACTGTAAATATTTTTGTTCATGGAAGGTATGATAGATATAATTAGAAAATATAAACTAACTGTAGACATATTTTACCTTTTAGTCGGTTTGGTACACCTGAAGAACTGAAAGAACTGATTGACACTGCACACTCCATGGGATTGTTTGTCCTTCTCGATGTGGTCCACTCCCACGCCTCCAAGAATGTGATGGATGGCCTCAACGAATTTGATGGATCAGATTCCTGCTTCTTCCACGGAGGTTCCAGAGGAGTTCATTCCTTATGGGACTCCAGACTCTTCAACTACTCCAGGTACGGATGAAGAGTAAGAGTTTGTGTAGATTTCTTATAATTTACTTTTTCAATCATAAAATGTCTTCCTTTTGTTTTGTCATAATTGTCATTATTTTATTGAAAGATTTAAAGAAATATGAATCCCTGGCAAGTGTTGGAATGGAATATAACTTTTTCAAGGCATTACATATTGTTACAGTAATGAGTCCTATTATTGTAGAGGTAACACCTGCATAACAGTTCCTTCCCATACTTTTTGGCACAAAGTTGTAAGTGGAAGTACAATGAAGTATTTTAATGAACGTGACCTTATTTCATTGCTTTTAAATGATATGGTAATGGTGGTGAGGAGTTAGTTACGCTGCCAATACAACAATTATCTTGTAAACCTATACTGCTTCTACACAAACATTCATTCATCCTCAAATTTAATGCATAAAGTTTGTGCATAATGCAGTAGGCTAGTTAGTATACATGAATCAGAGCAGAGTTTCAATGGCATGTGAATGGACGTGTTACAGTACATTTCACTTGTGTTCTGTTTTGTTTATGAATGAACTTTTAAGTTTCTTGAGCCAAGTTCCATATCCTGCATAGCATAGAACATGGATTATTTATTAGTGGTGTTGATGGTGTAGATATTTCCCATCACACTTGGACAATGTACATGTTTTTATTTGTTAAGTATTAAATGTTACCAACCTTTTCTTACCCTCACTTGTATCATGTTGAATCTTAATTTTTTTCTTCCTTCTGCCACCAGCCGGGAAGTGTTGCGGTTTTTGCTGTCCAATCTGCGGTGGTACTTAGAGGAATACAAATTTGATGGCTTCAGGTAAGTTTGATATTTTTGTTAATGTATATATGAGATTTAATTTACACCCGGTGGAGGAGGCTGGAGGAACACTACCACCTTATTCCCTGCAGGTTATAAAAAGGGATAGAGTAAGGGGTCTGAGAAGCCCTTCCTCTGTATTCTCTTCTATGAAAAGACAAGGAACAGAAACGGAGGGTAGATTAATGTCTCTCCGAACCCTAAACACCTAGTCGGGGCTACCCTCCTATAATTAAGGGTGATATTGGCTGGGTATGGAGATGGGTATAATTTATAAGTACTATAGATTTTTCTCATATTGATTTTTAAAAGCTATCTTCTTGGAATAGTTGTATATCCCCATTCTTTCCATTGTAATATTTCCAATTGGAAGAAGAACTATTTTTCTTTTTAAAAAAAAACTGTCCTGAAAAGTGGCAGTGTGAGTGAGAGTGTCGTGTGAGCAAGGAAACTGATCTTTTCTCCTCTAGGGGCTTAGAGGCTAAGTGATAGGTGTGCATGGGTGTATTTACCTAGGTGTGGTATACAGGACCTGAGCTACACTCATGTAGTCTTGTCTCCGTATATATATTTGTCTAGTCTTTCCTGTAGTTGTACACTTTGTGTTTGTATTTGTGTGTGTGTGTACCTCGTCTCAGCTGCCCCTCTTTTGGGGTATGTCAGCCTGGTATATAGATAGATAGAATGTTGTTCTTTTGTCCATCAGATTTGATGGCGTCACCTCCATGCTGTACCACTCCCATGGCATTGGGGAAGGGTTCAGTGGCAGTTATAATGAATACTTTGGGCTTAACGTTGACACAGAGGCTCTGATGTACCTGATGCTGGCCAACCACATGCTACATGAGCTGCACTCAGACACCATCACCATTGCTGAGGTATGTGTGGGCCGTGAGGTTATGGTGTTGTAGCACATGGTTTTGTTTGGTGCGGTGTGGAACATTTTCTAATAATGGACTCCTGCAGGATGTGTCTGGGATGCCTGCGTTGTGTCGTCCAGTGGAGGAAGGCGGTGGAGGATTTGATTACCGGCTTGGTATGGCAATTCCAGACATGTGGATCAAACTCCTGAAGGAAAAGTCTGATGATGATTGGGAAATTGGGAACATCTGCCACATCTTGGAGAACAGACGTTACCAGGAGAAGACCATCGCTTATTCTGAATCCCATGATCAGGTTTGAATTTTAATAGTATACGTGTTTTTAAGATTTACTTTTGATTTCTCTGACACACATGACTCACATTGTTTCAATTCTCAATGTATTTATCTATATATATATATATATATATAGATATATATATATATATATATATATATATATATATATATATATATATATATATATATATATATATATATATATAATATATATATATATTTGTTTATTTCCAAACTTTCAAATTAAATTATGGCCCTTGTTTTTATATAAAAAATGCCACCTCTTCTAATTTGCTTTTCATGCTATTTCCTTTGACATGATTGCAGGCACTGGTTGGGGACAAAACCATTGCCTTCTGGTTGATGGACAAAGAGATGTACACCAACATGTCTAAATTGTCTGGCCCGTCACTGGTCATTGATCGGGGGATTGCCCTGCACAAGATGATACGACTCATCAGTCAAGGCCTGGGCGGGGAGGGATACCTCAACTTTATGGGTGAGGAATATTAAGTATTGGCTGATGTAAAATGCTTTGGAGTCTTTTGTATTTCTTTAACCACTTATTTGTTGGAAGCGGCTTGTATTCTGAACCAAAAGGAATATAAATGGATCCCGTGTCTGGCCAGGATCCATTGAAGCTTAACATTTGGCCATAGAAGAAAATTGTTACACTTGAATGATATTTGAATTGATTCCTGGCTCAGTCATAGGAAATTATAGATATATCATTATCAGTTGTACAATTATTATCACTTTCAGGTAATGAGTTTGGGCATCCTGAGTGGCTTGATTTCCCTCGGGTGGGTAATCAAGAGAGTTACCACTATGCTCGGAGGCAGTGGAGTGTGGTGGATAATGATACGCTTAAGTACCAATACTTGAACAATTTTGATGCTGCAATGAATAAAACCGAGAGTGTGTATGGCTGGCTCAATGCTGATCCAGTGAGTATTAACATTCATATCTTTCATGTAAAGGAAGAAGATTGACATATGATTATTGGCATACAAACATTATGTTGAGATGTAAAAGATGTATGTATATGAAATATAACCTTTTTCTTTTAGTATCATTAAAGTGACATACAACTTTGATCTTCTCTAGGGATACACAAGTACCAGGCACCAAGGAGACAAGATCATTGTGTTTGAACGAGCTGGTTGTGTCTTTATATTTAACTTTCACCCCAGCAAGAGTTACAGTGACTACAAGGTGAGATCAAAGTCTATCACATACACACTAATGTTTATATATTAAGGGTTTTTATGTAAATATTTGAAATATTCATTGCATTGGTACAATTTTTTTTCCCATTATACTTATTAGATAAGCAAGGGTGAAATAGGGTTTGATATTATGTTAATAAAGAAACTGAGGCTAAATACGTGTTCAGCATGACCGAGAACCTTTATGTACTAATTTTCATGAGATTCGGAGGTGTCAAAATTATCACAAATCATGGTGTTGTTATTGTGTGGTGGTGGTTTGGTTTTGTTTGTTTGTTTGTTTGTTTTTTTGTTTGTTTTTTATTATTATTATTATTATTATATAACAAGAAATATGAGGTATACATAAGATGAGTATAGAATATAAGCGATAGAACAGGAGACACCTGTTGAATTTTCGGGCCACAATAAACAATCCAAATATCATAGTAATCAGAAAACTGAGTCCAAATTCATGATCAGCAACACCAAGAACTCCTTGGTACCAATTTCCCATCCGTTAGACTTCTTGGCTGAAATCATGTTTTTTAATAACTTTAAAAGTATGAGCTTTACGTCAAATGTTCATGCCTGTGATGGAGAACCCTGAGTATGGGGTTGATGGGCTGAAGTTGACCTAGAATAGATGGGCATCTGATAGAGATAATTGAAAAAGATTAGGAGAGGTCTTTTTCCTGGTGTGGAATCATAGATGTTGATGACATGTTGGAGTGTCCATCTTGATTCAGTATTGTTGTGTTTTGTAACAGGTTGGTGTGGGTGCCAGTGGGAAGTATAAGATTGTGTTGGACACTGATGATGAGGAGTTTGGTGGCCGTAAACTAATTGACCACAACACTGATTTCCTCACCAATAATGAAGGTTTCAACGAACGTCCTTACAGTCTGATGGTGAGTAGTATTTGAATCTACTGTTCAGTATCATAACTTATATAATTGGAAACATTACAATCTAAATTGAATGTATGAATGGTTGTCATTCAGACATGATTTTCATATCTGAATAACAACCATCCATACATTCAATCATGACTGTTGGTCTTCATCCAAGTATCATTTTCAGCTACTTTGCCCAATGTGCATTTCATGAAGTAACTTCATGTAGTGTAGTGCTTTTTTTTCTCTCTTTTTATGTAATTATAACAAACTAACTAAATATATGATATATAGATAAATACTGGAAAGCAGTATTTAGTTAGTTTGTTACAATTATTGTTAATCAAAGCTCCACCTCAATGCAGGAAACATTAATTGAATGTATATACTCTTATTAGGGGAAAAAAATCAAAAGTTCCCTGTGTCGTGCATGAATACATACATTTTACATTTATTGTCTCAGGCTTTATAAAAAATATGTAGTACAGCTCCTTCCTAACAAAATTAGTAAAACATATGCATATTCTTTGTTTTAGAAAACAAAACAAAACATCACAGCATTAAATAAAAAATGCCGTTAACATTTAAAGCAAGATGTGATGGAATAATTGTATCGACAATCACTTATTTATTTGTATTGTTGATAGCTTTATATTTTATTTACACTTACACTTTATTATGTTTGCCAATTATTAAAATTTATCATATAAATGTGTATTTGACAAATGGCCCTTTATAAGCAAAGCTTTTTGGGTAACTTATACAGAGGGACCAAGATAAATAATGTATCTGTTTATATTGCAGGTCTACATTCCAAGTCGGGTTGCTATTGTGTTGGCAAAATGCAACTGATGTATCCACGGCAGTACATCCCACAACCAGGGTCGAGGTGGTGGTGGTGGTGGTCCAGTGTGAGGTGTGGGCTGACTATCACCCCTTCATATGCACTAACATCGTGTAAATTGCACAGTTATGTAGTAATGAAAGATAGATGTACATAAAATTCTTTGTAGTCATACATTTTGATAAGGAATAGCTCACTGTACCAAAGCCTTGAAAACTTGCCATAAGATTTTAAAGGTAGAAATTTTTTCTATCTTATCTGCTCATCATATATATATATATATATATATATATATATATATATATATATATATATATGAAATGTATATACATGTGAAATGGAAAAACTTTATATATATATATATATATATATATATATATATATATATATATATATATATATATATATATATATATATACCACTCTTGTTTAACCCATCAGGGTGTTGCAAAGACCATTGCAGGTCTCTTAAAGTGAACACACATACATATGCACACACTCATTCACTCATACAGTAGGATAGGATTCCCAGCCTTCCATTCCCGCCGGGATTGCAAGGTCACAAACCCTCGGCTCACTCCCGCACCTAATTACTGCTAGGTGTGCACGGGTTACAGTGTTTAAGGCAAACCAATTTTGTTTTCACCCGACCCGGTATTCAAACCCTGGACAATTTTATTGTGAACCAAAAGCACTACCACTACACCACTAGGTCACTGCTTGAAATGGAAACACCATCTATATCATGTATAAATAATTTTCTTATTTTGTACCATATTAAATAGGTTTTCACCACTGCATGTACAGTGTTCACTTGATAGACATATCAATATTTTGTCTGTAATCACTTCCAAGTGTAATTAGGTCTGAGGATCCTTCTTGTTCAAGTCAAACAGTTACATATTGTTGTTGTTTGTGATGGGAACCTTGAACTTCTTGGAGACTGATGGAAATTTTTGTTGGTGATTGGCAATTGGTGTTGATCTTGAACTCAACTGTGACCTCAGTAATGTGGTTTTGCATCAGTGTTGTAATGGTTTGTTTGGGGCTCTTGGGAAAAGGGTTTTATGGGCACATCAGGAATCCATTGTGAGTGATGAAACATTAAGATAAACCTGTTTGACTACTCATGTTCGGCCGTAATGGAAGGAGTTTTAGTTTGAGGTATCAGATACTAGTGGCTTATTAGTAATTAAAGTGAAAAAAAGAATTTTAGAGCATTCCAGTGACCTTGTTCTTAAATGTTTCACGTTCATACAATAATTCTTATATATATATATATATATATATCCCTGCTGTTGAATGGGTTAAATGGGTATTGGACTAACAGCCCTTTATAAGCAAAGCTTTTGGGGCAACTATTATTATTTTATTATCATTATTATCATCATCATTATCATCATCATCATCATCATCTACAGGAATAAGAAAAGACCACATATCTTTCCGGGTTAACCATTCTCTCTCTCTCTTTTTTTCAGAAACTATCTATGAAAATTAAGTGAAACTTCAAATTTCATTTCCCAACTAAATATGATAAAAAGTTAATCTTAAAAACTACGCTTATTGGCATTAATATGTTGTTGGTTCAGTCTGCTGTGATCACACTTATTGTTCTCTCTAATTACCTTATAAATGTTTTTGAAAAATCTAGCTGCTGCCTCTGTTTTGATCTAAATTTAAGTACCTCACTCGGCATGACAAGTGGGTTTTAAATTTGACGTATTATTATTATGATTATTATAGTTATCATGATACTACTACTACTACTATATTTTTCTCCATCTATCAATCTATCTATCTGATGCTAATTCCTATGAACTCCTCCAAGCTACAACAAAATAGTCTCCATTTATTCCTGTCCTTCCATACATTAATATTTTCATTCTCCTTTCTTCCCTTTCTCTCACGTACTCAAACACACTGTTCTCCCATTGTACTGGGAGTCATCCTCTGGCATCCACCACATGCACTTTCTTAGTCATTTAATTTTCCGATATTAATACCATGTGGCCAAGTTACCTTACGATACTGCATTTAATCCCTTCTTTTTCTTTATATTATTATTATTGTTATTGGTATTGTTCTTATTGTTATTACTATTATTATTATTAATTAAAATAACTGTCATAGTGGTGGGAGGTGTTCTTCTGGGAACTTAAATATTTGTTTCTACAAAATAAGAAAGAACCACAAATGGTTTGGGTTCTGCTAGCTTTAAATTTTCTTTTCTCTGCTTTCCTAGGATTCTACATCATATACGTATGAAAGACGAGTTGTATAAAAAGAAAAAATATATATAAAATGCATTATATTTTTATCATTATATGCAAACAAGAACTTGAGTTTAGTTTGTGTCTTGGTTGTATTAATTTAATAAACAAAGCATTTAGGGTCAATTTATTTGGCTTTTTAATCAATAAGCAATTGCAATTTTTTCAAGTGTGACCAAATTTACTGTTGAAATTTAATAAATTGTGGATTTTTAACTGAAATTTCCTGTGTGAACTTAATTAACAATTTATTGAAATTGGAAGTAACCGACTATTTAATTTCTCCATTGCTAATCATAGACCGTGTGCTGTATGAATCTGTCAAGTGTTGTATGTTTGCTGCCACTTTCATGAAGACTGATGGTGTTCCAGCAATGTTTTAATACAGAATAACAAAGGAAGCCCAGATATCCAGCACCCGAGTCAATTGTTTCTTCAGGTTGGTTGAGCTTCAGTATACAAATAGATTACTGCATTTCATACTGTTTTGGGAATTTTTTGATAAACACTAACAATTACTTGGTCTACAACCTCTTCAGTGAGTGCATTGTAAGCCGTGCTAACCGGTGTGTTCTGCAAAACTGTTACAAATCAATGCAATCCGGCCACTGATGAAAGCTGACCGATTCTTCAAACTGTGAAGAGTTCCTCGGCCTCATCCTCCTGGAATCAAGCAGGTGCTTGTCCGCAGGTAGAGTCACTGATGCCACTCTTACTGGAGGACTTATCTGGTTAGTGTTGCATGAAAGAGGAATGTCTGGAGCAAGGAAGAATGAATGTGTATGACAAAAGTGAATGAAGAGCAGTGGTGAATGGAGGAGTAAGGATGCAGGCATAACAACCCATCTGTTGTGATTCATTGATCAGAGCAGATGCACAAAGAGTGAGTATGTCGGCCTGATATATAGATAGATTGATGATTATATATTTTTTAAAGTTTGCTTCCCCCTGCTCAGTGAAGGAAATTTTACTATGGTGACGAAAATTGTGATTGAATTTAAAATCTATTCAACAAAGTGAAAAGAAATTCAACATTTTGTATTTATATTGGTTTTATAGAATAATAATTGGTGTGCTTGAGATACACTTTACTTTACTTTACTTCTTAGCCAAAAACATTCCCCAGGCCTGTTCTCCTGCCTCACAGCGAATCAGCTTGGATTTCCATCCATCCACAATATCTTGATAATCTTTTTCAGAATAATCCTGAGGAAAGGACAAAACATCGTCAATAAAGTGAATTTTATATCAGAACGAAAATGGTTAGATTTTTCAATACTGTCCATTGTTATCAAATGGGTAATGACAGGACTTCATAGTGTTAAGTATTTTTCTCAAACTTTAAATATAGTGCAGAGAATTACACTAATAATCTGAACAGCATTGCACTCCTTATTGAATTTAGAATATACTAGTAATCTTTTTGAAGACATGAACACATACTTTGATGAAAGCTTTTTTCTGGGGTAAAAAGTACTTGAGTTCTTTGGTGAGGATGGAGATAAAGGTTGGTGTGAGGTCCACTGCCTCCACATGCCTGAAGCCTGCCGCCTCCACCAGCTTCCCGTACTCACGCACATTCCTTAAGTCGTACCCTGCAATGTAATTTTAAGTTTTTGCTTAAAAGGTCTTGGCTCACAGCACTTCTTGGTGAGAGGAATAACACTCTTGTGACACCACCTAAATGCATGACATCCTTTAAGTTAGTATGATTCATGGCATGACAAACACAATAAAGAGGTATTGAACTTGATGAAACTAATATCTGATAATTAAAAGGAAAATTTAATAAGAATAAACAAATCAATAGATGTGATAATGTTGCACGAATCCTGAAATTAAATCTGCATAAAACTGAATATTAAGTACTGTTGTTGTCATACATTTTGTTCATTCAACTCGATTGGCTATGTAGACTAACTAGCAAAAGAAGAATGATTTTGTAGCCAAGTTTTATAATATCACTCAAAACAGTATATCGAAGGTCATTTTGAACCATTTCATGTTTTTTCATCACTTGGCTTACCTCTCTCTTGAACATACTTCAAGAACTCTGGCGAGTGCTTTTGGTCTCCTTGACAGTGATCAGTGACAAACAGTGTGCCTCCAGGTTTCAGCCAAGTCTGTAAAATAAATAATCATTAACTATATGTGTGGCGTAGATGTACCGGCCTCTCCCTTTCATAGCTAACTTTGGATAAGATTGTTCAGTGTCTCGAAGCACAGGGATTTACAGTGGTGAAGATCCAATGCGGAGGACATGAATTTAAAAACAAAGAAATGTGTAGATGTTTGTGTGTTGTGTAAGTTATGAAGTCATTATGAAGCACTTATAGGGATGCGAGGAAGAATGTGAACCCACATAAAAAGTTTTGTAGAGTTGTTCCTTGCCGGGGATGTGTAGGATGGTGTCTCTGGAGTAAATGACATCATAGCTTTCCTTCTTGGCCTCCATTACCGTTATATCTACCGACTCGAATTTCACCTGTAAGGAAATTGTAATCTTATTGGTCAGATTGAATATACAAAAAGAGAAATGCTCTAAATATCCAATTAGTTAAGGGCATTATGTGTTTCAGTATGTGGGTGTATGTAGAGAGATTGGACCGGGGGTGGGTGGAAGGCCGTTACGTACCTTTTCCTGTACACTCTTATCTTCACGGCCGAGTCTGTCTTGAGCTAAGGTAAGCATGTTGCTGGAGAGGTCGACGCCATGAACATGGACGCCATATTGCCTGGCCATGTAGAAGGCTGAGCCGCCCGTGCCGCAGCCCACATCCAGCACTCGCTGTCCAGGTTCCAGCCGCAGTTTGATTAGGAAATCCTGCAAAAGAGTAGAATTAATTATTGCAGTATCAATGTCCTGTTTTCCTTATTTTCACTCGAAAACACTACGGAATAGTGAACTGGCTAATTGCAGTGTTTGTGGTTGCCACGTAGGCATTTTGTGTTGTGTGTACACGCCGTGCTGTAACGTGAATGGCGACGTCCAACATTATTGGTCAACATTACGTTATTTGAAACCGAGTTATTAAGTAGATCATAAAAAAAAAGTGTATCACTCCGTGGCAAGCGAGGACCAACAGTTCTGTCAGAGGAAGCAAGGAACACCGTCTCTGATGAGGTAGGTTGTCATTCCGTGCTGTAAACAATGCTATCCAGTCCAGCAGCCATTTTCATCAAACATTAAGGTGGAGAGTTTGTGTTAACCATTAAAAACTCGGGCGAGTTGTATCAGAGTTGAATTATACGACTTTTATGTATTATATTCCGTTAGGTTTTACGTAGAACTAATCCTTGCCAAACTTACCCAAAACATTGAAGTTTATGGTTGCAGCTTCAAACCCAAAGGGAACCGTAGCTACAAAAACATTGCCGTCAGGAAGTCCCATCAGGCTCCGTCCAACTTCCTTTAACCAACTAACCATAACATATATCTCACCTTGGTGGTAGTTTCACCTCCCGTGGAGACCCAAGTGTGCCCATAGATTCTCTCAAAGCGGAGGAGGGAAAACCAGGAATACGGGTCGGCGTCTAGGATTTCCTCCACGTTCAAAATCACGGTGGGGACAGACCTGTGGTTCGAAGAAAAAGTGTTACTAAGGTTCCTATAGTATAATAGTGTCAATAATTTTACGAAAACTGTTCATGACAAACCAGCACAAACCGCGGGACGAAATTATTGCCCGGGTGACAATTTGCGGTGTTATTTTGGCTTATTATCTACAAGGAAAAAGTATCTACATTGTACAAATGTTATTTTGGAATGATATCTACATAGTAATAACATATATAACCTACATAGTTATAACATATATAACCTATATAACCGAGTTCCTCGGCCTCATCCTCCTGGAATCAAGCAGGTGCTTGTCCGCAGGTAGAGGCACTGATGCCACTCTTACTGGAGGACTTATCTGGTTAGTGTTGCATGAAAGAGGAATGTCTGGAGCAAGGAAGAATGAATGTGTATGACAAAAGTGAATGAAGAGCAGTGGTGAATGGAGGAGTAAGGATGCAGGCATAACAACCCATCTGTTGTGATTCATTGATCAGAGCAGATGCACAAAGAGTGAGGCATGAAGTGGTAGGGGTAAACCAGCTTTTGCTGTTGGGATGCAGAAGTTCTCTCTGGGCCCAGTGCGTGGATGATCCCCACATATATGGAAGTGGGAGGCCAATCTCTTCTCTAGGGGTTTAGGGGCTATTTGAGAGGAGTGCATGGGTGTATGTTTGTGTGTGCACCTTGTTTTGGTTGCCCCACTTTTGAGTATGTCTGCCTGATATATAGATAGATTGATGATTATATATTTTTTTCAAGTTTGCTTTCCCCTGCTCAGTGTAGGAAATTTTATTATGGTGACGAAAATTGCGATTGAATTTAAAATCTATTCAACACCGGCCAATATACACCTGGAAGGTGTTAGAACGGCAGGGACCAGACCCTACATTGGGTTCCCTGCAGCCAGTAATCAACACCCGGACTGGAAGAAAATGTAAACGGCAGGCCCTTCCTTCAGAGGCTCCTGCAAGAATAAAAACGCTGCTGGCATCCAGCCTAAGTCACAATGGAGCCAAGACCTTCAACTCCCTCCCCAGAAAAGTGAGGGATGTGACGGGATGCTCAGTGGCGAAATTCAAGAAAGAGCTGGACAGATTCTTATCGAGCCTGCCAGATGAACCACCAGTCAATGGGTACACTGGAAAATGTAGAGCTGCCACAAACGCAATACCTGACCAGGTTGAGCTTGCAAAGAACGATGCTCAATACGGGAGCAGCGGTGGACCACCATGGCTGTGAGGCATTGGCCTCTAAACTTAACTAAGTAAACTAAGTAAACAAAGAATGAAAAGAAATTCAACATTTTGTATTTATATTGGTTTTATAGAATAATGATTGGTGTGCTTGAGATACATTTTACTTTACTTTACTTCTTAGCCAAAAACATTCCCCAGGCCTGGTCTCCTGCCTCACAGCGGATCAGTTTGGATTTCCATCCGTCCACAATATCTTGATAATCTTTTTCAGAATAATCCTGAGGAAAGGACAAAACATCGTCAATAAAGTGAATTTTATATCAGAACGAAAATGGTTAGATTTTTCAATACTGTCCATTGTTATCAAATGGGTAATGACAGGACTTCATAGTGCAAGTATTTTTCTCATAAACTTTAAATATAGTGCAGAGAATTACACTAATAATCTGAACAGCATTGCACTCCTTATTGAATTTAGAATATACTAGTAATCTTTTTGAAGACATGGACACATACTTTGATGAAAGCTTTTTTCTGGGGTTCAAAGTACTTGAGTTCATTGGTGAGGATGGAGATAAAGGTCGGTGTGAGGTCCACTGCCTCCACATGCCCGAAGCCTGCCGCCTCCACCAGCTTCCCGTACTCACGCACATTCCTTAAGTCGTACCCTGCAATGTAATTTTAAGTTTTTGCTTAAAAGGTCTTGGCTCACAGCACTTCTTGGTGAGAGGAATAACACTCTTGTGACACCACCTAAATGCATGACATCCTTTAAGTTAGTATGATTCATGGCATGACAAACACAATAAAGAGATATTGAACTTGATGAAACTAATATCTGATAATTAAAATGAAAATTTAATATGAATAAACAAATCAATAGATGTGATAATGTTGCACGAATCCTGAAATTAAATTGCATAAAATTGAATATTAAGTACTGTTGTTGTCATACATTTTGTTCATTCAACTCGATTGGCTATGTAGACTATATCGAAGGTCATTTTGAACCATTTCATGTTTTTTCATCACTTGGCTTACCTCTCTCTTGAACATACTTCAAGAACTCTGGCGAGTGCTTTTGGTCTCCTTGACAGTAATCAGTGACAAACAGTGTGCCTCCAGGTTTCAGCCAAGTCTGTAAAATAAATAATCATTAACTATATGTGTGGCGTAGATGTACCGGCCTCTCCCTTTCATAGCTAACTTTGGATAAGATTGTTCAGTGTCTCAAAGCACAGGGATTTAGTGGTGAAGATCCAATGCAAAGGATATGAAATTTAGAAAAAGAAATGTAGATGTTTGTGTGTTGTGCAAGTTATTGAGTCATTATGAAGCATTTAGGGATGCGAGGAAGAATGTGAACCCACGTAAAAAGTTTTGTAGAGTTGTTCCTTGTCGGGGATGTGTAGGATGGTGTCTCTGGAGTAAATGACATCATAGCTTTCCTTCTCGGCCTCCATTTCCGTTACATCTGCCAACTCGAATTTCACCTGTAAGGAAATTGTAATCTTATTGGTCAGATTGAATATACAAAAAGAGAAATGCTCTAAATATCCAATTAGTTAAGGGCATTATGTGTTTCAGTATGTGGGTGTATGTAGAGAGATTGGACCGGGGCTGGGTGGAAGGCCGTTACGTACCTTTTCCTGTACACTCTCATCTTCACGGCTGAGTCTGTCTTGAGCTAAGGTAAGCATGTTGCTGGAGAGGTCGACGCCATGAACATGGACGCCATATTGCCTGGCCATGTAGAAGGCTGAGCCGCCCGTGCCGCAGCCCACATCCAGCACTCGCTGTCCAGGTTCCAGCTGCAGTTTGATTAGGAAATCCTGCAAAAGAGTAGAATTAATTATTGGAGTATCGATGTCCTGTTTTCCTTATTTCCACTCGAAAACAGTACCGAATAGTGAACTGGCTAATTGCAGTGTTTGGAATTGCCACGTAGGCATTTTGTGTTGTGTGTACACGCCGTGCTGTAACGTGAATGGCGACGTCCAACATTATTGGTCAACATTACGTTATTTGAAACCGATAGTTATTAAGTAGATCATAAAAGAAAAGTGTATCACTCCGTGGCAAGCGAGGACCAACAGATCTGTCAGAGGAAGCAAGGAACACCGTCTCTGATGAGGTAAGTTGGCATTCCGTGCTGTAAACAATGCTATCCAGTCCAGCAGCCATTTTCATCAAACATTAAGGTGGAGAGTTTGTGTTAACCATTAAAAACTCGGGCGAGTTGTATCAGAGTTGAATTATACGACTTTTATGTATTATATTCTGTTAGGTTTTACGTAGAACGAATCCTTGCCAAACTTACCCAAAACATTGAAGTTTATGGTTGCAGCTTCAAACCCAAAGGGAACCGTAGCTACAAAAACATTGCCGTCAGGAAGTCCCATCAGGCTCCGTCCAACTTCCTTTAACCAACTAACCATAACATATATCTCACCTTGGTGGTAGTTTCACCTCCTGTGGAGACCCAAGTGTGCCCAAAGATTCTCTCATAGCGGAGGATGGAAAACCAGGAATACTGGTTGGCGTCTAGGAATTCCTGTGAAGCAGCCTCCGTCTTCGAACTCATGGTGGGGACAATCCTGTAGTTCGAAGCAAAAGTGTTACTAAGGTTCCTATAGTATAATAGTGTCAATTTTACGAAAACTGTTCATGACAAGAAAGCACGAACCGCGGGACGAAATTATTGCCCAGTTGACAAGGAAAAAGGATCTACATCGTACAAATGTTATTTTGGAATGATATCTATATAGTAAAACATATTATAACATTATATATAACAAATAAATGTAATTGAAATAGTCAGGTTAGGTTAAGCTAACCGAACCGAACCGAACCGAACCGAACCGAACCTCAAGATCGCATACCAAAGCAGATTCATGACACGTAGATAACAAGCCAAAGTAGCACCCAATTTGCATATGCGGTGAGTATTGCTTAGTGAATTTTTTTTATTACTTTTTTATTCCTTTATGTGTGGGAATTCGATCAAAAATGTAGGCTTGCAAACATTTACGGGTATTCGTGATATTTGAAATATTACATAGCACTATGAAGGGAATATAAATCGCAGTAAACTTATATCTTTTTCAGTAAAAGTACGAAAACTGTGTAGTTCATGTTAGTGCACGAGTTTGAAAAAGAATTAGAAAAATAGTTCTTAGATACTGAATACAATAAGATGTAGCGGTTGCACTCATTTAACATACCTGGATACCATCAAAAGAAACCTTTCAAGTGAAGGTCACTACACCTATGAACCCCTACTTCCACCCACCTGTAGGCTGCCAACGTCGCGGAGAACAGGTGACTGGCGATGCCTTGTGTTCGTGGTGATAGATAGTACTGCGGCAATGTTCAAACCAGGGAGACAGCAGGAGAATGGAGGAATTTTCCGTGGTGTTCACTCGTGTGTTTCACTGTCGCTATGGGAAGGAAGGTGTGTAGCTCCCAGTGGGTTGTTTGATGTATGATGATAGGTTTCTGAGTGGGCTGGCTTAACAAACTACTGATACCACGCGTGTGTGTGTGTGTGTGTTCGTTATTCGGTTTTCTGTGCTTGTTACACGTATCCGCCTTTTTATGTGCTACTTGTGTGGTTGAATTCCTAGTTACGACTCAGAACACTTGGACACTGACTGATAATTAAATGTGGATTAGTCCTGTACTTAATATGTTTTCAATCATGTTAACATTTGACAGATGATATCTTGATTTGTAAATGAAAATTAAATCAACACCACATCATACACACTTGATCGTTGTGTTTGGTTTGTATTGTCGGAGATTTAAACTTATTTTTTCTTGTTTTTTTTTTATGATTGTATTAGTTTTGAAAAGAAAACAAATATGAAGTATGTTTATTGTTTTTGGTTGGTCATTACATGAGCCAGGCAGTGTTCGATGGTAGTAATTATGTCACATTTTTGTCCTGTAAGTGGAATTATGATTTATAAAGTACTGCATTCTGTATGCCATACATGTGACTTCATTACAGTGTTTGATAATTGTTTTTAGGGGAGATTTGAAACATATAATGTTCTGTGGAACATGATGTGATACTTGATGGCAACCAGGTAGCTTGGAAATTTTTTTAGCATTTCAAATACATTGCGATTTTTTCCACCGGCGTTGTGATAACTAATCTTGCGAGATAAGGCGTGTGGCGTGGTGGGACGAGTGTTACGCACGCCACGTCATGGAAATTAGTGATGATTGACTATACTTAATCTTTGAGCCTCTTGGAGATGCCTTACCTGAGGGCCACCTGACACTCAGCCGCCCTTGCACGGTGACTTCGGTGCTCACATACTCCTCAACCTCTGCTTCGTTCACCTTTGTTGTTGGATTTATTGAACAAGAGTTGCATGATGTGTGTGTGTGTGTGTGTGTGTGGACACGCGCGATCGTGTTATTGGGGAAACTTTACGTAATTATATATAGATTCTTATCATGACATGGCCTTCCTTCCCTTAGAGACAAGTAACTTAACATTGGAAGAATTACAAACCAGGTACGAGAGTCAACAGGTGAATAGTAATTTCCTTATCGTCCACTTGAGGAGGCAGATACTGATGCCAGAAGGTCTAGCAGCAATTAGCCTCGGTCACCATGCTATTAAAACCCAATATTACGAACACTTAACGCCGGCGGTGAACATGACATCACATTCCGCCTCCAGGTAATTACGTACAAAGCTGTGACTCCCTATGAACCACGCACACCTCCACCCACCACACCAAACCACAAGCTGGTACAAGTACATCACCTACGCATGGATCACCCTTGTGCCTTCCAATTGTACATGATGAAAACAATAGCTCTTGTCCCTATTGCTCGACAAGGACGGAAGAACCACACCTACACCTTTACTTGAATGTCAACTAATACCAAAAGTACCACAAACACATAAGAAACCTTAAAGTAATTACCATTGAAGGAGCTTAAAACTCTCCCCGACAGTACAGTTGAAAGCAGACAGCCCAAAGCATTCGCATACCAACGTCGACAGTGGGATACCCAACACAATATTGTCCCTATTGATAGCTAAGGAAAAGACAGTGAGAGAGCTGTCATGTGTCACTGCCATGCATATTCCTCTCTGAAATATCTGTCAGGAAGGAAAGAAACTGTCCTACATCGAGAGAGAGAGAGAGAGAGAGAGGGATGATTAATTATCTGGTGATGCAAATTGGTTACAAGATGATTAAATAATCCTTCCGAACTAGGTAACTATAGATCATAAAGTTCTGCTAGGGTTAAGGAGAGAGCGCTATCCCTCCTATAGTCAGACCGAGCTAAGACAATTTCAGGGTGTGACCATCGTGGGGATTACCCGATTTACAGCGGTGCCATGTGTCGAGAATATTTGCTGTGTCTGCTATGGTGAGGTCAAGGCCGCGAGCGTGTCTGGGAGTATTTCCACAACTAGGATTTCAATGTATTTTTCTTTCTTACTTATTTCAGCTTATTTTATCGTACTTTCCTTCACGATATCATCTAAATACAATTGTTAAACTGCTTATCCATCCCAAAACGAAAGGAAAGTTCATTAATAGGTACTGCTTTTTATTAGCAACACTGTAAAATATGTATGCCACGTTTCTTTATATGTTTATATATATCTTATCCATTATAAGTTTACTGTTTCTACATACATTATAATACTATGAATAAACATGTATGCATATTTCCTGATCATGTCTGCCATGGTTTTACTTATATTGAAACATTTCTACAATGCGGATTAAAAGACACGTGGCAGGCCTGTAAAAGGGTAATTCCCGTCTCTTTCCGCTCCCCACCTGCAGTCTAAGCTCGGTCTGACTATACCAAGAACTCGCAACCTTCAGGCCACGAGCTGAGCACAGAGCCACCCGGTGCAAGGTCCACCAAGGTGATCCCACTCCGCGTTAGGTGAGATAGGTCAAAACAGACAGTGATAGTTATAGATAACATTACAGACACGTCTAGGCAGCCATTCTCCACTGCTTGAACCCCAAACCTTTGACCATTGTGACGTTATCGGAACATTACATGAGAGTATCATTATTATGTGCCTTCATAAGTCTACCACTTCCTTCCCTTATATTAATTTTGTTCTTTTTTATCCTACATACTTCCATGCAACTTTAGAGAAGGATGACAACAAATATTTCAAGAGTTAAAGAATTTACCATACACTCATACAGGCAAAGGCTAAAAAAATATATGAATGGTGTGAGACAATAATTCAAGTTAAGATGTGGTAATACATTTATTTGATATGTAGTTATTTAAATTGACGGAATAAATAGGCAGGAGTTGTACAAAACCTGAGAGGAAAAAATAAAAGATGTAATGATTTATTAACCTCAATATACTTTATTTTGCTATTGATAAATTTACAAAAGTGATTTCCTCTTTTCTATGTATCTGTTTTTATTTATATTCTTCCCATGCTCGTATATTATTACATGCATTGTTCCTCCCTTGTTTTGTTCATTCATATACAACTTTAACCATAACTTTTCCATAAACATATTCAATGAAAATTTTGGAACATAACTCCCAATTATCTCTTTGCACACCTTTGTATTTCTTTTAATATATTCCTTAAAGCGTTAAAATTAGTATTTCCATAATTATAGTATTTATCTTGTTCTTCATCTTTTTTAATGTTCTTGCCATGTATCTATTTTGATTGTTATGTTCACTTTTTTCTTTGGCCACAAGTATTTGAGATCTCGTGTATCATTTGGGTGGTTTGTGAATGTTAGGTTCAACAGAGAGGGCTCATTGTCACCTCTAATTCATGTTGTCTAATTCCAGGTTGATCGTTACTATTTGAACCAACTTACCACTCCGCCCGTCAGGTTGTGTGTGTGTGTAGATCACCTGCCATGACAACAACCACAACCTTTCCTCCACACACGAGGTAGACATGAAGGAAACTATCGATGAGGTTTATAGTTAATTCATCTTTTACTCGTGCAATATGTAACACAAATTAAATACCCACGTGACCACACAACTTAATAGAGGAAACAATAATGATAATGGTTAATAGATAATGATATATCGCCTAATGATGTCCTTTTCCTCCTCAGTTACACTTTCATTGCGGTGCTCGATGGGCAGTGAAGGCACACCAGGTGAGTTGGTTCTCGCGGCTCCACCGGATCTGCAGGTAAAACATTGATTACTAACGAAAAGATCTTGTTTTGAGTGTCATCGCGAAGGTTTTATTATAAGTGTTGTTATAAGTGACTGGGTGTGGCTTGTGCTTGTAATGGGGGCGGAGGGAGATGTTACTTACCTTTTTGGTCCAGAGATCCGTTATGGCGTCGTACTGATCCTCACGAAAGTCTGTGATGAAAGCCTCGCGGCCGGCGGTGAAGGCGGTCAGCTCCCGCTCGTGCATCTCGGTGGCCTTCCCGTGAAGATCTTGAGCCACCACGTCCGTGAAGCCCGCGCTCCGCACCTCCGCCTCATAGGCCGCCATGGATGAAAGAGAGTGACCTGCGCGACACACAACAAAGGTCAGCAGGACCGTCACATCTGTGCCTCTGTGGCTTACACCCCTACCGGTCACCTTACCTCAATAGCTACACACACATACGTACGCACATGTCATCGCTGCAGGTTATCACATTACATCGTCAAAGGGATGACAAGTGTTGCTTGTTCCTTGGTACACCAAACCAGATCAGACGAGAGAGAGAGAGAGAGAGAGCTCAACCTACGATTTATGTAGTTAAGGAAATCCTTATCGGATGGTGCAGTGCCGGTGCAGAAGTCAGTGATGAATAGTGTCCCGCCGGGCTGGAGCCACCTCTGTCAACACCAGAAACGAGTTTATTATCTTTGCGTGACGAACGATACTTCAAAGAATTATGTTAATCTTTGAGCCACATAAGGAAATAGGAATTTAAGGGAGCTGCAAAAGGCTAGCAGACCCACACGAGGCTGATCCTGCCTCGGAAAGACTCAGGTCACATTAATGAGCACCGCCGTGCATATAGCGGCAGGCGAAGTAATGTGATCACATCCAGCTGTTGTACAGTACTTACGAAGAACTTCTTGAAGAGCTTGTCCTTGTCTGCAATGTACAGGAGGCTGTCACGACTGTAGATGACGTCATAAGATTCAGGTTCGTATTCTACCGCCAGGATGTCGCTGATTTCAAACTGCAGCTGTTGGAATCATGAGAACAAAGTTGTGTTTGTTGTACTTACAAGTTCACAAATCTGATAGCCTAAGCTAAGTCACAAGAGGATGTGATATGCTGATGAAGTAGCTGCCCCTTTGACCTCCAACACACTTACCCTCATTTTGACTTCTTGTTCCAGCTTTCCTTGCCTTTCAATGGCAACGTGGATCATGTTGGAGGAGAGGTCGACTCCGTGCACGTGAACCCCGTATTGCCGTGTGAGGTAGAGCGCTGAGCCTCCCGTCCCACATCCCACGTCCAGCACTCTCTGGCCCGGCACCAGACCCAGACGGGCACAAAATTCCTGCCACGTGAGGGACACGCCTGAGACTGACATTCATAATGACGCAAGTGTCACAACAGGAATAACATCTTAAGGATTATAACAGTTGAACGAATTTTTTCAGGGAAAATAGATAATTTGTATTAAAAGTTGAAGTGTGAGCTGCCCGCCTCACCCTTGTCGTGAACTCTCCTCCGGTGGAAAGCCAATTGTGACCGTAGATCCTTTCTTCGGCTCTAATAACCTCCACAGTGTCGCAGGACTCCAGGTACTGCCCTAGCTGGTGCAGCTCCTCACCGTGCACCCGCTGCGCCAGGAAACACATCTGGTTTGGGTTCCCGTGGTACTGAAACATATGGAGGGTGGCGTTGGTGGTGATGGTGTTTACTGTATAGGATAGCGTTGGAACCAGGGCCTCGCGCCGCCACTTACCTGGATGTAAGTGAGGATGTTTTTCCCGCGGATGATCTTGTAGCCCGCGTTGTTGATGGACGAGATTTGATGCAGCATCTTGCAGTAGTCGATGGGCGTGCGGTACAAGGTTGGATTCTCGTTCCTTTTTATGTTGCCTGCGAGCAGAATAGAGTTGAGGTAAATCACAGTAGACTCATTATTTTTCGCTAGATTAGAGAGCAATGGAGAAATGTTTTCAAGAACAGTGTAAATTGTTATGTATTTAGTTACTCATGAACACCTGTGATGATAATTTAGCTCAGATATCAGCAGACTGACAAAACTTCTTTACGTTTTATGATTTTGTATAGCGCAATATATATATATATATATATATATATATATATATATATATATATATATATATATATATATATATATAGAGAGAGAGAGAGAGAGAGAGAGAGAGAGAGAGAGAGAGAGATCCTGATCTTTAGGAGGAACTTTTTTAGGGGGGATGGGGATAGTTTGCTCAGCCTTGGCGGAGCTTTGCGGTATGAGAAGGTTTCTGTTATCATTATTATTATGTAGTTGAATGGAAGAGGAGGACGGCGATCCACCAACCTGACTGATGGTAGCAGGACTCCCTCAGGAAGAAGTATCCGCCGGGCTTTAACCAGCTTAAGATCTTGATGAAGACTCCGCTTGTCTCGACGTCACTGAGGTACATGAAGAGCCAATTGCTAAAGACCAAGTCGAATGATCCAGCGGGGAAGTTCAGTCTGAGGGAGGCAGGGAGTGGTGACGGTGGAGGGAAGGAACCCGTGTTTTGTTTTCATAGAGCTGAGGATGTTTTTCACAACCTGTCATGATAATCTTGTGCAAAAGTAGACGACTTAATACATCCAAGGCGTGACAGGGTGTCCTGCACCTCATGTGTGCACGGCTATACTTACTTGGTCACATCGGCACACTTGAAGGTCACGTTGTTGAAGTGGCCGTTGTCAGTTCGGTTCTTTTCGATGTACTGTTCCATGAAGTCCACCGCTGTCACCTGCCCCGCCATTGTCGCTAACTTGGAGGTAAATCTCCTAAAAGAGTCAACCACATGAAAGTATCTCAACATTTTAGGTACGACCAGAATGACAAAGCATCAAAGTTAAATTATTGTACTAGGAAGTGTTGCTCACCCAATGCCTGCACCGAGTTCCAGGACTTGCTTGCCCTCGTAGCTTGGCAGGTAGGAGAAGATCTCGTTCTGGTCATTCTCGTGTAGATAGACTGCGTCATCGTTGAGCATCATAGACTCGAGGGAGGGTCGATACACCTGCCAGTAGGTCTTCATCTTGTTGCGGACATCCTCACTGTCTCCCTTGTTGTGGCTGACGAAGCGTGCTGGAGGAGGAAGGATGTGTGGATGCAGGTGATACTGGAGCAATTGGTACAAAGGTCATCTGATCATCAAGTCATTTCGGCCACAAACCATCTGGACCCCAAAAACCTTTCGTCATGGGATAATTTGGGAACCACAGACCTTTACATCCCCAGACGTCTTGGGCACCAGTCTTAGGCAAGCGCGTGAATCCACCCACACCCTGCAGGCACGTCCATCCACTTGCTGTTCCACACACACACACACACACACACACACACACAGTGGGGGATCGTTCCGGCAGAGTTGTTACCATGTCCCACGTTCCTTTGCCTCAAATAGTTACGTGAACGACCAAGGTTATATAATCCAAACAAGATTAGCTAATGGCCGAATACTACTCCCCCGCCCTCCCCCCCCCACACACACACACCCTTTCAATACCAAGCAATACATAACACCTGGGTAATGATTTGTGGAGCCACTCACGCTCCGCTGCAAACACCCACTCCACCCCATCCCCCTCCCCCTCCCTTTTCTGAGAATCGTTCACACACCTGTATAAAGATTCACTGAGGCAGAGAGAGAGATTATTCTTCGTTCTAATCTTCATTAATGTCTCGCAGTGATAATTCGTGGTGTTGCATCACCTTGCTATGAGAGTGACGGGAAAGATTAGGAGATATGCAGTAAGGCTATCGTCTTGTACGTATTGATAAGCTTTGGAAAGATACCAGATTGTGTGTACTTTAAGACATGACGACTGGAAGATTTTGGTGAATTGCTGTAATTACTTTCAAACATCTGCCTTCCTCCCTCCTCCTCCTCCTCCTCCTCCTCCTCTCGTAAGGGCCAGCAGGCCTGTTGTTGTTTGTTCTTCCTCCTCTCCTTCCTCTTCCTCTTCCTCTTAGTACTACTAGCTTCACCACCTTCGAAGTTGATTTGTTTTTTGCCGACACAGCAAACAATGATATGTTAATTTTTTTTCTCCCTCTCTCAACGCTGCCTCAACATTTGTCAACCGTGCTATCGTGTGTGTGTGTGTGTGTGTGTGTGTGTGTGTGTGTGTGTGCGCGCGCGTGTGCGTGTGTGTTGAGAGCTTAGATGACAGTATTCAGCTTGTAATATCTGCTTTGTAGAGTGTGTAGCACCAAATCACATGAATTATGTTAGCATAAACACTTAAGATTAATGTTTTGTAGTATATAGGCAAGGTACATCAAGATTTATCACGAGAGAGATGTTAGAATATAGGTCTCATACATAGCGTAAAAGGTATGTACCAAGTCCTATATTAAAACAGCCGGCAACCACTGCAGCATTTCGGAATAACTTGCTGCTGCTAAAATAAAATAAAAAAAGATAAATAAATTAAATAAAATAAACATTCTTCAGTCATCAAAGTATTGGTACGCAGCGGAAAGAAATTGGTTTGTTTGAGCTTGAAGGCAAAACGCCCTGAAGTTCACACAAACCAGTTTCTTTCCACTGCTTATCAATACTTTACCCAAAACGATAGTCTTAACGCCTCCCTCCCTCCCCCTTTCCTGTCACTCTCATAGCAATTAAAAATATGTTCCTGTTCTCCGTTTTAAAGATTCCATACAGAAATATCATTGCCTTCACCTAACCTAATCTATGTGTTTGCTCTTGACACATAATGAAGTCACTCTATATATGCGTCATCACCTCTTGGGAAACACTACACACTAGTGCAGGCAGCGCCGAGGTGTTTCCAGCCTGTGTGGTTTGCGGAATTAGAAATACAATCCTCAGTTCCTCTTTCTTCCCTGCAGGCTATCCTCAAAACCTAAGTCAAACAATTCCCCGCCCGCCCTCTCCACCAAACGAGCCGGGCACTACTTGGGTGTTCGGAGGTGGTCAACACCAATCGACGGAAACATATATATAGGCAGCCAGGTGACAGTGTTGTGATAATGATTAAGACAGACTGCAAAAGGACATGTTCTTACCCATATTTACGGTGATGCAGTTTGTCAAAATATAAAGGCAGAGATGTTAGTCCAGAAGGGGCAGAGCAGGAGCCTTACTGATCACTCGTTAGTCTAACCAACGAGTATTTAGTCAGTAAATTATCAGTAAATGGGGGACAGGTCTTGAGCGGTAGACCAGAAGGGCGAGGGTGTTGTAGAAGTGATGTTTCCTCAGCGGCGCACACTCTTATGTGTTGATCACTCCTGAACAACTGTTGCCACTCGCCTGGAAGCGTCAGGCATCTAGTGATCTGACGCGCGTCCCTTACCCATGTGAAGTGTCCCACGTGGCAATGTATATGTGAATTTCTGCACCAACACACTAATTATCGTGATTCAAAACATTTATTGCTTTCACATTACATAGTAGTTGTTGTGTTTTTCCTCACATAAGTTAGTATCAGTTATAGTTATCATAGTCGTGAACCTCACTTCCTGACCCTCTGTGTTGGTCTATGGACGGATGATGATTCAGACGATGTGCACTGCTACCATGAAGTCAGCCCCTCCCACCCCCCTTCTCTCTCTCTCTCTCTCTCTCTCTCTCTCTCTCTCTCTCTCTCTCTCTCTCTCTCTCTCTCTCTCTCTCTCTCTCTCTCTCTCTCACACACCCACACAGTGATTAAGACATTATGCTCCTTATCATTTTATCACTAGTTCACGAGGTAGTTTCTTACAGGTGAAAATATGATTGTCTCCTTCGATGGTTGATTTGGGTCGCGGCGATGCAGTTGTTACAAGGTATAATAAAGTGGTTATGTCATTGTGTGAACATAATACATTACAGCTTCGTTCTCCTTTAACATTATATATTGTGTAAATGTTCGATTGTTAAATTGAACGTATGGAAGATGTTGACTTAATTGGAAGTAGTTATTAATTTTACCGTCGATTATAATTAGTCTTTTCGTACACACATATACTATTATTATCATTATTATTATTATTATTATTATTATCATTATTACCATTACTCGTTTTATTGAGTTACTCTTGTCATATTTTCAAGCACTTTATTGAATGTAAATATCCACAGTTTGGGTTCATGTCTCCATGTATGTAATTTTGATTAGGCACATAATCATTAAGCTAATTTAAGTTTCGCGTTATCAACAATATAGTAATTATTAGCAATAATCGTCTACTTACTTACTTATTTAATTACATGCACACACACTGTACACACTGTACAGCCGAATGACTTAACAAGTCTTCCACACGCTAACAACCTTTTTATACCAATCCGATGCTGGTTCATGCATGCAATTTGTTATTCCTTACACTCTCATCTATAATACATTATTTCATTATTTTGGGTAATATGGCTTATCATGCATGTGTTTGGTGTTGCATGTGCAAGCGTCGCTGGTCTTGGTGAGGGTCGTGTGCTCGTGAAGGAATGACGGTGTGTCAGGATGGGCAGTAGAGGCGAATCCATGAACGGAGGCTTCGAAGCACGCCTCATCCGATGTTACATGCCTACTTGTGTCAGAAGGCGGATTAGTCTGCCTGGGCGCCTCACCCAGGAAAGGTATTGGAGCTGCCTTCGTAGTTCATGAAGTTGTCGACTATTGCGTCTCGCCCAGGCTGTCGTATTGGAGCTGCCTTCGTAGTTCATGAAGTTGTCGACTATTGCGTCTCGCCCAGGCTGTCTACTGCGGCTCTCAGGTAAGGTGTTGGACGTGCTTTCATACAGTTACTCAAGTCTCTATAGACCTTTGAGATATTTGGGAGTATTGAGTGTATGGATGTGTTTGTTTTACAGGAGCATATAGATTTGATGACGTATGTATTTAATTATGATTGTTTATTTCTCAGACAGGCTGGAAAGATCCCGGCTGGCCGCAAATGAGGACTGGGCAGCCAGCCAACGCCAACCCAACCGTTGATCGGGGTCGGACTTTTCCTCGCAGCAAACTTTCCACGCCAGGATACATAGGGCGACGCACATGAGCTTCCCGGTTCTGTCAGTGGTAGGTGAACGAGGCTGTTAGGGTTATTTTGCCGCATTGACCGGTTTGGTTTTGGGTCAATGCTAAGTAGGTTTAGGGTGAGGAACGGTGGACGTAGGTTATCCTGAATTTAGTTAAGTGTCATTGAAGAACATGGTATTAAATAATACAGGGTTTTGCATGTTGGCTACAAGTATTGAATTAATTAGTGATTGTATTACCATTTACATTTAATGGTAGAGTCGAGGTCCGTGACTTGGATGACTGTTGCTACGTCATGCACTTCTGGTGTTGTGCAGTTTGTGTAGCGTATAGCTATGCAATCTTAACTATTCATGTTGTCAGTCCAGTTTTTATAGAGATTTGCGTGCTGATGTGAACCTTTTCCCTTGACAACTACTGCTATATCACCCCATCCCCCCCTCCCGTCCCAGAATACATTAAGAACAGATTACCATTTTTGTTTCTGCTGAATTCCCTCTGCTGTTCTACAGGAGTTTATTTCAACTTGTCACCAGAAACTACCAAGTTTCATTTAATGTTATGGTTTCAGGTCTTGTGTGGTTTAGATTTTCGGTAAATCTGCATAGCTACTGTTCGCTTCTATAACCGAACCAAACCGTACCTAACTAAACCTAATTTCATCTTAACCTAACCATAACATAACTTCAGAGATGCTTTACCAGGTAGATAATGGTGAGCACCGCCTGAAACCTTCACAGATGTTTAGTACACTTTGTATAGTATGTATCGTTTCATATCGTCCGAGCAGTAGTTATGCAGATTTACCAAATTTATATTTTGGTTTTTGTCCTGATTTAACTGGCGTCATCGGTTACATAACTTAGTACAATTGAAAAGCAGTTAGTTGCTGCGTGAAGGGGCAAAATTACCCGGATTTGCAAGTAATTATTACAGGGCTCTATGCGGCCACTTAAGTTTGAATAGTTTAACATTGAAGAGTTTTGAAAGTGTTCAGTTAAATCTTTCTACCTTTAGTAGTTTTTTAATGGTTTTCTACATACAACGCTGATATTTTCTTATAATACTAACACCTTTATTTACTCTGCAGGTTAGTGATGGCACTGGAATGTCCTCGCAGGCAGCCTGGCAGCCATTCTCCTGGTGATGTAACTTTCCAAGCTGGAGGATGCAGATCTCCTAAGTGTTGAACGTGGTTAGTCTCGTTGATTGGGTGTTGTCAGTGACTCAAATATATTATTACTTAGATTTCTTTTATAATTTTTCCTCCTTTGCAAAAATAGTTTTTAACTAAAGCTATATTCTAGGTACAGCGAAGCTACATGCAAGGGTTAACGAGACCCCTTTAGGCCACAAGCCGAGCACTGTACCACAGAGCCACCCAGCCCCCGTAAATATGAAACTCAAGACTGGGAGAGTGTAAGGACGGGAGTGCATGACAAGGTACTCTTGTTGTAGCCGCCACCCAATCAAGGGACTTCCCAGGAACAAGTGTCGGTATAGACTTAACCTTAACACAACCAGAACAGGTAATTAAGGAAATATAATAAAAATAAGCCTCGTGTTTTATGGACAACAACACCCACACGGCACTGGTCACCACAGGTCCGCCGGCTACTCAAACACCATCCGCTTGCCCTGGAAAGCACCGAGGGCTGAAGATTGTTGCCGCTCCTTCTTCTTGGCCGTCCAGGAAGGATGCAGCATGGAGTTGGTGGGGGCTGTAGGGGCTGTGGAGGGGAGTATGGTGTTTACAGTAGTAGTAGTGGTGGTAAATCTGCAGAACATAGCCTCCAAAGCAATCAGAACATTTTTTGTTGCACTACACAGTATACTTTTTTTTTTAAATGCGTAGGACAGCAGTGTTGGTGCATATCACTCACAATACCCCCCCCCCACACACACAAACACAAACACACCATACACCCACATCCATGCCCCAACATACACATACCCCCAACACACAGGAGGATAGGTTTTCCAGCCTTCCTCTCCTGCCGGGACCTCAGCTTACTCCCGTACCTATTTTATTGCTAGGTAAGCAGGGGTTACAGCGTCTTAAAAGATAAACCCATTTCATCTTCACCCGCCTGGGATTTGAACCCAGAACATCTCAGTTGTGAGCCGAGCGTGTTAACCATTACACCACCTGTGAAAGTTTTAGTGAGCGGTCGCGGTCAACTAAACTGAGACAGGAGGGTACACCCCCAACTACATAACCCTAGCCTAAACTGAACTGGGGTGGGGGGGAAGGCTACTCCCACCCGGACACCCCCAGCCTAACCTAATCCTGTCAGGTGTATGGACTTACAAATCAAACTGTACATGTTAAGTGAGGAAGCGACTGCTCACTAAAACCTTCACAGATGTTCAGTACAGTATGAATCTTATCTATACTACAACATAAATTATTCTGATCGGTTTGGAGGCGTTGTTCTGCAGACTAACCATAGTAGTAGTAGCTGTAATTGGTAGTAAAAGTAATACAGATGGAATAAGTAGCATCAGCAACAATTAATATACCGTATTTGACAGCTTATGAATTTTTTTTTCCCAAAAAAATCACCCTGCGTCTTATTAGGTCATCTTTGGGTTACTGGCAAGTGGAGTTCTAATACTGCAGTGGCACTTAAATTAAACTGCAAACACCTCTGCAAATGCAGTAGTAGTACTAATAATTAAAATAATGATGATGATCTAGCAACCTCTATATAGATAATTTATTATACGCTAAATTAAAATAATAATAATAGCAACATTAATGATAATTTCAACAGAAAAAAAAATTGTATAAGCTTCTACTTGTCCCTCTCCTTTCCTCCTGTATTCCTGGCATTTCCTTTCCCTCCTGCCTCCCACTCCCTGACTCACCTGGAGCAGCGGAGCTTGTCTCTGTACCAGCCGAGGTCACAGGCATTAAGTTGGGATTTTTTGAGTTCCTGAAACAGATAAGATTAGTTAGTATCAATGAATCTGAATGTGTGTGTGTTCTTAGGTAAGTGAAATTTTATAGGATTCAGTCAGGCTTGTGGGATACCATATTCCTTAAATCATTTGATCATATTTATCCCTTGAGATGTGAATAGTATTTGCACACACTATATACATTAGCAAGTAGTTTGTTCCATTCCTCCAGTACTGTTAGGGAAGCTATCTTTCCTGCCATCTTTACCTCCCCTTGTTTTATCTAGTTATCTGACTGTTCCCATGATCTACTGATTGCAGAGGTTATGAAGCTTTCTTGATCAATTTCCACTGTGTGTGTGTGTGTGTGTGTGTGTGTGTTATTCACCACTATCTGGAGAATCGCACGCTGGACTCGTGATCATCAGCCATTATCTTCCCTGAAAGAGCTCATATGGATCTATGGGTAAGGCTGAAACCTCTCACATATCACACACCCCCATCCCCTTGCTGAAAGAGGAGGGCTTAATGACCTGAGCAATGTTCGAACCCACACCTTGCCGAGTGACTAAGCAGAGTTATTAACCAATGAACCACGGGAGCAATGTGTGTGTGTGTGTGTGTGTGTGTGTTTTAAAGAGCAAAGAAACTGTATAACTCCTTTCAGACTCAAATATTGGATGCAAGTGGTAATATATAGTGAAAGAATGATAAAATAAAATTAATATCAGAGTACAAAGGAAAATCCATCCATTATAATGTATCAAACTTGTCATTCCAACTGTTTCAATAAAATCTGGAGAGTTTAGGAAAAATAATTAACTCTTGTTTTACTCACCTGCCAAATCCTCTTCCTTGTCCAAATCTTCCTCTTCCTCTTCTGTCACCATACTGTTTTCTTCTTCCTCCTCTTCCATCATTGAAAGTGACTCTTCCTCTTCCTCCTTTTCTCTCAGTAAATTCATTTTTTTCTTCATCCTCCTCCTCCCACCCTCTTCCTCCAAATCTTTCTTCCTCTCTTATCATTCCTCCTTTTCCTCTTTGTTTTCTTGCACCTCCTCTTCCTCTTCCCACTTTTCCTTCATCATTTTTCCGAAACAAATTCCTCTTGAAGTATTTGCTGGTGTCCACTTTATTATTATCATTATCATCATCATCTTCATCATCATCATCATCACCACCACCACCACCAGTACCTGTGCCACCAAGGAAAAAACTACTCTTGCTTTTCATCTTCAACATTCCCTCAAAGAAGTCCTCATCATTATTATCATCATCATCATCATCCATGGTTTTCTTCTCCTCAGTGTTGCTCAGCTGGTCAATTTTTCCGAGCCTTTCCATACTCTTTAAGTCGAGTTGTTTGACTTCACCTTTTTGTTTAGAATTAAAATTGATTGGCTGGACAGGTAGACTTTCTTTTTTGTCCTTGGTTTTCTTTCCTGCGTTCTTCATTTCGTCTGTTCTTGTTTTCGCCTTTCCTCGGGGTAATTTCTTGTTTATGTTCTGTCCCACCGTTGTTCTGGGGTTCGTTTTTGTTCTGCTAGTGTTTGCTTCCTCTATCGGCATGTTGTTTGCAGGGAGGATTATGGAGGATTCTTGATGGGTGTTATCTGCATCACTTTCATCACTTTCATCACTCTCAGCATCAAGTTCTCTGTTTTCATCACTGTCGTTGTCATTGTTGTCGTTGTCGTCACTTTCCGACATGTTCTCATCCTCAATTTGGTTATTGATGGCCATTCTGTCTGTCAAGGAGGCATCATTATCTTCAATTTCACTCTCATCACCATTCTGGCTCTCACTGCTTTCACTATCACTATCCTCACCATTGCCACTATCACCTTCTTCTTCTTCTTCTTCTTCAGTTCCCCCTATCGTACTTTCTTTCACCTTACTCTTCTTTTTCATTACTTTCAAGGTCTTGTCATCTAAGTGTTCTTCTCTCTTCCTCTTCCTTGTTTTACTACTACCACAGCCACTGCTCTTTTTCTTCTTCTTCTTCTTCTCTTCTGTTATGTTGGAAGCATCATCTATTTTAAAATCAATGCCTGTTAATTCCTGCATGAGCTTCATATTCCTCTGTTCCTTCTTCAGGTAGGTGTCCAGTTTGCCTAATTTGGTCAACCTCTTTAGTTTTTTCTCCCTGTGCCTAATTCCCAGCCCCTGTCAGGATGGGAGAGGATGGAAAAAAAGATAAATGATGAGTCAGTTGCAATTTCTGAGTTTGTCTGTAATTATGATAAGTTTTCAACACTTAACTCATTATGAAATTAATTTAAGTCTTTTCTCTCAGCCTACCTTGATGAGATGAGGCAAATCTTCAGTCCAGTCAGCATGTGCTTCTTGCAGGGCAGTTATTGCATCTTTTATGGCCTTGTGTTCCACAGTACGACACAGCGCTCTCTCTTCTATCTTGGAATCCGGCTGTGTGGTGAAAATGATAAAGTAAAAGTATGAATACATACAAGTTAGTCGAGGTCTTGAGTTTCATGACACAAGTACCACTCACAACAAAGGGAGATAAGTGACTTTTACAATGAATGTATAAAGAACACTGAAAAAAAGGTGAAAAATAACTTAGAACCACTATATTTGATAAATCAATATATAAGTGAAGCAATATAAACAAAAAATATTAAACACTATCTTTTTTATGTAATTTTCTGTAGTTTTTCACTGTTCTAATCATAATATTTCAGTCCAGGTTCTAATCTTATTATTTATTTTATATTACATTATTTTCTATTTTAGATTACTTATATATTTAGTTATTATATCTAGATTCTACTGTAGTGACAACACACATACAACACACCTACATACCAGGTGCACACACACCCAGAGCCTATAATTTCCTCCCTCGAGACCTCGGCTGAGGTCGAGATTAACGTGACCTCACCTCACCTGACCACCAGGTCCGCGACGCCCAATATAAGCTGCCACACACACACACAGTCAGTCAACCGTCAGTCTACCTGCAGTCTACCACCACACACAGTCCAGGCAACACCTCCAGAGTAGCGTCTGGGAGCCCCACGTCGGGGCTCCCCAGACAACACACACGCTCACCTTCCCTGGGCTCTGTCTACTTGTGTACAACCAACGCTGCAGCAATAAACCAACAAAGCCACATTCGTCTGTTGTCAAACCTTTGTGTGTACGTAACCCCCAAACCTCCACATTGGTGACCCCCGGAGTGACACACATTGGAATGACAGACGATCCGCCGCCCACGGCCACGCTGCCTCACATCCCAGCATGACGCGCCACCACACTCGCCGCCTCACGTGCCTGCCGCGGCCTCCTGAAGCCTGTCGCTGCCTCTGACGCTACGCCTGCCCCTGCCGCTGCTCAACCTGCCGCAGCCTCGCAGCTCCTGCCGCTGCTCAACCTGCCGCAGCCTCGCAGCTCCTGCCGCTGATCCAAGGTGCTGCACCTATTGCCGCCCACGCAACCGCAGCACCGCAGCCTTGCAGCCTCGCACCCACCCTCCAGCCTGCCGCTGATCCAAGGTGCTGCACCTACTGCCGCCCACGCAACCGTAGCACCGCAGCCTTGCAGCCTCGCACCCTCGCACCCACCCTCCAGCTGATCCAAGGTGCTGCACCTACTGCCGCCCACGCAACCGCAGCACCGCAGCCTCGCACCCACCCTCCAGCCTGCCGCTGATCCAAGATGTTGCACCTACTGCCGCCCACGCAACCGCAGCCTCGCACCCTCCGCAGCTTTGCAGCCACGCAGTCGACACTTCATGCCGCCAGGATCACTCCAAGCCGCCTTTCTCCCTCACCAAAACAATAATTGTATATAATGTTTTCTCTATGTACTATGTAATATTTTTTCTTTGTGGGGGAAGGGGGGTGATGTAGTGACAACACACATACACACACACCTACATACCAGGTGCACACACACCCAGAGCCTATAATTTCCTCCCTCGAGACCTCGGCTGAGGTCGAGATTAACGTGACCTCACCTCACCTGACCACCAGGTCCGCGACGCCTAATATAAGCTGCCACACACACACACAGTCAGTCAGTCAGTCAACTGTCAGTCTACCTGCAGTCTACCACCACACACAGTCCAGGCAACACCTCCAGAGTAGCGTCTGGGAGCCCCACGTCGGGGCTCCCCAGACAACACACACGCTCACCTTCCCTGGGCTCTGTCTACTTGTGTACAACCAACGCTGCAGCAATAAACCAACAAAGCCACATTCGTCTGTTGTCAAACCTTTGTGTGTACGTAACCCCCAAACCTCTACACTACTATATATATTCTAGATTCTACTATAAATAGTATTTTTCATATTTCTCTCTAATGGACAAAAAAATAACAGCACAGACTCACATTGCTTCCCACGGCTGCAAATGATTTCTTGTTGAGCAGAGCAAACTTCATCATTTCATCAAGCGGTACAGTCTGCAATTTGATAAGGCAATAAAAACACTGCTAAAGTTAACTACCTCATCACCTTCACCTTTATAACCCAAGCCTGCATTCAAGATTCATAGCACTTAATGAAGACTTTAAAATCATTAGGTCACAAGTGGAACAAGAAAACATAAATAAAACTCAAACAAACCTTGAGGAAGAGCACCTCCTTGACAAGCCTCTCTGCCTTGCCCTCCAGCTTGGTGCGCTGCTTCTCATCCTTCTCAATCCTCTGCCTGAGTCGCCGAATATGACGCACCAGCCCATTAATGATGTGTGTCTTGGCCTGTAGTGCCACCGGACGTTTCTTCACCACCTGATAAAACCACACCAAACACATAGTTATCTGGCTCATTTACTGATTGGGTAAATCTGCATCACTACTGCTTAGACGATATCGATATAAAAATGAAGTCTTACATACTATACATAGTGTACTCAATACATCTGTGAAGGTTTCAGGCGATGCTCATCATTATTTTCCTCGCAAAATGACTTTGAAGTTATTTTATGTTATGTTACGTTATGGTTAGGTTCGGTTATATAAGCTTTTTATATTTTATCACTCAAAAGTTAGGCATTTCACCGCCTCAAACCTTCACAGATGTGTGGAGTACACTATGTATAGTATGTACGACTTCATATTTATATCGATATCATCCATGCAGTAGTTATGCAAATTTACAACGAAGATCACTATAAATTTCACAACTAATGTTTCCTACCCAGGATTCTTAACTATTTGCACACAGAAAGGTTAAAATCCTTAGGAAAACATCAGTTATACAATACATCGCTTGAAAACTACTGTACAAAATTTACCAAAACAAAAATTCGTTCACCCCAACGTTGACACAACCTGCCTACCACCTAGTCCTCCCTCAATGCATACCCTCCTCCCTTCTCTTCCCACACATTTCCACCTCCTTCCCTTCTCTTCCCACACACTTCCATACACCTCCCTCCCTAAGTCTGTTATACTCACAAAGTTATTTAGAACCATCTTGGTGAGTGGCGGCCGTGTTTCCCCCATCGTGGTGTGTGTGCCCGTCCAGCTGCACCAACCATAACAAACTGATCAAGATCAACACGTGCTCACCTTGATCTTGACTCCACAGGTGACTTGACTTGTACTTCCCTAAGAACATAAGAACATAAGAATTGAGGAGACTGCAAGAGGCCAGTTGATGACCTACACGAGGCAGTTCCTTATCCCTCACCCTTGGAATAATCCAATATGTATCCATCCCACCTGTCATCCCTATCCATTCTCTGATCCAACAGTCTTTTAAAGCTACCTATTGACTCACCACTTACTACGTGTCTACCCAGCCTATTCCAATCGTTCACCACTCTGTTAGTGAACCAATATCTACCTAGGTCTGTCCTGAATCTAAGTATTTCTACCTTGTACCCATTTCCACGTGCCCTTCGGTATACCAGTATTTTTATCAATTTTTGCCAATTTGTCAGTCTGTCAGCCCATCAGCCCACCATAACACACTCACAACACAACACACTCACCTTCATCTCTATCTTTGTAGGTCACCATGTCCCAACACTTCTTTTACTGTACCTAACACGCTATAATTAACACTCTTGGATGTAAACAAATAATTACGGTGTTTTTTCCTCATTTGTTCGTTGTATTTTCCGTTTTTCTTTGTGTTATGGTTTATTTAGGTTTTACTTTCGGTTTGAATATTTTTTATATATTCTATTCTATGGTTTATATTGGTTTAATTTCATTATTATTGCTTTATTCTATTATTCAATTTTATGATTGACCTTAGAAATAAACATTTTTCATGAAATAAATACGAATCAAATATAATAAATGTTTATGTAGGAAACGGTTAGGTATTTCAAACGATTTTTTTAAGTATATATAAGTGCTTTCCTGAGTATAATAAAAATCTCAATTTTGGTTATATATATACGTGACCCAGCAATCAACGCACGGCCGCCACATAACGGTACCTGTTGATGCTATTTACGCTTAATAGGTAATGTTTTCTTTATATCCAACCACTATTAATTATGAAGAATAACGTGTTACTGTTCCTCCATCCCTCAAAATGACATGTAGAGGAACAGGGAAGGTTTAAAACGAAGAAGTATTATCACCAGGTTGGAGGTGCTGTCGGCTGCTAGCGGTCACAAGAAGAAGACCTGTTCTGTTATGTTCTATCAAGTTATTACACTTAATAGGCACTGTTTTCTTTATATCCAACCACTATTAATGGTGAGGAATAACGTGTTACTGCTCCTCCATCCCTCAAAATGACATGTAGAGGAACAGGTAAGGTTTAAAACGAAGAAATATTACCGGGTTTAAGGTCCTGTCTGGCTGCTAGCGGTACAGGCTCAAGTCTGAAAGGTACAGGCTCAAGTCTCAGGTCACCTGCAGCTCCTGTGAGGGGGAAAAAAGATGAAAAGCAAAACAGAAAAGAAACATATAATGCAAGATATTTTGGTTTTCATTTCCTCCCCCCCCCCGCGTTGTGCTGGTGCTTGTATTAGTTTCACTTTCCCCTGTTATGTTCCAGATAGTATTCCAATTAACCTTCAGATAATTGGTCATCTGTTGAGTTTAACACTAATGCTTTTTTTTGAGGAATCTGAAATTGTTGTTGTTTTCAGAACTGGTGTTGGGGCTTCTGTAATCTGTATACACATTCCACCAATATACCAATCAGACCACCAAGGTCCAAGTAGAGTATAGTCGAAGTTGACTGTTCATTCACTACGACCCATCAACCCCAACCTGAAATTAAAAAGTTGAAACAAAGCTGAACTACCTAATCTAACCTCATACTTGACAATGTTAAATGGCTTGAGACCAAGTGGTTCAGATAACACCTTGTTGTATAGCCTTCCTCCGAGTCATATTGAAAATACATCTTTCTAGTCATCAAAAAGTTTGCTGACGGTGAAGCGTGCCTCAAGGTTGAGTACTTTACTTATTTAAAAAAAAAAAAAAAAAAAAAAAAAAAAATTTTGGCTTTAACTTATGGCGTTGGTAGGCTTGATGGAGGCGTTGAATGGTTGACCTCCACCCATTAGTAGAGCAGGTTAGATTTTTTAAGAGACGCCTCGTTTCTTGTTGAGAGGATCATGCTTCCTGTGGAAGCTCCTTGTGCATATAACGTTGCAGTCCCAGCCGAGGATAGTGTTGGCAGCATGTGGGTGATCTTTGGCCAGTCAGCAGTTTTTCCAAAGAAAAGTGGCCAGCCTGTCGCGGGACTTGAACTCAGGACTCTGAGCTGGTCTAGCCATCGGCTAGCCACTAGGCCACCGCATCAGCATCAGCTCAGTACAAGCATATACTCAGTAAATGCTCACTAGTTTCATCTATTTAAAAGGAAAAACCAAACACTGGTTAATAAATGATGTACATGATTTTAATATAATCTGGAATGACAAGAGGAGGCCACTCACAGGACCCCTCATACATATTTCAATTACTCCTCAAAAATAGGTTTAGAAAATTATGCAACACTAATATAAACCATCCAATATGTATATTTATTCTATCTAACTTCCTTACGAAATATCAAATCAAATATAAATATAATTTGCTTCCCGTGGACTGAATCACACACTCCACCTGGCCCCAAGGCATGGCATGGCTGGGAGTGTTTGTCTCAGTGATAAAAGTATAATACAATTTTCCTAAGTGACTAGAATTATTTCTTTCATACGAGCATTCAAATTAATGAGTCATTGACTCCCAGATATGCATTTCAGTTCTAGTTTGCACACACAGTTCTCAACTTAATCACTTGCAATTCAAGACTTATGTTCCACAGTTCTAAGTTAAGACTCTTGTATTCTTAATTTATACAGTATACTGGTTTATTTGATTTTTTTCACTGAAAGGAGGACCACTTGAAATCAGGTAGAATTTTTTTACAAACATCTGTACTGTTGATACACATAACTTGGGTTCATCTTACCTATAAATTCCTTAAATGTTTTATGAATGAATTTTGACATGAACACCCTGAACATGTGTGAGTGCTTGAATTTCAACATTAATACCCTCAACATGTGTGAGTACATATCCAAATTGCTCAAAGTAGTCAAAATTATTTTCCATTGTCTGAAAATGCACCACCTTCTCTGCTGGCATCAGTACTGCATTAGTAACAAAAGTGACACAGTCCAACATAGTGGCTGCATCACCCTATGCATGGTGTATCATGCTGACGCATATATAGTTTGTCCTTATATATGATATGCACAAATGACATAATACTAGTTGGCCCTGATGCTGCATCTGCCATGCTTGGAAGTGTTAACGTAACAAAGACAGAAGCCGGTGTAGGTGTCTCGCCAAGAGACTTTAGATTACAAGTACAGTGACTTGGAAGTATGATTAAAAATGAAAGCTGCCAGTCAGAACTTATACAGGTGTTACATTAACAAAAAAAAAAATTTGAGTGTCTCTGGGAAGTCTGTAACTGACAGTACAAAGATATCACAGACAAAAAAAATCTGGAATAATATAAACTCTTTGGTACACACATAAGACAAACACAAGTGAAAGCATAATCAATGTTGTTCCTTGAGCCTGATTGTAGGTCCAAGGGAGGTGCCATGGATGCACCTAGGATGGGATCCCACCACCATGACTAGCATTAAGGGAACGACGCCTTATGAGGTGGCAATTTACAAAAACTACAATAATTTCCTCTCAAAATTCATCATCTATGCTGAAAGAAGAAGTTTAAACTCTCAAAAAATACTAACTGGAACTAAATGAACTAATGCAACGACAGGAATTTGCAGATGAAATGATATACAGCTACCTGAGTAATGCTCCAACGTTATTTGAGCTTCAATTGACAAAATAAATAAATAAAAAATAAATAAAATAAATAAAAAAAAAACACTTAATGTACAAATAGAGATTCAATATAATTTTACTGAATCATCTTTAATCGGTTCAAAAACATGAAAGAACTTCCATCAAAGACAACACCTAACTTGCTAGGAAAATAAAAATTAGCATGACAAGCTATGTCATAAGATAGGACAAAGCATGTGTACAGCAACTTTTACCTTGTCTATATAAAATACAGCTTTGCCAGCTGAAAACTCAAAACTCACTAAGGACTTTGTTGTTTTGAAAGTGGAGGGAGAAGGCTCAAGACACACACTGAGAGGCCAGAAACCTGCTCTGGGGCTCGAGGACAACACTCGTGGGCAACACATCAATGGCACACTTAATGCCTTCACATTATCATCATTGGCATTGATACACGTAATGTTTACCCTGTTCACTACTGCTAAACATGATATACAATCTCCACACTCATTCTCAAAAGAACAGTATTAATCTGGGGTGTTTGATTGACACCAGTCTCCCGTGAATGGCTGAACACGGTATAACATCATGAAAGAATGTGTTGTGTACTCAGTGATCCTCAAGTCACTTCAGGAAACAAGTCCACTGTGGTGAGTCCTGGCAAGGCTGGGAGGCTTGTACCAGACTCTTCTCAGAAGTTTGCATAGACTCTGACTTCATTGAGATATCCATAAGATCTTCCCTTTCATGTCTTTTGTATGCATGCATGCCTGTGTGTGTGTGTGTGTGTGTGTGTGTGTGTGTGTGTGTGTGTGTGTGTGTGTGTGTGTGTGTGTGTGTGTGTGTGTGTGTGTGTGTGTGTGTATTATATATATATATATATATATATATATATATATATATATGTGTGTGTGTGTGTATAAAACAAGTCAAATCTGACAATATGAGGTGGGTCACAAGCAAGGAACATAATGCATTAGTAGCCCTGAGGACATGGCTACTGGGTGTTAACTTACTCAAAGGTTAATGATCAACTACCACCATCATATTATGAAAATTAAATTGAGCAACAGATTCAATGGTCTGTCCAAACTCAAATCCAACACCACCTCCAGAGGACTAGTAAGAGCCCTGCAGGGACTCCATCCACCAGCCTCAAGTCCCATCCCAGTGCCAGGATACAACCTCACCACCACCACAACACGGCTCCTTCCTCCTGGGTGGCTCTATTCCTGTCCTTCCGGTGGTGTTCCTTTGAAGGTTTGGTTGGGTTCTACAAGGTGATCCAATCTTTTGACGTGAATTCATAAGACCTTTTTGCGTCACATCAAATTTGTAAAAAGTAGAGGAGAAAATATATAACCCAATACATATCAGTGATTTTGTCTCCCTTCATGATGCAAATAAAGAATATCACATAAACTATTATTAATTAATCACATTAGCACCATAACCATTTTAGAAAAGTTTAAGTCCTTTAAGATAAATTAGACTACTTGTTGCTGATAATTTCTTGCCAATCATTAAAACCATGACCTTCTACTTGTTTAAATGATGTGATGCCCACTCATATCACTTTACTAATAACACAAAATAATCCTTAAGAGCACCTTTGAAATTTAGAAGAATGATTTACTAGCTATTATATATTTCCTAATAGTCACTAGTTAAGTGTTTGATTTCAGTAAACTAAATATCCTGTGGTGGTAATAGGTCTGTCCCGGTTATTACTTCACCTCACCCAAACCCTTACATTAATTATGGACTGAAGTGTGAAAAAGTGCAAAAATAGTGAGGAATGTGAACAGTTGATGGTAGGCAAAGGAAGCCCAACACTACACAAAGGTTGTACACCAAGAATGCATCTGGCCTGTTAGTCACATGTGCAGTGGAGGGGAAGAAAAGGGAATCCTGGAAGAATGACACAGTGGGTTGCCAGGTTTACAAAGACTGTGCGGTTGTGTGTATGCTGAGCTCAGGGATCCACTCAGCTATTGGAGAGGAATGGTGACAATTCAGGGGTGACAGCCAGCTCAGGGAACAGCTCATCCAGCACACCATCAAGCAACACATACGACAGCTGCAAAGATGGACAAGATGAATCCACACCTCATTATGCATCGTTCAAGTTTTAGACTGATTACCACATAGCTGGATAACACATCATCATCACTTGTTACTTTATTCACTCCACCAAGATAAGCAGGCGGGCAAAAAATAAGCAGAGAATAATTCCTTCCACACCACCATGACTACTGCATGTGTTAGGTTAGGTTAGGTAAGTCTCACCTGCTTGTTGAGGACAGGGTGCTGGAAGAGGGTGACCAGGGTGTTGGCTCCCTCATTGTACAGGTCCTGGGTGAAGAGGGTTCGCTGCAGCCATGGGGACAGCAGACCTATCACCTCTCGACGCAACTCCCTCTCTCTGCTCCTACGTTCCCTCTCCCCTCGGTCCTCGGGTGGGTCCACAAAAAGGGCGTCTATTGGGAGGGTGAAGAGGTGAGTTTAAAGTGTTTTGTGCATTCCTGGAAGCTAAGACTGAGGTAGATGTGTGTCTTTTGCCATGGTACTCTTATCTGATTCTTTTTTGAGCTTATGGCTGGTCAAGATTTCTAACTTTGGGATAAAAAAAACCAACTTGGACATCCAGGCTACTACAGTTTCCTCTCTTCAAGTTTCCCTCAAGAACCCACATACTGGCTGACCCTTTAATACATTACTCTGGTGGTACTGATCCCAACACACTTGCCTCGGATCAGGTGGATGAGTGTAACGATGCGTGGAGGTGCAAGGGCCATAGCCAGCTTGCGACGCAGAAACCAGCTGACTGCAGCATCAAAGGTACTCTTCACCATTCCCCTGACACACATGAGCCAGTGCAGGGCGTTCCTTGAAAGACCGTACACTCGCACCACTGGGGAGGGACAAAGGCTTAGGAGAAACATACTAAACAAAGACTGGAGGACAAAAAGGATAGCAGAAATTTTACATTTATACCAGATCAACATCCTCCCGAAAGTGGCTAGTTACAAGGCACGCACACACACACACACTCATGCATACAGACACATGTACTTCTCTCTTCTAACCCCTAGGCCCTTCTACCCCCACTACGAGGGTTCATACACATAGTGGGGCTGGACATCACTTACACATCAAGGCCCGATTGCAAGTTAGTTTACACCTGCCACTTCAAAAGCATGACACCCTCCCTTCCCACACCTGACCTGATCGACTAATCACATCAGATGCACGGGAGTCTTCTTCAAGGGACGTCAAGGCTGTATCATTACTTACGCATTCACCGCTGCTCTCCATTCATTTATATTGTAGTGACAACACACATACACACACACCTACATACCCAGGTGCACACACACCCAGAGCCTATAATTTCCTCCCTCGAGACCTCGGCTGAGGTCGAGATTAACGTGACCTCACCTCACCTGACCACCAGGTCCGCGACGCCCAATATAAGCTACCCACACACACACACAGTCAGTCAGTCAGTCAACCGTTAGTCTACCTGCAGTCTACCACCACACACAGTCCAGGCAACACCTCCAGAGTAGCGTCTGGGAGCCCCACGTCGGGGCTCCCCAGACAACAACACATGCTCACCTTCCCTGGGCTCTGTCTACTTGTGTACAACCAATGCTGCAGCAATAAACCAACAAAGCCACATTCGTCTGTTGTCAAACCTTTGTGTGTACATAACTCCCAAACCTCTACATTGGTGACCCCCGGAGTGACACACATTGGAATGACAAACGATCCGCCGCCCACGCCCACGCTGCCTCACGTCCCAACATGACGCGCCACCACACCCGCCGCCTCATGTGCCTGCCGCGGCCTCCTGAAGCCTGTCGCTGCCTCTGCCCCTGCCGCTGCTCAACCTGCCACAGCCTCGCAGCTCCTGCCGCTGATCCAAGGTGCTGCACCTACTGCCGCCCACGCAACCGCAGCACCGCAGCCTTGCAGCCACCCCCACCCCCAGTCTGCCGCTGATCCAAGGTGCTGCACCTACTGCCGCCCACGCAACCACAGCACCGCAGCCTTGCAGCCACCCCCACCCCCAGCCTGCCGCTGATCCAAGGTGCTGCACCTACTGCCGCCCACGCAACCGCAGCACCACAGCCTTGCAGCCGCCCCCACCCCCAGCCTGCCGCTGATCCAAGGTGCTGCACCTACTGCCGCCCACGCAACCGCAGCACCGCAGCCTTGCAGCCGCCCCCACCCCCAGCCTGCCGCTGATCCAAGGTGCTGCACCTACTGCCGCCCACGCAACCGCAGCACCACAGCCTTGCAGCCTTGCACCCTCCGCAGCCTCGCACCCTCCGCAGCTTTGCAGCCACGCAATCGACACTTCATGCCGCCAGGATCACTCCAAGCCGCCTCTCTCCCTCACCAAAACAATAATTGTATATAATGTTTTCTCTATGTACTATGTAATATTTTTTCTTTGTGGGGGAAGGGGGGTGATGTAGTGACAACACACATACACACACACCTACATACCAGGTGCACACACACCCAGAGCCTATAATTTCCTCCCTCGAGACCTCGGCTGAGGTCGAGATTAACGTGACCTCACCTCACCTGACCACCAGGTCCGCGACGCCCAATATAAGCTACCCACACACACACACAGTCAGTCAGTCAGTCAACCACCAGTCTACCACCACACACAGTCCAGGCAACACCTCCAGAGTAGCGTCTGGGAGCCCCACGTCGGGGCTCCCCAGACAACAACACATGCTCACCTTCCCTGGGCTCTGTATAGTTGTGTACAACCAACGCTGCAGCAATAAAACAACTAAGCCACATTCGTCTGTTGTCAAACCTTTGTGTGTACATAACTCCCAAACCTCTACAATATTAAGCACAATTATCCTTCCTTGCTCTATACACATTCCTATTTCATCCAACGCTCTTTTCACACCATCTATCCATCCCATTTATGGCCTTCCTCTCTACCTTATACCTCTCACATTTGTCCTCATCATCATCACCAACCAGTCCTCCTCCAATCTATCCGTAGGTCCAAACCACCTCAACATTTTCTGCTCTACTTCATCACAAACTCTCTCGTAACAAATAAACAGAAATGTGTTGATGATGAGGCTCACCCAAGTAGAGGACAGTGTCAAATACCCCCATCACATTCATCATGGCGGGGGGTGGGGGGGCAGGCTCCTGGGAGGGGATATCAAGACTCATTGCATTGTCCCCAAACAGTGTGTTGAGGAGCTGGTTGGGCTTATCCTCCACCTGCTCCTTGTTCATAAAAGGCTCCTCCCACTCCACCCTGAAAGAGGAATTGGTGCAACATTATAAAGATGATTTGTTGATGAGAATGTGGATGTAGGGAGAGGTAAAGACATGTATTGAAACTGTCCCTTACAATTCTACTTGGTTTGCATGTGCTGTTACTGTCTCTGTATTACTGAATGAGAAATATACAAGAAAATGAGTGGAAATGTGTAAAGAAACAGCCGTCTACATTTCTGCCTGACGTGTATTATTGTATTAATCTGTGTATTGCTGTATTACTCAATGACAAATACATGAGAAACAGAAGAGATATGTATACCAAAAGCTATCTCTCATATCTATGCCAGACCTGCATCCATCATTGCTGTATTAATCTTGTGTTGCAGTAAAACTAATTGATGAAAACACATACATATTTTTTTTATTTATCTGTTGGTTCTCACTTTGACTTTGATCTGGTATGAGTGGGGTTGGAGGTAGCGACAGTGGTGGAGAGGAACACATTGATGAAGGCGTCCAGGTGCTGCCCGCGCTCCTTCATCAGCTTGCGAGGGACGTCCCGGATGAGGCGGCCCAGCGACACATCCGGCAGGTAGGTGTTAGTGAACTCATCTTTGGTCTTGAGGAACAGGAACAGGAGCTGGGAACCCTTGAGAGCTGGCTTCTGCAGCAGCTTCTGAAGGAACTCCTCAAAAATCTGAAGGAAAAGAGATCAGGGTTATATTATAGGTACTGGCATTATCATCACCATTACCACCATCACTGTCGTCACTCTCACCACCCTCACCTTCAACTCCAGATAAATGTACTGAATTTACAAGGTCATTATTAAACTGACACAAGTGACTATTGAGGTGATGTACTTAACAGCAAATACTATGACTAAATACTCCTTCTACAATCATAGGAAGATGGGAAGTGAAAAATAGGGATTGAGAAAAAATTATAAAAAGTTTGAGGAAGAGGGAAATGAAGTGAAGTATGAAAAAATATATATACATGAAGTGAGAAATGGTTAATACTACACCCTTCCTTCCCCTCACCACCCTGTACAGCCACCCACCAGGCGTCTCATCTGCATGAAGTCGATGTCCTTGGAAGTGAAGAGAGCACGCTTGGGAGGTAACTGGTTGTCCTGAAACTCTCCGTGGAACTCTGTCAGTTTGTTCTCTAGGATATAGAATTCGTTGTAGCGGCGTTCCACTTCCCAGTGAAGCTCATCTGGGTGTTCCACTGCAACCCAATACAAAGCAAACACATGCTTAGCCTGGTTACTAGGGCAGCTATCAATGTGCTGAGGTTACTAGGCACAATGGAGGGATGACTGTACTAGCTTGGTGTCGTGTTGTCCAGGTAAATGGTTAATATTTGTTAAGTAATATCCTCCCAACAGTTAGGTGGTCAACTAGGGAATTGTTATCTAAGGAGTGATAAAAGTGAATAATATTTTAATTCCCTTCACCAGAAATAAGACAAAACTTTGAGTCTCAAGTCATAAAACAGCTTTGGTAAGCAATCTACCTCCTATCTATGCAGCCTAAGATATCCAACACTGCAGTCTGTGATATCAGAGTGGATACCCAAACAGATCCCTTTGAAAGCAGTATCTGTCAGGTTAAGAACCACTGCCCTGAGTTGCCACTACTATTCAGGGCTGCCTAAATGCTATTGTGCTTTGATCTCTGTCCTACATTTCTAAGAACCATTACTTCAGCTTATACAGTTACAGTTACTCACTAAATAAGGAGATAAATAAATGAATGGTAAATCAAAATGTGGTGCAGAATTCAGCGATGCACTCACCTCCTGACACATCAATCCTGGTGACGTCAACAATGAAGGCGTAGTAGGGCTTGTTGCCACTATCCACGCGCTGCTCCACCCTGGGTATGCAGATCCGCCAGGCACTCAGGTCTCGGAAACTGGACGTGAGACCCTCAAGGCCAATCACCGTCTGGCCCATCGCTCCCGTGCCATCATCACTCTGCCAGACCACCACCACCACCACCACACAAGGAACACACATGAGGGTCTGGTCCTGACTGGTGCAATGCTGGGTGATCAGCTTCTCTATTGTCTAGCTGAGTGATGCATTAGAGGTGATTCTGGTAGTGATAACCTAACCAATTTATTCTGCAGTGAGATGTATCCTGGAAGTTGTTTTGGTACAAGGGAATTCTTTACTCTACTTTGACTTGTCTCGTTATCTAATCAAGGCTATAGTAAAATTTAATGACAAAAATCTGAATAGAGAATCATAATATCAAGCAAGAAAAATTTTATTGTATTACAGGTAGCATTAGCCAAGGCAATTATATAAAAAAGCTTTTAAAAGGAGTAACAAAAACAAAAGCAGCTTCAGGAGCAAAAACAAGACCACTTTCACGAGCAGCACCTCTACGGCACATGACTGACAGATGCACACACACCACCCCAAACACACTCCACCCGGCAGAGACAGTGACACGACACGGCCCGGGAGTCACCACTAACCATGAGCAAGGAGATGTCATCAGCCTCATCAATGTCGTAGAGGGAGTGGTCGTCCTCCCCCCCAGTCACCACTGATGGCTTGAGCACCATCTGTTTGCCAATTTGTCTGAGGCCACTACCCATCTTCCTGACCACTACTTTACTTACAGTCTTCTTGTGCAGGGGATCAGCCTCCCTAGGGTGGGTGCAAGGAAGGGAGGGTTGGGATTTACTACTTCAAACAAAACAAACAGAAATAAAAGTTAATACAGCAGAGCCTTGGTGTTTTTAAAGTGCATTTCAGGGGATAATTGTAACCATGAGTTGGATATAAGTTTAGAGGGATATCTTTAGGCTGTATTCATCTTTTCGTCCTCAAACTGAACCAAAAAATTATGCCATGTTCAAAAGGGAAATTGATATCAAGTGCAGAGTTAAGAGCCCAGCCACTTGGAGTTCAATTATCAGTAAGTGAGAATTGATGGTCTTTTAATTGTGTTCTTAGTTATGGAGTTACACCAAAGCTTTACCCCTAAAGAGAAATAAAGCACTAAGTCAACTGTGAGAAAATAATAACCTAACAAATTGAAGCACACTACAATAAGTATCAAGAGAAAGTAAAATAAATGGTGTAAGATACAGTAACTAGTTGATGAACACTAAATCAGATATAAGGAGAACTATCACAGCTGGAAACAAACAAACAAACGAAACAAAACAAACTTCTCGGCAGGCCTAAGAATAACTATGCTATAACAATTCTAGCTCAAAATAAATAAATAGAAAATATAAACTACATTACCAGACAGTCGTGTGGTAAGCTAATCCAAGCATCTATATAACCGAACAAGCTTGAGTCAAATTAAGTCCTTGTTTAGTGTGATTCCACTGAACACTTTCTTTTTCTTTTTTTCTAACCAACACTTTTAGAACACAATAAACATTACGCCTGAACCGACAGACTTAAAGTAGGCAAAAATTGATGCGACAATGCACATTTTCTGACTTTGTGTGAATGTGAGTCATGGAAAGGAATAGAAAGGTAAAACAAGGACTTCTGACACGCTTTCCTTAGATAGACGACGGTGACTCGGCATTATACTGGAACAAAGAACAAGGAACAAACACGACCACTTGCTACGTACTCTTTGTTTGGTGTTGACGCTACGCTCACCACCCTCACTCACTCACCACTGGCCGGCTGTTTTGCTTTGTCTGATTGAACCAAGGCACACACACACACACACCGCTACACACTACACTCACACACATACACACACACACCTTTACATCACCCTCACTCACACACACACAAAATAAAATAAATAAATAAATAAATAAAATAACAAAACTAAATAAATAAAGAATAATAATAAAAAACAACCATAATCCCCAAAGATTTCAAACCAATTCCCAATACTTCATGCAGGTCTTCTACAGTTTATTGATATTCATGGTTGAAGGAGACAAAAGAGTTGATTAAGACTGCAACGGCCTTGAGTGTGCACCGTCCCACCACACACACATTGAGGTGGTGGTGTTACATTACTTCAAGGAATGCTGCGGCTACAGGCGACACATTATACCAGGCAGTGAATGGCTTGCAGTGTTAAAACTACGGCACTTAAGAGGTTTATAATGAACATCACTCCTTCTGTGTCATCAGTATGATTTTGTGGCTTTATAAAGTTCAATCAAGTACTAGTTTATGTGTTGAATCAAGTGTACGTACAAATATTTAGTGATTAAAAGTGCAAGGGAAGCTAAAAAATGCAACAACTTGGGAATAATTGCTACTGAAAAAAGAGATAATATTTTTTTGCCTTCTACAACTCATATGAAAATCAGAAGAAAGAATGTATGAGATGTAGTGAAGTTATTAAAAGAAACATATACATTAGGTTTAGCAATTCAAGTTACAAAGTGCACATTATGTCTGTGTGTTTATTTGCTAACACAACAGATATGTATTAAAGGTTCAAAGATACACTGGGACAAAGCAGATTCATGCAAAGAGGTGTGTGTGTGTGTATGTGTATGCATGTGTGTGTGTGTGAGAGATAAAAAGATACAATAAAAGAGAGGAGGGAGACAGAGAGGAGACAAATCAGCACCACAAACCCCAAAGCTGATGGGACAAACACACACTCTTGGTAAACAATGTCTTGCACTTTCTCCCACACGATCTGATCAGAACAATACAATCTCATGACATCCACTTATTAAATAGACTTAGAAACCCAAAAGAGAGAGAGAGAGAGAAAAGAGAGAGAGTAACTTGTATTTGATTAGAGAAAGTGCTAACATTCCCCAAGAGTGCTGTTGTCCCTTTTCTACATGAGTTGCAGTGACCAGCCTCCCTCAAAGAACAGCCAATACTTCCTCCCTCAAACACCAGCCAGGCACCTGTGTTTTGTTAATGCGACTCTTGAAAGGTGAAAATGTGGCAGAGGAGCTGGAATCTGTTCTGCGGTGTCTGTTGGAATGAAGCATATTTGGGTGAAATGGAGACACCGTACTATATTTTTTCTTCCCTAACAAAAATACTGTTACCAATCTATCTATAAGTCATTTATATTCTCATTATTATTGTTATTCTGCTTCAGGATGCTTGTAGGAAGGTCTGATATTACAATACTGTGCCGTGAAGCTTCCCTGTCATCTTGAGTTATGGTTATGGTGTGTACAAGTCTACAAGATACATTTGAGCGACTACACAAAAATTTAATTACTAGCTCAGTTATCTCTACTGTTGATCAACAACTCTTCTGGTTCAAGTGTACGCTTGAGTACACACACACACATACATAATACGCACATTTGATATTTGACACCCTCTCCCATCACCACATATACAGATTCATTCCCTTAAGTAGAATATTCCCTCTCCGAGTCCAGAACAATATTTTGCCCCTAAAGAATGCCTCACCGCCCCCTCCTTCCGCTCACATGGCTTTATTATCATCCACTTCAAATGTTTATCCTATAACATCCAACTTCTTCCTCAATCCTCATCCTCTCATCCAGTGGTGGTTCACTCCTAGGAACTGTTGAGCTGCAGTCACCCAGACACTCACCGCTACACCAAAGAGTTGACGCACTGATTTGATTTTCAAGTAGTATTAACATCACCATATCAGTCATCCATACCTCCACCAACCTCACCCTGACCACCTCTACGGGCATACACTACATACAACTGAATGATTATAGATTCTTTTTGTTTAATTATTAATCTGTAATAATTTTTCTTTCAATGATTTTCAAAAATTATCATTATTACACTGTTGTGTGGAGCTTGCATGACACAGTCCCTCTATTCTATTTTTGCATGAGCCGCCACTGGTCTCATCCCCATTCAGTGTTACAAATCCCTCATACACTCCCTAGGGTCACATTCTTCCTACATACACATTCCAGGCGGGTTCCTGAAAGACACATACCAATATGTGCTTCGTTACCTCCTCTGCCTAAGGACCTACACCTAGCAATGCAATCAGCTTCCATCACCACCTCATTCACACTAACATTGAACTTCCTATCTGTGCATATTGTGTTACATATAACATTATATATAAAGTAAATGTTATCAATCACATATAATCCTATAATAAATAACTTCAATGAATGTAAACATCAACTATACCTGATGAGAGAAAATACTTAGTACATCTCTAGTGTCTACAGCATACAATGTGCTCTCTGTAACAAAAGCAGAGTACGTATTTCAACAGCAACAATTTGTACCAACTTTCATTACAGTAAAAAGACTTACATTTGTAAGAGAGAGTGGCACTCTGTACTGTAAATCAGAAAAAATGAAATGTAACCCAGAAATTCATGCAAGACTTGGGTTGGTATTAGGTTAAGCAATGAAAGATTCTTAAAATTTTACAGATCATTTTGCGGCCATTCAGTCCTAGTAAAAAATATGAAGTGTGCAGGACAGGAAGATGAGCCCATCACCCAAAACATTGCCTACACACACCTCGGCATCACTCCAGCCTGAAAAATGTGCTCTGGACGGAAACAAACCACTAAGGAAAAATGTAATTTGCTGAAAATACTGCAGTAAATTATGAGATATTTGCAACGTGATAAACTAAGTAACAAGCTTTCCAGTCATCCAACTCTATCATACAGTTTTTAAGTCGACAATGTCAAACCAAACAAACAAATAAGCAAGCCAACAAATCATCAACCAACCAACCGATCAAACAACTAAAACAACACCATAACACTTGAAATGATGTTGTGCTGTGTGGGAATAAGTGGAGGTGAGGGAGAGTTGACAGGTGGAGCACCACTTCAAATGTGGATCTGAAAGTGAACACTACAGAGGTGAGGAGCAATGCTGCTACACACTACTCTAGGCAGGAAGGAGAAGAGGGAGGGAGGGAGGGAGGGAGGGAGGGAGGGAGGGAGGGAGGGAGGGAGGGAGGGAGGGAGGGAGGGAGGGAGGGAGGGAGGGAGGGAGGGAGGGAGGGAGGGAGGGAGAGGTGGAGGGGCAGCCTAGTGGGACAATCATATTACTGAGTTAGTATTCTGATGTCCTGAGGTATTACTATAAGGCCTCTTTCACACGGGCGTTTTTGTGTGCGCGTCAAACAGAAACGCCTAAGATTTTTGTACACGCGTTGGCCTCACTTTCACATTTCACTGACAGACCAGCAGACCCTTGCCGCCGCCTTGCATTCCCGTCCAAATCTTCCTTTCAATCATCCGTGTACCTAGATGCTGGTGTGCAAGCTGCCATTGCCACTAGTAGCCAGCAAGGACACGCATGTCGGGAAGAACACGCACATCCTTGCTGGCTTGGGTGTTTGCGCCGCGTTGTACACGTGAATACACGTCCGGGAACCCACGTGTGAAAGAGCCCTAACTGTGCAGTTCCACCACCACCACACCCACACCATACCCTCACTATAGTGCCACTACAAAAGGTAAAGGTGCTCACTAAATGACTATGTACCCACACCAACAAACCACACACTCACTCCACCACCACCACCATGCCCCCACCACAGCTACCATGCCCACACCAGTGCTGACATAACAGTGCCACCCCCACCATGCCCTCACTGCCCCAGGACACCTCAGCCAAGCCACCCAACACATTGAGGTGCCTTTGTATAGTGTGTGTGCGAGTGAACACTCTTTCCACAAGAGGGTAATGTACCTTGTTAGTCCGGGAGAGCTGCCAATTGAAGAGAACACTGTAGTATTAATTTTGCAATGGTACAGTTCAGTTCTATGACAATTTTGCTTCCTCTGCTATCAAAATGCACATAAAGTAAGATACAATGCAGGCATTACAAGAAAACAGTGAGCAATTCTTTTGGTCAAAGAATACTGACTTTAAATCAATAAAACTATGTATGTATACTGATTACTTCACTGCCAGAAACTAAAATCATCCATACACAATGGTGCTAAAATATAATATTCAAGCCATAACATGTAACTAATTAGTACAGAAAGAAGCAGTCATCAAATTACATTTCCCATCTACCACTGACTCTTTTCTGCAAATTACAAGAAATAAAAAATACTTCCCTACACAAAACAAGAGTCTTGGAGTGTGGCAGCTTCCTAGTCATCATGTATGTCACCAGTGTGGCTCAAGGGATGACACAACATTAAGCTTTGTGGTTAGTGAAGGCAACACCTGAACCTTCCACTACAGGTATATAACACACATACATATACACATACACACACACACATACACACACACACACACACACACACACACACACACACACACACAGTCAAATACTTCTGGGTAGAGCTAAGTGTGACCACCACAACACAAGTTAAAAGCCGCAATTTTCATACATAACATAACATCCTCTCGTGAGTTATAATTTCTACCCAAAACCCCAAGAGCTGGAGAACGTCTGCCATCCCCCAGCAAGCCAACACACACACGTCCTGCTCCTACCAAGCCACTGCCGTCCTATTACTACTCATCATCTGTGACACGCACTTACACCACATAAACACAACTTGACACCATAACAAGGAGGGTGAGTCGGAAAGACCGTTCAACAATGATTTGTAGAAAAGCTAAACATAATTACTCAGAAGTGCAGTGTCAAGAAAAATAATATAGAAGATGAATGATGCAAACAGAATTCTCCTGCAAACACTGACGTATGGTTCAGAGACTTGGACATGGAATAGACACAGCAGACAAGAGTGTGTACTGTGGAAATGAGTTATCTGAGAGGAGCATGTGGTATGACAAGATGGGAGGGTGAGAGCAAAGAAAGTGTGTATGAAAGATGTGACATGGGACCTTATGCAAATGGAGTGAAGTGTGGTGTAGTAGAATGGGTGAAATTAAATACCTTGAGGTGGTTTGGTCATATGGAGAGAAAGAAGAGGAAAGAGTTAGTGAAAAAAGTATATGTGAGTGAAACTGATGGGCCTAGGAGGAGAGGAAGGCCAGTAGTAAGATGGAAGGATAGGGTGAAGGAGTACATGCATGAAAGAGTTGCCGATAGAGGGGGAGGGATTGAACAAGCAAGGAGGGAGTGTGTGGATAGGGAGAGATGGAGGCTATCCCCTTCTGGGACATTCTTGGAGGGAACAAGGCGTTAGAAACTAGATAGATAGAGAGAATGATATAAAATTGAGCAATACTGTATTATGTATTGAAACGGAAGACCTAGAGAGAGAGGGACAGGGACAGAGACAGAGGTAGAGACACACACTTCTGTCGTGAGTTGTAGTTAATAGGCACATGGGATGAAGAAGCACCTCAACACACACTCTTACCTGGTGGCATTCTTCTGGTATGCCTGGGAGCTCCTTGATCCACACAGGTGCGCGAAGTACTGCACGGGGGAAAAGAATTGTTCCTCTTAATATTGATATCATGAAAAGAATGTATGTGAACTTTTTAATATTATATCTCATTAGTTATATCATGAGATGCACGTTGTAATATCAGATCATCATTTACAACATTACAAGCATATACTGTTGTTACTCCCATTGTTGTTTTTTTAAAAAGTACAAGTGTTACCTCTCATTATGTATTTATAACCTCATAGGAAGTGCAAAAAAAAATAGAAACAGATGGATGTGAAAGGACAGAGAGATGGAGAAAGGAAGGGAAGGTGGTAAGGAAGAGGAAGAAGGAAGGGATAGGAGGGAGGATGGGAAGGTGGTAAGGAAAAAGAAGAGGAAGAAGGATGGGGTAGGACAGAGGAAGGGAGGGTGGTAAGGAAGAGGAAGGATGTTTTCAGAAGGTTACCGTGTAGCTGTGCATGAAGAGTGGCAGGTATTCCCTCTCCAGCAGGTTGTAGGCGTGTTCATAGGCCTGGAAAAGCGGCCTTGTGGTGCGTAGCTTCACTATGTCCTTCACCTCCGCGTGTACAACTGAAACACACACACACACACACACACGCACATAAATACACACATGAATCAAAATGTAATATGAGCATAGAATGAAACTTATAACACACACACACATACACATACAGCTACTACAGGCCACAGCAACAACATAAACAAGAGGAAGGAAGGCAGAATCAAGGAGGAGAAGAATAGGAATAGAATGCATTGCTATGTTACTATCTCTCTCATCCAATCTCAATATATATAGTAGTTCTAAATGGAGGAAGTAAGAAATAAGGAAAGATCACTCTCCAAGTATCTACAGGAAGACAGAAGGGGACAGGAGACGAGGGAGAAAGTATTGGGGTGTGTGTGTGTGTGACTTACTCTCTCTGATGTGGGCGACAATGTGTGTTGGGAACTTGATGTGGTCGAGTGCCGAGGCGACCATGTAGGTGTGGTAGAGCTCCAGGGCATCGTGGTGAAGCTGCTCCAGCTGCTCCGCGGTGAGGTCAGGATCCAGGATATGTCGGTTGAAGTCCTCTGTCAGGGAGAGTTGAAGACTGATGTTAGAGAAAAATAAAGGGGCAAAAAGAAGAAATAGAAGCTACGGGGAATAAAAGTAAGAAAATCATACAAAATAGGGAAGAACATGAGTGTGACTAACCAACGGCAAGACAGAACTGCAGGACATTGATGGCTCCTTCCTCCTTCAGGAAGGTGTGGAACAGGTACAGAAGGCTCTGGTCCTTCAACACGGAGGACAGGTTGCTCCTCAATACCTGAAAGGGAAAAAATGGAAAATATTGGACTGATCAAAGCAGAGAGGAGTGAATGACATACAGTTGGTTCTTGATTTATGCAAGGAATGTGTTACAAATAAGTGCATGTAATTAGAATTATAATTTATGTATTCTAAACACACATAAATAGAGACTGCGGTAGAGCAAGAATGTGCTTTTGATGTGTGCGTGATAGCAGTAAAACGATAGCAGTGGGATGTGTGTAGATTAAAAAAATAAATAAATAGATAAAATATATATCAATTAATTAAAATTAAATAAATAAATAAATAGAATATAAAATAAGTAAATAAATTATAGAAAAAAAAAGAAAAAAAAAGCATACCGAGTTGCGTGGGTGACTATTGACGGAGGCAAAGTTCTTGAGCATCAGGACCTCAGGCTCAGGTTTGTGTGGGGGCCAAGGGGAAGGGTCCCGGCTCAGCAGCAGCAGGAACAGCAGGTTGACAGTGTCTGGGTCGGCCAACAAGTCCATGGCCTGGATGAGCAACACTCGGCCCAGCAGCTCCTCCAGGAAGGTGCGGCCCAGTCTGCCAGGAGGAGCACAGGGAGGTGAATGACAAACACAAAACATCAAACACATCAAAAACTCATCACTTAGATCAACATTAGCCATCATTTCACAGTAGGACAAAGGCTGCTCTTTATCTCCCTTCATTTTTACTGCCATCACTGCATACCTTCCTACCATAGTTCCTGCCACTAAATTCAAAGGTTGGTTTCTCCATTCTATTCTGTGTTGGTTCTATTTTCCATTCCACAGCTACTGTTTAGTCTGCCATATTGTGTCCACATACTATTTTTAATTCACCACCACCACCACCACCACCACCACAACCACAGCCACTCACCTACTGGACTGGTACTTCTCAGGCAGCAGGAAGGGCATAATGGTCCCCAAGACACCCCTCAAGTAGGCCGCCTCATCCTCCCTTGACCGTGCCGCCTGATGCAGACCGCCCCCGGCCCTCAAGTACTGTACTACCGCCGCCTCTAAGGACATGTTTCCCCTCACCCGCCGGCTGCCCTCCACATAGGCATCCAGGTGGTTGATGAGTGCCGGCAGCAGGCGGTCGGTGATCACCATAGTGAGGTCCACCTGTGGGATATATCTTCATTACTTCCTCTGGTATTTATCTACTTTTGGTATTCATTGTAAGTCTCTTAAGGCACTGACAGCCTCTCTATATCCGTGGTGTGTCAGTTAGTTGGAGTTAAAGGTGTTTATTTACTTCACTGAAACTACCTTGTCACATCAGTAATTGGAAGCTTGGAAGTGTTGCACGATTTTATGGGGGGAGTTAGTGTTCATCTTATCATGGACTAAGATATCCTCTGCTATGGAAATGTTTAAACTTCTGGGTATTTACTAAGGGAACAGCACACACACTCTCTTACAAAAGTGGAATAAAACAATGTCTAATCTGTACTTGACCTTTGTGAGTTTGGTGGCGAGAGCTGCCACCGCATATCTGATGATGTAGCGAACCTCATCGATCAGCTGGTCATGGATGGAGATTTCCCGGTACCAGCTAAACACATACTGCTCCAACACCATCGTCAGCAGCTGGTGGGAGACAAGACAAACTGGTATAATAAAAAGGAGCACTATGTTGAATTCCTATAACACCATCTCTCAGTATAGAGTGAACTGAAATTCTACACTCATCAAAGTTATGATATTTGTATTAAAAAAAATGTTAAAAGTGAACTGCATCTTTTTGTTCTCTGTTGATCCACCACAATCTTCTCCATAATCATCACTTGTAAACTCCCACCACCACTTCCCTCCCAGCTCACCTCCTCCAGGGCCTCGTCCACACTCTGCGGTATGGTGCAGGTGACATGGGCGTGGATGGACAGAGGGATGGCATTGCTTGGATGTTGCCGCTGACATCGCTCCCCTCCACACACTGAGCAGGAGCGGGGCAGCTCACCCTGGGCAGATTGGCTCTCTGACCCCGTGAACAGTGCCAGGAGGTTGGGGATCTGTTTGCCATCACTGTAAAGCACCACACCCACCTATGACTCACACTGTCACTCAAGATGAAGGTTGTTGTGAAGGCTCAGTTGGTGTGATGAATTAACAATACAGTAATCAATGAAATTACACTTAGTGACAATTAAAACTTGCTTTAATCCTTTCTTAGAAGTGTTTCGTTACAATAACACATTGGCACTTTGACATTCATTCCATATGTGACCCAATTTACTAAGAGTCCTGTCATGTTCCCAGTGTTCTCTGTAAATTTGTCCAGCTTCCAACTTACCCAAATATTACATAGGGCAGTAGAAGCCCCGTACAGAGGGATGTGATGAGGAGTGCCCCCACCAGTAAACTGCAAACAAACAGCTTCATAAATACCTCCACCTCCTTATGAAGAATTGACACGGATGTACACGTAACATAAGACACATAGCATATAATACACTTATTCAACCAACAATGGAATACTGCTCCTCGGTGTGGGATCCATACACACACACACACACAGATTGGTTACAACAAATCAACACCAAGGCAGCAAGGTTCATTACTAACAATTACACTTGAATGCCTGTCATCACAACACATAGTAAACAACTGATAAACATGAAAATGCTCCACATACACAGACTCTCACTTATGTACAAAATCACATACAGCCTCATTGACATTGACTCTCATATATACTTACACACACACACATACTTACACACACACACACACACACACACACACTACACACACACACACACCATATGCGACTTGAATAAGCTCCCTCAACACAGTTTAAGCTCCAAAACAATAGACTTATTCACAAAACAAATTCACACACACCTGTCACCACAACACCCTTACACTAACAAACACACTTCCTTCACTCCCCTCCATACACACCCAGTGCTTCCCTCCCCCCCTCAGCCACCCTATACTATCGTGATATGCACCCAGATTGTTGCCGTGCGCATTACAAATCAGTCATCAGTTCTGTCACACCGCCTCCCTCAGAGTTGCAGCGCAGCACCGACACACCAACACACTAACACGCTTACACACACGTCCACGACGCCTACACAATAGCTGCCTTACCTTACGAGGGCGGAGACTATGCTGCTAAAGATGAACACGGTAATGAGAAGAAATAGTACATATTTATCTCGTAAAAGACCCGATAATGTTACATTCTCGCCCTCCATCCTCAGACATTGTTTACACCGCCTTGGTCCGTCTTCGACTCGGGACAGTTGATGAGTGTTCATTCACTATTAATATTTTAGCACAACAGGAAATATTTTCAATCCTATAATTCTTGTGCATTACTCAAGGATGATTATTATCAAAACAATATACATATCTTAAAAAACAACAGTGATTGAGTTTGCGTGGAACAAGTCGCTTACTGTACGAAGCAAACCATTCTGACGATCATTTAGGAAACGTCAAATGTGATGTCACGTCCACATCACCCTGTCAACCAACTACCACACCAGCGCCTCGTGGCCGTATAGACCCTGATCACAAAGGTTACATACACAAGAATTCACGGACTGAGTTATGAGAAGCGCATTCAGTAACTTTGAAACAACAACGATCCTAAGAGACTACTCGATAACGTTTGTTGAACTAAAATTGATGCTTAACACTTGTTGCAATGAGAACATACGGGACACTTGTGGCAGTAAAGATTGATGCAAAAGTAGGACGGTTAGAGACGTAATGATCCATGATAGTCATCCCATGTTCTTTAGCCTCACACATTGAGGTCACAGGTGTGAGGGTATTTATAAACACTTACTGTACTGATTATCTGGACTCGGACAAGTCACCTTGTCAGCTTTGACCTTGGCATGTGAAATGGTTGAACAATGGCAAGTCAAGGTGATCCTGAAGTGTTATTCGAAAATCTAAAAGACGGCAAATGGGATATCAATATGTAAGTAAGGGTAATAGAAGTGCAGAATTTTTAAAACATATTTTGTTACAAACGGCAAAAATACAAGAACGAGCATGGAGCAAGCTTTCTAGTGAACAAAAAATAACAGGAAATATTACGCTATGAAAAACCACACAACCCAATGTTCCTTCATAGTCGATGACTTTTGCGCAAAAGTCGGGAATAGTGTAGAAATGACATCTTTAGGAAACTTTGGAAGAGAAAAATTAAATGGTAGATGTGACATGCTCGTAAGATTTGCAGAGAGAAATAATTTGAAAGTTACGTCATCAAATCTTTAATCTTATGCAGCATTTCACAGATGTTGAAGGGCAGGATAAAACACACGAGCAGCCAATTACTACCACCAAAACAACATCCCCATCACCACTACCACAACGGGATAAGATATACAATCACCACCCACAACCATCACCACCACGATAAAGAAAACTGAATAAATAGGCTACAAACATACGTAGTCATTTCCACCACCACATGATATAAAACATATAGGCTACATACAATCACAAGGCAGCACAGCACTTAATTTTTTTCAGAATCACCACATTCTTTATAAGCACTGCCGCACAGGCATACCATGAAACATTACTAACCTACAGTGTCATGAAAGGAGATAAGGAAAGAAAGAAAAAGCGGAATCAGCTTATAGCGTTACTTAGTTCTTTGTGAGCTTTGCTTTGCGTGACTCACAGACTTCAAATATATATTATTAATCGTATGTAAGTTTCATAGTGGCAGGTAAGTTTTGGTATTTGCTTACAAGCTGGAGTACACTTGACATTCATGACTGATTGCATATACAGTCATTCCACAGTCAGTACCTATAGGGTTACATACTGGAGAAGGTAAACTGTGAAAACCCGGATGTCACAGTGGCCGTGTTCCGAGGTAACGGATTAATTTCCACCACAGGCTCAAAGGCCGATGTGACGGTAGATGAGCGGCCGCAGCTACGCACAGCTACTGCGTGTACCTCCACTTTACCTTACAGTCAGTGCTGCTTGACTTTTAATGTTTTTGTGTATATTCTAATGTTGTCAGAGAGAAAGAGAACAAGAGAGAGAGAGAGAGACAGAGAGAGAGAGAGAGAGAGAGAGAGAGAGAGAGAGAGAGAGAGAGAGAGAGAGAGAGAGTGGAGGGTATTGTGCTATTCCAGGCAAACGAAATTTTACCCTTTTTTATCCCCCAGTACACATACCTTCGGGCCCTCTATGAAATATTCAATCCTACGACACAAGATCTTCCATTCACTCATGTCCTGGCCTCGCCACTGCTATTCACCACCCCTTGAAATGACTACCCTTTGTCTTTCATCACACTCCGGAACGTCGTTAACCCACTGTAGCACATAAAAAAAAAATGACAATAGTTACATCCACTCTTTCTTAAGGAAATATTACGTACGTACATTACATAACATCGGTAACATTAACTTAGATCAAAAAATAAAAGTGTAATGTTTATAGTCGATATTTCCGATTCACTTTTGTTTATATGCATCAATAACATCAATCATCCTTCCTCGTGGTGTTATGACTTATTTTGGACGTAAATTAAGGGACACCTGATCAACTATTATATATACATCACTATAGTGTCAACTTTTGTCGAGCCGTTAGAGTTGTTTACTTAAGTTAGGTAAGACTAGCAACCATTAGCCTCCGTGTTCGATTTTTGACGCTCCTCCTCTACAGCTCCTGCCACGGGGTAAACAATAGGAGAGGCCCCATGATGGAAAATACATTGTAGGTAATTTAGTAAGCGTCATAGGCAACACAGTAATAGTTGAGATGAAAGTTAACGACTAATTATATATCTTAAAGGAGATATAGAGTAAATTCCAAGGAACAAGAAGTAAACCATAATATAAGGATAAATTAAGCAGCGCATTTAACGTGACACTGTCGAATCCATGCATCTATAATCACCACTGAGAAGAAAAGGTAATATGACGAAAGAAAAAGAGGAAAGAGACCAAACAAAAGAGAGAGAGAGAGAGAGAGAGAGAGAGAGAGAGAGAGAGAGAGAGAGAGAGAGAGAGAGAGAGAGAGAGAGAGAGAGAGAGAGAGAGAGAGAGAGAGAGAGAGAGAGAGAGAGAGAGAGAGAGAGAGAGAGAGAGAGAGAGAGAGAGAGAGAGAGAGGAAAAAGTAAGTGCTTGTACTCATGCATTAGCCGTTGCATTGTCATAAAACGCATATCAAGTGGTGGCCAGGAGTGGTAATCGAGACTTAAATCAATGGCAGTAAAATATTTAACTTCTCTCCTAACACACACATACACACGTGCACACATTAGTACACATTCAAATATATATAATCAATTAAGACCTTTAGATTTTTTTCAAGTTACAAATTCGCTTAGAAGATAAAAAATACATTCCGTATCCAATAAAAAATCTCCTGTATTATTGACCTTCTGAGTTCACCGTGTATTTGTCACCTGAACGCCAAGGTAACAAACAGCTAATCGAATATCTGAAAACGCCGCCAGGATTTATAACAGAAGTGACAGGTTAATATATTCACAGCTTGGCTTCGCGGAGACGTAAGAAGGTCAACATTAGCTAGCCAAACACACGTGGTTATAACAAGGTGCTGTTTGTCCCAGAAGCGAGACTGGACGATGTAGATTCAGGATTAGTCTTGTCGTGCAGCGAACACATAAATCGGTTGTAAAATTGTCTCGATACTGACTTCTACCAGTTGACATCCACAAGAAGAAGAAGAGGAAGGAGAAGAAGAAGAGAAAAAAAATAAATATAAGAAACTAGAACCGTGCTTACTGTTTGACTTAGCTAAAAAAAAAAAAAATTACATATATTTTCTGTACTTCTATATAATCTTCCCGCATGAAGCTCAAAGTAGCAGAGGTAGCTACGTGGATTATATGAACTTAACCTCTCCATTCTCTTGCAGTTATTTCCTCAGTAATAAAAGAGGACTTGGCGGCTTAGTGGCGGAGTGGGTACGAGTGTTGAGGTGTCGAGGGGTTCGTGTCTCGATTACATATGGTGCTTGGTGAAGGAGGAGGAGGGGGGGGGGGAGGGGGACACATCTTAAATACTAAAACGAGCACACATACCACCACACTCTGCCAGCCTTTTCCCTCAGTCATGCCTCAGTTATTAGCCACACGCACTGTTTGCTAGCTCTTGTACTAGTGGGCGTTGCCTTTCTAACCTCCCACCATAGCATAATTCACAGCCTACCCCTGCTACGAGAGAGAGAGAGAGAGAGAGAGAGAGAGAGAGAGAGAGAGAGAGAGAGAGAGAGAGAGAGAGAGAGAGAGAGAGAGAGAGAGAGTATTATATCATAGGGAAGAGAGGCAGCAGTGAAGTGTATAGCTAAGGGTCTTGAATACACAGTACAAGTATGATGAGTAAGGGTGGTAATGTGAGGGTTGAAGGAGGTAGAAGGTCATTGTGTGGAGAGGTGTCCCCCATACGTCATTGTACCTACATCACGGTGGTCATTGTAATAGCATGTTTGATACTCTGCGCTACTACTATGTTTGTCAAAAGATAACAAATTATGTGCGATGAATACACTTTTTTATTCTTTTTTCTTATTCATTATAGTGTATATTTCGCTTTCCTGGTATTTATCTTTTTTCGTGTGTGTATAAGAGTATAAGAAAATAGGGAGGCTACAAGAGCCTACAAGTTGACCTACACAATAAGAACAGATGTGTTTTTCTCTTTCTTTCTGTCTTGTTTACTTTCTTTTGTTTTGGTTGATGATGACGAACAATCTTGAATTTTTAGGAATGCATTAGTGTTTAGGAAGGTATTCTTATTCTGTATTTTTTTTTGGGGGGAATGATTGGCTCCGTTACGCAATGTGAAAGCTGATGAGGAAAAAATATTATTCAGAACATTCGCCACAGTAGTTTCGGTTTCCATGTGCGAGTATCGAACAAACTAATGGTTGTTGTTAATATTTGGTTTTCTTTTTCCAGTATAACTTTATAAAATTTTAGGGATATTTTATTTACTTATATAAACACTATGAGCTTAACAATTTCTCTTATTTTGTTTTATAACCCTTTTGGTACTTCGTTAAAATTGTGTCATGTTCGAGTATGTCAATATTTTTTTGTTTTTTTTTGGCTCACCACAAACACCACAATCACGCAGGCATGTTTTTTTTTGGGGGGGGGTGGGGGGGCCGTGACTGATTTTGATATCTCTGTTCCACCATTTTCGTTTAATATTTTTAAAAAAGATCACTATTTCACAATGGTACTCATAACTATATTTATATCAAATTTACTATTGAATAACAACCACCTGCTTTACTATATATTAAGTTCTTCATCCTGGTATTGTACATTCGACCGAAAAATCTCTGTTCATTGTATATATGTTCATGATTTTATGACTACGACAGTGTTATATTCCTCCATGCAAATCATTACTTCTGAATTATAAAATGTATAACAAATAAAATACAATAAAATACCGAAGAGGCAGAGAATGAGTGAATGTATGAATAAATAGAGTAGGACGAGAGAGAGAGAGAGAGAGAGAGAGAGAGAGAGAGAGAGAGAGAGAGAGAGAGAGAGAGAGAGAGAGAGAGAGAGAGAGAGAGAGAGAGAGAGAGAGAGAGAATGAAAGTCACTAGCTACACCACCACCGCCAGAGTCAGAGCAGCTCCCCGCTTCACCTTCTCACCTGCCCTCACACACCTGCGCCCCCCCTCCCCCCCCATGGCGCGGCGGGAGGCACCACCTTACTGATCACGTGGGAGTAAGTGTGCAGGTGATGAGGGCGCGGCTGCACGTGTGGGCATGGCTCCAGGTGGCGGGGCTGCTGCCGCTGAGACACACCTGGGCGATGGTGGAAGGTTTGTGTTACACCTGTCTGTTTGGTGTGTGTGCGTGTGCGTGTGCGTGTGCGTGTGCGTGTGTGTGTGTGTGTGTGTGTGTGTGTGTTTGTATTACTAGTGGTCAATTGTTAACTCCCAATCTGACTGTTCTTTTCTTACCTTTGAAACTAGACGGCAAACAGGCTGAAACAGAACACTGAAATAGATTGACTTATCTTTACAGCTACTAACTATCAACTGTAGCAGCGTCTAGGCAAGCTGACTCACGTTGACTCGCTTTGGGGCGTTACTAAAAAGTTCAAAGTTCAAAGTTTATATAAAATTATTGGGAGCTGAACAGAAATAGTAAGGAAACATTTATCCCTTCATTACTATATATGCCTACATAATTGTTTCCCATTTATCTGTTCGGTTGTTTATTATTCGGTGAATGTCTGAGGCCACTTGTCTGTTGGGTAAAATATCAGTCGTTTAAGTATCAGTTCGACCAAGTGACTGTCAGCCATTAACGATTAACGATACAAGCCATTAATGATATAAATTACCATATAACTTAAGCATTATTATCGTAAAACACACACACACACACACACACACACACACACACACACACACACACACACACACACACACACACACACACACACACACACACACACACCAATATTTAACCACCACCACCACCCTCAAACACTCCTCACACACTCTTCGTTTTCTTTGAAGTCAGGTGAGACGTATATTTTAAACTTTAAATAACTGCACGCTTCTATCTTTCTGTCGAAACTTTCGTCACAATTTCATGAATTTTGTGGATATGCATTTCTTATTCATTTATTCAACATTTTTTTTGTATTTATTTATTCAAGTGTTGACGTCAGAGGAATGCAAACTAATAAAGTGGAGTAAACACATGAATAATATATATAATAAAAAAGACAATAAAAAAAAATACATGTACCTTACCTGTTGCTAAATATAGAAAATATAAGAATAAAAAGCCAAAGAAATGACGAAAAACCAAGTTATTTTTAGTTCTTGGTTGATGCTGCCATGAAAAAAGCTCAAGCAAGAGTCCTTTGATGCTTATGTTACGGGAAGAGTTACAATTACACCAGCCTACTGCTACCAACCCCTGTGTTCCTTGACGTGGGCGCCCGTTGAGGACAAAGACACAGACAGGTGACAGTGAAGGTCGTTCCGCACGTGCTGCATCAATGTTCCCACTTTCCTTTTCACTATTTTCATTTTCATACAATACGCAGTGTTTCGGAATCACTCGATAAATCAACGACCAACACAACAATAATGCAACACAGAAGAATAAACTGCTGCTATTAAGCACTAGCGACCCAATAATGTTAGAGTTACAACATCATAAATGTTTGGTTCAATTTGAATCTAATCTACGTAATACACGATATTTTGCCAGCAGGACAGGACAGCAGGAGCACCAGCAAGACAGGCTTCATTCTTTCCTTCAGTTTAATTTACAACTATGAAACCCAAATTTAGTATGTGCGTTCAAACTTCAACCATTTTCTGTGATTTAATGACGGTACAATATCAGCAATACATCATAATCACGTGCCAATGTTACAATTCATAAAACCAGTAAATGTAGTGCATTATTCACGTATATTCCGCGAATTTGACAAAGAGAAAAAAAAAATTTCTATAGTGTAACTTAAATTTTCATGGGACTCGAGGATTTCATCACCAAATACTTAATCCGTATTCAAAATTTATGGTATGATAAGTTTTTTTCCGTCTACAATTGTGAATAAAACTGATGTAAGTGATGTTCATGGTGGTGGTGGCTGTAGTGGTTCTGGCATAAATAATAACGCTAGTAGTAGTAGTAGTAGTAGTAGTAGTAGTAGTAGTAGTAGTAGTAGTAGTAGTAGTAGTAGTAGTAGTAGTAGTAGTAGTAGTAATAGTGACAGTAACAATAATGGTGGCAGCAGTGGGATTCACAGTTGGTACCCACACTCCAAACACCATCTCGTAAATCAGCCAACCTTATATTATTTGTTGTAGTATATCTTCCTTCCTGTGCTATTGACCCTGGAGGAAATATACACCCCTATTTCTAACCATCACCATCTATCCCATTACTATCTATCCATCACTACCTATCGCCTTATTTCATTAATATATACTCATTACAACTATCCATTACGTCATCGCACTCTAACATAACCATCCATTACCATACATTACCACCAATCACCACCCATTATAACCCATTACCACCCGTTACATCACCCTTCATCACCAAACATCACAACTGACTCAACAAAGCGTCAGGTCATGAATTACAAAGTATCAGAAACAAAGGAGGAATGAAATGAATGATGTTTAGTAATCCCGTTGGTAAGGCGGCAGCGAGTCCACTGCCATCAAACCACAAAGACAAATAGAGAAAAAGTCAATAACTCACAAACTTTCTCGTGCAAACATACCAATTGACTAATGAAAGCGGGATATTCCACCCTGTGTGTTACCCTTCTAAGAACTCCTCAATATCCGTCGGGGGTAGTAGAAGGTGGAGGAGGAGGAGGAGCGCTCTTCCTTCACCACCTAAAAAATAAAGAAAGATATTTAATACAACAAAAGTCAAGTACTGGGGAGGTTTGGAACAGCTCTCAATGACATACTAGAGGAGGAGGAGGAGGAGGAGGAGGAGGAGGAGGAGGAGAAGGAGGAGGAGGAGGAGGAGGAGGAGGAGGAGGAGGTACTAGTACATGTGTTACTAAAAACTATACTAACAAATCACAGTTGAATCTTTAATGAGGAAGAGAAAGCATTACACTAAGTCATGTTTGGCCACATTAAATTAAGAGAGTTTCATTTCCTCGCCCTCCCTTCCTCCCTACCTCCTTCCCCTCATACTTATCTGTGTACCATTCTTTTTATGAACACAAGTATACAAAAAAAAATGCAAATGAAGATACAGATATTTTTCGCCAAGTAAGACTAAATAAACAACAGTCAACCAAAGCCCATCAATCTATATAAGAAACACTTGTCACACCTTTGTAAATGTCTAAAAAGCACAGTATATATAACCTGATTTTTTTTTCTTTCGTTGTCCTCATTCTTCTTCCTTACGTAGTTGAAGATTGATAAGACTTGCATGTTGGACTTTCACTTTCAATAATACAATCACTGCTGTTTTATTATTTTGTCTTCTTATCTTCTTCCTGTGTAGGTGTGTATTTTCTGTTATGTGTGTGCGTGTGTGTGTAAATATAATTAACCATGTAGACAATGCAGCTCTGTTATCATTCTTTTATCTTTTTTTTTCATGGCATTATTGAGTCGTATTTGTTCTGTCTGTTATGTTGTGTGCTGTCATCACATCATGGTGTGTGTGTGTGTGTGTGTGTGTGTGTGTGTGTGTGTGTGTGTGTGTGTGTGTGTGTGTGTGTGTGTGTGTGTGTGTGTGTGTGTGTGTGTGTGTGTGTGTGAAAATATGAGTCATAATTGTGATTCCTTGCAGAGTGAAGAAAAAATTACTATTGATTTAATGCCACTAATGAGAGAGAGAGAGAGAGAGAGAGAGAGAGAGAGATGGGGGGGAGGGGCACTCAGCTACATGTACTTACCTACCATCGACACCAAGATTTAAATGTGCTATGATCACCCTTGTAAAGTGTCCTGTCGCTACATTCCTTGCACGGGGGACTTACTGTTTTTGGGGGTTTGTTATGATTATTACTGTAGTTTGTTGTTATTGTTGTTATTGATTTATTTTTATTTATTTATTTATTTTATTTATTTTATTTTATTTATTTTTTGCCTTAATCCCCTGCCAGGAGTTAACACGTGTTCCTCGTTATTCTATTTTAGAATTCGATTGTACTGCAAAGTGTTTCAGAGTGACTTACGTGGAGGTATTAATGGTATGATTACTAAGGAGGAGAAGGAGGAGGAGGAGGAGGAGGAGGAGGAGGAGAAAGAAGAGGAGGAATAGGGGGAGGAGCAGGAGATAAGAACTTGACATTAATGAAAGAGTAATGAAGAACGATTAGATAAACAGAAAAAAGTAATTAAACATAGGTAATATATTTGCTTGTGTGTGTGTGTGTGTGTGTGTGTGTGTGTGTGTGTGTGTGTGTGTGTGTGTGTGTGTGGGTGTGGGTGTGCGTGTTTGGGTGCGCGCCTACCTGTGCCATTTTGTCATACGCCTCTGCTGTTGAGGGAATAGGTCATTTCAATATTTATAAGGTCTAGATTTTGCTTGTTACCTGTTACCTGTTACCTGTTACGTGTTACCTCATCACAGAACGAGCACATCGACTCCAGGTGATGGATATGTGTGTGATGAATAAGTGATGAGGCACTTACGTTACACACACACACCCACACACACACACCACACACACACCACACCCACACACACCCACACACACACACACACACACACACACACACACACACACACACACAGAGGGGAGGATAATTTTCAACATGTGTCCCTTTATATCTTTAAATATGTCGTTTTATATCAAATTCTCACCCTCACGTCCATACACTCTCACCCACACACACAGAGACGCGGGTGTTTGGTCTACAGACGGACGTGTGGGCGGCAGCAAGTAGTGAAGTGTTCCTACGTTACGCCCTCCCTGGTGACTCCCCGCCCCCCGCCGCCCTCACCATCTGTTACCGGTACCGTCTCAGGCAGTACCGGGATGGTGTGTTCTTCTTCTCCTACGCCACTTCCAACCGTATGGACAACGCTATACTGCTGTGTGAGTGTGTGTGTGTGTGTGTGTGTGTGTGTGTGTGTGTGTGTGTGTGTGTGTGTGTGTGTGTGTGTGTGTGTGTGTGTGTGTGTGTGTGTGTGTGTGTCGTTATTTGACTCTTTTGATGATTGTTAATGTGTGTATGTGAATTTAATACTTTTACAACTATATTCTTTATGATAAGAAATTATAATACTAATAATAATAATAGTAATAATAATGATAATGATAATAACAATAATACCAGAACTACAGAACCACAAATATACAACTTTCTCTCCCATTCCGTGTGTGTGTGTGTGTGTGTGTGTGTGTGTGTGTGTGTGTGTGTGTGTGTGTGTGTGTGTGTGTGTGGTGTGTGTGTGTGCAGACCAGCGTGAGAGTAGTATGAACATGTACTACAACGACGTGGAGGTATCAGTGGGCATGAGTCTCCCGGTGCCGGACACCCTGGACGCTTGGCACCACCACTGCCACCTCATCAGCTTCCCGAGATACAGGTGAGAAAGGTGTGCAAAGGGGAGGGTAGGGTGGAGGCGGGACACTGCTGCTATCACTGTAATTTTGATGTTTCTGCTACTACTACTACTACTACTACTACTATACTACTACTACTACTACTACTACTACTACTTAGGTTCTACGTGGACGGGTCGCTGACAGGGTCCGGCCTTATGGTGGGTGACGGGCAGCCGATGAATCTTAACGGCACCATCTACATCGGGCAGGAGCAGGACGCCCTCGACGGTGGCCTCGACGCCATGCAGTCCACCAGCGCCTATATAGCACAGGTCCTTCCCCTTACTGGCTCATGTTGTCCTAATTGTGGTGTTCCATACAGGCATAGTTATTCTTTTATCTTTCTCTTCTTGTATTATTGTTTTTTTTTCTTTGGTCTTCGTTCCCACCTCCGTTCCTCTGCATGCACTACCTTCGTCTTCCTTGCATTGATTCAAGGTGATGTGTTTAAGGGCACCTGTTTCACTTCTACAGATGAACGTGTGGGGCTCCCTGCTGGAGGAGGACGTCATCGCCGCCATGGCATCCTGCGCCACCAACCCCCACGGCAACATCTTCTCCACCGACGTGCACAGCGTAGAGGTGGTGAATGCCACTGAGGAGACGAGGCCTGTCGCCGAGCTGTGCCGGGAGGAGATGGGTTTCGTGATCGTGCCTGAGAAGTGGTCGCTGCGTCGTTCCCTCCACTTCTGCACCACCGCCAACTCAGAAATGTTCGTGCCTGAGAGTGACGAGCTTAACGAGCAGCTGTTCATAGAGACGAGGCAGTTCCTGGACAAGTGTAGCGGCAAAAGTTATCGCTTTCTGCGTCTTGGGGCGACGGATGGAGCTTCTGACGGTGATTGGAGGAGGTTTTCTAGTGGCTCTGCCCTCAAGTACACCGCGTGGGCCTCCGGCGAGCCTAACGACGGCGCCAAGTCTGACTGTATGGTGATGCGTAAGTCCAAGAGTGGCTGGGGAGACGTGGACTGCAAGGACGATTATTGTTTCTCGTGCCTCAAGGACGTGGATAAGTTCCTGCAGATCCGCGGCTTCTGCTTCGCGAAGGAGCACCACACCCGCTTCCTGCTGGACGGCTACATCAACGAGGCTCCATTCTTCCGGGGCTACTACGGCCACGCGGTGTTCATGTCCGAGGCGGGCGAGTGGGTGCTGCGGAACGTGCTGACCAACACCACCCTGGCGGTGATGACTAAACGCCGCTCACTCACCGTCGACTACCCGTTGGGGCGCCACGTGTGGCGGGCGATGACTCCCTTCTGCCTCAACTTGGCGGGGGACACGATCGAGATGAGTCTCTCCTCGTGCTCCACCACAGACTTCATGTGCGCTGACGGCTCGTGCGTCCCGCGGGGCGTGCGATGCAACTTGCTTGAGGACTGTGTTGACGGCAGCGACGAGGACCGTTGTGACCTGCTGGAGCTGAGTGATGGCTACCACGGGCACCGACCCCCGCCCGGCGTCACCCCCCAGGACCCTCTCATCATCACGCCCTCCGTCAACATCGTTAGGTTTTCCCACGTGGATGACATCAACCTCGCTCTCCTGATGGAGCTTGAAGTGGTGCTCTCCTGGACGGATCGGAACCTTAAATTCAAGAACCTGAAGCGAAACGTTGAGAACAAGTTATCGGCCGAGGAGGTGGAGCGTGTGTGGCGGCCTGAGACAGAGTTCCTCAACGTGAATGGCGGCGAGCAGCAGCAACTGAAGCAGGTGGTGTTTGTGGAGCAGATAAACCAGGCTGACTCGCCGCTCTTCAACGACGTGATGATGGGTGAGGCGACACTACTACACCAACACCCAAGCCTCCCCATGAACCACTCACGTCAATCACTTCAAACCACTCCTCAGAAACAGTCTTATCACACTCCACTGTCCCCTTACTGCCCTACACTGGCCCTTCACAGCAACAGTTTTCAGTGGACACACACACTCCCAACACAGCCAATAACAAGCATCATCCCATACACTCCCACACACACACGCAGGATGAACACAGGGAGGCGCGCGGGGGGGCGTTACTTGGTGAAGCTGCAAAAATACGCCTGAGTTGAACTGGGAGTAAATTGAATCAGTGACAGTTGAAGTATGGAAAGTAGCGCGGTGATTGCAGCGGCGTGAGAGTGACGAACATAACGTGAGTGGGTGTAAAGTGAGGTTGTGTGTTGTGAGATAAAGTAACACAAGTCCTCTCTGCAGACACCGTGTTTCCAGCGACGGCAGGACGGTTGGTGCAGCGGACACTGTACTCAGCCAGCTTCTCCTGCAACTACCACCTCTTCATGTACCCGTTCGATACCCAGAAGTGCTCGGTGCTCCTCAGGTTTGCCTCCGCCACCTCCTCTGTCGTCAAGTTCCAGGTAAACACACACCCACACACACACACACAAACTCGTGGCGCATGTTCCTTCTGCCGCCTCACTGACATCACCTACGTGTTTCCTTATGTAATTGTGTGTGTGTGTGTGTGTGTGTGTGTGTGTGTGTGTGTGTGTGTGTGTGTGTGTGTGTGTGTGTGTGTGTGTGTGTGACTGTGTGTGTGTCTTGCAGAACGCCAGTGTGGAGTACCGAGGGTTGAATAAGCTTGCCAAGTACACAGTAGGCGACCTCACCGTTACCATGGACAGCCGACCTGCAGCTAATGATAAACTACAGGTATGTATCTCTCTCTCTCTCTCTCTCTCTCTCTCTCTCTCTCTCTCTCTCTCTCTCTCTCTCTCTCTCTCTCTCTCTCTCTCTCTCTCTCTCTCTCTCTCTCTCTCTCTCTCTCTCTCTCTCAAGTCTCCATCAATCCTGAAGTCAATGATCTCTCCTTTTACCACCACCACCACCACCTCCTCCTCCTCCTCCTCCTCCTCCTCCTCCTCCTCCTCCTCCTCCTCCTCCTCCTCCTCCTCCTCCTCCTCATCCACACTCGGCTCCCTCTCCTTCCTGCCAATCCACTTTACAATCCTACCGCTGTTTCCACTCCACTTATTACTCCCACAACTGTTGCTCTGCCCTCTACACACACACACACACACACACACACACACACACACACACACACACACACACACACACACACACACACAAGTCTTCACCTAATTAGCACATTCTCTGTTTCCCATATGAGACAGTTTCCTAATCCATGTGTGTGTGTGTGTGTGTGTGTGTGTGTGTGTGTGTGTGTGTGTGTGTGTGTGTGTGTGTGTGTGTGTGTGTGTGTGTGTTGCAGGCCACGTTTGAGCTCAAGAGGCGTTACTCCCTTCTCGTCCTCACCATCTTCCTGCCGACCTTCCTTCTTCTATGCATCGGTTATGTCACACTCTTCGTCAGGCTACAGCTCCTTCAGGTGGGTGGTGGGTGTTGTAGTTCTTCCTCTTCCTCTTCTTGTTTATCCTCCTCTTCCTCCTCCTTCTCTTCTTCCTTCTTCTCCTTCTCTTTTTCTGTATGTGTGTGTTTCTTTACTTGGTTTAATTTCTCTCTCCCATCCCTTCTTAGTTCTTCTCCTTACCTCTCACACCTGTCCTTGTCTCTCCCCTCACTTGCAAACTTCCTCCCGTTCCCTATAAAGTACCTATTTCTATCCCTCCTTCCCTCCCTTCTCTCTTCACACACCTGTTCCTCTCCCTCCGTCTCTCCCTTCTCAAACAGATTTATTTACCCTTTACCCTTCCTCACACACTCATTTCTTTACCTTCCTCTCCTTCCCGTCTCACTCACACCTCTTCACATATCTTTCCCTACTTCACCCTCACACCTCCCTCCCTCCTTCCTTCGACCAGGTAAGAGCCATCATGACCCTCACAACGCTGCTGGTGCTCTACACACTCTTCAACCAGGTGTCTGCAGCGCTACCAGACACCGCTTATATCAAGATGGTCGATATGTGGTTCTTTTTCTGCATCTTTCTCATTTTCTCAATCATCGTGGTGCATCTATTGACTGAATGCCTCCCTCAAGAGCAGCCCAAGCCTCGTCCTCCCACTCCCGCCCCCACGCTCACTCCCATTCTCATTCCCACGCCACGCAAGGCCTTCGTCCACCCCCAAGATATGGTGAAGGTGCGACCCATAGGTGATGCTCTGTTAGATGAGAAGAAGGAACGCAAGTTGGTAGACAGGTAAGTGGGTTCGCTTCAGTATATTTTGGTTGTATCTTAGTTTTTTGCGTTTTTCTTTAATCTATATAAGCTTGTATATGTGTTATTAGTGTTAAATATACATTATACTGCACTTAACTGAACCTCATTCCAAGCACACCCTCGATAATCTATTACAGCACCGCAGGCTAAGATACGTTGCCATAAAGCTTAAGTTTAGCTTCCTCGTTTTCATTCACTTATATAAAAAAAAAAATTGATTTCAACTTAACTAAAGCGAAGAGAAAAAGAATAATTAATAAAAATATTCCTAACCTGAGTTCTTGTTGGTCTGTATGTTATGTATTTAGTTTAGTTTGGGTTTAAAGCATCACGCCCATGCTGGTGGTTACCTTAAAGACGCGCTGGGGATAATAATGTTTGAACCTAATTACCAGCGGCTTGGCTCAGAAGGGGATCCAACGCCACAACTTTGGGTTAAATTCAATTAGTTTTCGAGGGCACGTATTGGAAGTGTGTTGAGGTGGTAGTGGTGGTGGTGGTGGTGGTGTTGTGTTGGTGGTGGTGTTATATATGTGGTGTTGTGGTGTTTCAGATGGGCGTGGTGGCGAGGCATGACAGCGAAGGATATCTTGCACTACTTCAGAGCCTTCGTCATCCCTATCGCCATGGTCCTCTTCAACGCTATCTACTGGCTCATCCTCTTCACCTGAACACACACACACACACACACACACACACACACACACACACACACACACACACACACACACACACACACACACACACATATACACTCACTCAAAAAAACACAAGCAAACAAATATTTATCTCTTGTACATAACTAAGTATGCATTAAAACCATCTCTTCCTCCTCTTCTTCCTCCTCCTTCTCCTTCTCCTTCTTCTTCTCCTCCTCCTCCTCCTCCTCCTCCTCCTCCTCCTCCTCCTCAGGTTGCACCACACATCAAAAAACATCATCACAAAAATCAATATGTTTTGTTGAAATATAAAAGTTTCCACTGTCCATTGTGTTGTGTTTCTCTTGATTCCTTAGTGAATATGTACGGCATCCAGAGAGAGAGAGAGAGAGAGAGAGAGAGAGAGAGAGAGAGAGAGAGAGAGAGAGAGAGAGAGAGAGAGAGAGAGAGAGAGAGAGAGAGAGAGAGAGAGAAAAAAAAAAACCGTGAGAGGAGTGTAGGTAGTGAAATGTGGAATGATAATACCGTAGAGTTTATTCATTGATCTCTCTCTCTCTCTCTCTCTCTCTCTCTCTCTCTCTCTCTCTCTCTCTCTCTCTCTCTCTCTCTCTCTCTCTCTCTCCTCTCTCTCTCTCTCTCTCTCTCTCTCTCTCTCTCTCTCTCTCTCTCCTCTCTCTCTCTCTCTCTCTCTCTCTCTCTCTCTCTCTCTCTCTCTCTCTCTCTCTCTCCATGACAATGAAAATAATATCAATAATACCAACAATAATAACATAATAATAATAATAATAATAATAATAATAATAATAATAATAATAATAATAACAATAATAATAATAATAATAATAATAATAATAATAATAATAATAATAATAATGAAAATAAAATAAAAATCATAATAATTTCCACATTTAGAATAAAACAATTTCATTTTGACTCTTTTATGTCTACTTCCTGCAGTTCTTACCTTCCCTCCCTCCCTCCCACCTTCCCTCCATCCCTCCCTCCCTCTCTCCCTTCTTTCCAGCTTCCTTCTCTGCCTCCCTCCTCTTTTCCCTTCCTATCTCTCTCCTACCCTGCCTCTCTCCTTCTTTTTCTGCCTCCCTCCCTCCTACCCTGCCTCTTATCCTGCCTCCCTTCCTCCTTCCCTGCCACCTTCCCTCCATCTCCACCTGCATTCTTCTATCCCTCCTTTCCTCCCACCCTCCCCCCCCTCCCCCACCCCTTCCCTGCCTCCCTTCTTTTATCCCTCCCGTCCATGACTCTCCCGACGCCCACAAAGTCACCTTAAAGCCGTCTCTCTCTCTCTGTTTTTTTCTCCCTCTCTCTCTCTCACTCACTCTCTCTCTCTTTCAGAAAGCATGACAGACAGACAGACAGACAGACAAGCATACAGACTTGTTTATATACACGTAAAAATGAGGACAAAAAACATAATATAATAAATAGTCTTTTACAGTGATTTCCCACGACTGCATTTCACTTTTAAAACGAAAACGAGGAGGAGGAGGAGGAGAAAGAGGAGAAAGAGGAGGAGGAGAAGGAGGAACAACCCCACTTTACCACGCTAGCTTCATCTAATTAAGAACGGTGTTAAATTACCTGTGAGAGAGAGAGAGAGAGAGAGAGAGAGAGAGAGAGAGAGAGAGAGAGAGAGAGAGAGAGAGAGAGAGAGAGAGAGAGAGAGAGAGAGAGAGAGAGAGAGCGTGTGTGAGAAAGAGTATCTATTGTCATAATTAGTTCTCTTTCTTCCAGTATTTCCTATTAAGATAACTTAGTTCCCAAACTCTCCTCCTCCTCCTCCTCCTCCTCCTCCTCCTCCTCCTCCTCCTCCTCCTCGACTGTCAACTTTGACTCATAATGACTTCCTGACCCCATAACTTTATCTCTCTCTCTCTCTCTCTCTCTCTCTCTCTCTCTCTCTCTCTCTCTCTCTCTCTCTCTCTCTCTCTCTCTCTCTCTCTCTCTCTCTCTCTCTCTCTCTCTCTCTCTCTCTCTCTCTCTCTTTCTAATATAAAAAAAAGCTACATAATTATTGCATTTTTCGTTACAAATTTAATTTTACGACCTAATAGCATAAAGTGAGAGAGAAAGAGAGAGAAGAGAGAAAGAGAAAGAGAGAGAGAGAGAGAGAGAGAGAGAGAGAGAGAGAGAGAGAGAGAGAGAGAGAGAGAGAGAGAGAGTGTTTATAATTGGGATATATATTGTTCTGACTTCTTTCAATCCCCTTTCCTCTCTCCTCTCCTCAACCCCTTTCTTTAATTCTCCCATTCTTCCTCCTCCTCCTCCTCCTCCTCCTCCTTTTTTTCCTCCTCCTCCTCCACCAATCCACTTACTTCAGCCACTCATAACTCCTTCCCTAATCTTCGTTTTCTTCCTCCATCTACGCCACCAGAAAGAGAATCAACACCACTCCTCCACCTTCACCTCCTCCTCCTCCTCCTCCTCCTCCTCCTCCTCCTCCTCCTCCTCCTCCTCCTCCTCCTGGGTGAAAGTGGGTGGAGGTGGGTGGAGGTGGATGGAAGTGGGTGGAGGATGATGAATGATGAGTGGAGGGAAGAATGGGAGGAAGAAATAGACACAGAATCAGAGAGAAATAAGTGAAGATTAATGGATGTTAAGAGACAGACAGACAGACAGACAGAGACAGATAGATAGACAGATACACACATAGACAGATACACACATAGATAGATACACACATAAATAGGTAGAAACATAGATAGATAAACACATAGATAGATAAACACATAGATAGATAGATAGATAGACAGATAGATAGACAGATAGATAGACAGATAGACAGACAGGTAAAATGACATGCAGTCCTTTACCATTAACCTTAAAACTGTTCTGTCCTAATTAACATGTCCTGAATATCTCTCTCTCTCTTTCTCTCTCTCTCTCTCTCTCTCTCTCTCTCTCTCTCTCTCTCTCTCTCTCTCTCTCTCTCTCTCTCTCTCTCTCTCTCTCTCTCTCTCTCTCTCTCTCTCTCTCTCCACATGGAGGCAGCGTTTACCATGGCAACAGATGAAGAGAGAGAGAGAGAGAGGGAGAGAAAGAGAGATAGAGAGAGAGAAGTAAGAGGGGAAATGTAGAGCTAACAGTTAAAGATATGGTAACCAAGTAACATTTATACGTTGTGTTGTGTAGAATTAGGATAGGTCATCTCTATGTATTTTTGTCATATGAGACCAGCATCAGCCAGTAAAGTTAAATAATGGTTATTTCATTATTTTTATTAGGCAAGCAAGGGTGAAATACAGTTTGATATTATAGTAATCAGGAAAATAAGGCCAGATTCGTGTTCAGCATGATCGAAAACCTCATTGTACTAATTTTCATGAGATTCGGAGGTGTGGAAATTTTCATGAAATTTTGTAGGGTACACCCTTAGATTTTTTTACATAAATCATATATTTTGAAATAACTCGGAATGTATGGGGTTTACGTAAAAATCGTATGGAATATAAAAGAAAGAACAGAAGACGCCCGTTCTATTGAGCTATAGTGAAATGGAATTGGAAAGTAATTATAGATGTAGGAGTGTAAAGTATTATGCATTAATTTCTTTCACATAATTTTAATTTTCTTCATAAGTATTAGAGTTATTGGAAAGATGATGACACAGGAGATAGACATTATCATACTCCATAACTTTATATATATGCAATTTTCCTGCAGGACTAATATTTACGTAGTAAAAATTGAAAAAAACTCTTTCGACCTCAATTCTGGTGGAATTTACGGGCCACAAAATGGAAAATCCAAAATATTATAGCAATGAATAAACTAATTCCAGATTCATGATCAGCATGCCCGAGAACCCCTTGGTACCAATTTTCATGAGATTCGGAGGTGTGAAGATTTTCATGAAATTTTGTAGGGTACACCCTTAGATTTTTTTGACATAAATCATATATTTTGAAATAACTCGAAATGTATGGGGTTTACGTAAAAAACGTATTGAATATATAAGAAAGAACAAAAGACGCCCGTTATATTGAGCTATAGTAAAATGGAATTGGAAAGTAATTATAGATGTAGGAGTGTAAAGTATTATGCATTAATTTCTTTCACATAATTTTAATTTTCTTCAAAAGTATTAGAGTTATTGGAAAGATGATGACACAGGAGATAGACATTATCATACTCCATAACTTTATATATATGCAATCTTTCCTGCAGGACTAATATTTACGTAGTAAAATAGAAAAAAAAAAAAAAAAACAAAAAACAAAACCCTAAAAAACTAAAAGAAAGAAAAAACAACAACAAAAATAACAGCACACTCCTCCACCTTCCACACAACAAAACAAAAAACTCCTTCCACCA
>JAPQNM010000022.1:3786189-3816189 GCA_029783475.1 Metacarcinus magister
AATTAAACTGTTAAACTGACATTATGAATATTTGTTCTATGACTAATAATTACGCAGTAAAATGAAACTATATATTTATATAAAAACATGACTTTCCTCCTCATTTTCTCGAAAGCTATTAGAGATATTGGAAATATCATTGCAGCATCTGATAGACCTGATTAAAATCTACTACTGTCATTATGAATATTTCCACTAGTACTAATAAATACTGAATTTTACTTTTTTTGAAATTACTTTCTTCCTCGTTTTCTCGAAAGCTATTAGAGATATTGGAAATATCATTGCATCATCTGATACACCTAATTCAACTGTACAACTGATATTATGAATATTTGTTCTATGACTAATAATTACGCAGTAAAATAAAACCGTATTTATATATAAAAACATGATTTTCTCGTCATTTTCTCGAAAGCTATAAGAGATATTGGAAATATAATTGCAGCATCTGATAGACCTAATTAAACTGTACAACTGATATTATGAATATTTGTTCTATGACTAATAATTACGCAGTAAAATGAAACTTAATATTTATATAAAAACATGACTTTCCTCCTCATTTTCTCGAAAGCTATTAGAGATATTGGAAATATCATTGCAGCATCTGATACAACTAATTAAACTGTACAACTCTCATTATGAATATTTGTTCTATGACTAATAATTACGCAGTAAAATGAAACTTAATATTTATATAAAAACATGATTTTCCTCCTCATTTTCTCGAAAGCTATTAGAGATATTGGAAATATCACTACAGCATCTGATAGACCTAATTAAACTGTTAAACTGACATTATGAATATTTGTTCTATGACTAATAATTACGCAGTAAAATGAAACTTAATATTTATATAAAAACATGACTTTCCTCCTCATTTTCTCGAAAGCTATTAGAGATATTGGAAATATCATTGCAGCATCTGATACAACTAATTAAACTGTACAACTCTCATTATGAATATTTGTTCTATGACTAGTAATTACGCAGTAAAATGAAACTTAATATTTATATAAAAACATGATTTTCCTCCTCATTTTCTCGAAAGCTATTAGAGATATTGGAAATATCACTGCAGCATCTGATAGACCTAATTAAACTGTTAAACTGACATTATGAATATTTGTTCTATGACTAATAATTACGCAGTAAAATGAAACTATATATTTATATAAAAACATGACATTCCTCCTCATTTTCTCGAAAGCTATTAGAGATATTGGAAATATCATTGCAGCATCTGATAGACCTAATTAAAATCTACTACTGTCATTATGAATATTTTCACTAGTACTAATAAATACTGAATTTTACTTTTTTTTAAAATTACTTTCTTCCTCGTTTTCTCGAAAGCTATTAGAGATATTGGAAATATCATTGCATCATCTGATATACCTAATTCAACTTTACAACTGATATTATGAATATTTGTTCTATGACTAATAATTACGCAGTAAAATAAAACCGTATTTATATAGAAAAACATGATTTTCTCGTCATTTTCTCGAAAGCTATAAGAGATATTGGAAATATAATTGCAGCATCTGATAGACCTAATTAAACTGTACAACTGATATTATGAATATTTGTTCTATGACTAATAATTACGCAGTAAAATGAAACTTAATATTTATATAAAAACATGACTTTCCTCCTCATTTTCTCGAAAGCTATTAGAGATATTGGAAATATTATTGCAGCATCTGATACAACTAATTAAACTGTACAACTCTCATTATGAATATTTGTTCTATGACTAATAATTACGCAGTAAAATGAAACTTAATATTTATATAAAAACATGATTTTCCTCCTCATTTTCTCGAAAGCTATTAGAGATATTGGAAATATCACTACAGCATCTGATAGACCTAATTAAACTGTTAAACTGACATTATGAATATTTGTTCTATGACTAATAATTACGCAGTAAAATGAAACTTAATATTTATATAAAAACATGACTTTCCTCCTCATTTTCTCGAAAGCTATTAGAGATATTGGAAATATCATTGCAGCATCTGATACAACTAATTAAACTGTACAACTGTCATTATGAATATTTGTTCTATGACTAGTAATTACGCAGTAAAATGAAACTTAATATTTATATAAAAACATGATTTTCCTCCTCATTTTCTCGAAAGCTATTAGAGATATTGGAAATATCACTGCAGCATCTGATAGACCTAATTAAACTGTAAACTGACATTATGAATATTTGTTCTATGACTAATAATTACGCAGTAAAATGAAACTATATATTTATATAAAAACATGACTTTCCTCCTCATTTTCTCGAAAGCTATTAGAGATATTGGAAATATCATTGCAGCATCTGATAGACCTAATTAAACTGTACAACTGATATTATGAATATTTGTTCTATGACTAATAATTACGCAGTAAAATAAAACCGTATTTATATATAAAAACATGATTTTCTCGTCATTTTCTCGAAAGCTATAAGAGATATTGGAAATATAATTGCAGCATCTGATAGACCTAATTAAACTGTACAACTGATATTATGAATATTTGTTCTATGACTAATAATTACGCAGTAAAATGAAACTTAATATTTATATAAAAACATGACTTTCCTCCTCATTTTCTCGAAAGCTATTAGAGATATTGGAAATATTATTGCAGCATCTGATACAACTAATTAAACTGTACAACTCTCATTATGAATATTTTTTCTATGACTAATAATTACGCAGTAAAATGAAACTTAATATTTATATAAAAACATGATTTTCTTCCTCATTTTCTCGAAAGCTATTAGAGATATTGGAAATATCACTACAGCATCTGATAGACCTAATTAAACTGTTAAACTGACATTATGAATATTTGTTCTATGACTAATAATTACGCAGTAAAATGAAACTTAATATTTCTATAAAAACATGACTTTCCTCCTCATTTTCTCGAAAGCTATTAGAGATATTGGAAATATCATTGCAGCATCTGATACAACTAATTAAACTGTACAACTCTCATTATGAATATTTGTTCTATGACTAGTAATTACGCAGTAAAATGAAACTTAATATATATATAAAAACATGATTTTCCTCCTCCTTTTCTCGAAAGCTATTAGAGATATTGGAAATATCACTGCAGCATCTGATAGACCTAATTAAACTGTTAAACTGACATTATGAATATTTGTTCTATGACTAATAATTACGCAGTAAAATGAAACTATATATTTATATAAAAAACATGACATTCCTCCTCATTTTCTCGAAAGCTATTAGAGATATTGGAAATATCATTGCAGCATCTGATAGACCTGATTAAAATCTACTACTGTCATTATGAATATTTCCACTAGTACTAATAAATACTGAATTTTACTTTTTTTGAAATTACTTTCTTCCTCGTTTTCTCGAAAGCTATTAGAGATATTGGAAATATCATTGCATCATCTGATACACCTAATTCAACTGTACAACTGATATTATGAATATTTGTTCTATGACTAATAATTACGCAGTAAAATAAAACCGTAATTTATATATAAAAACATGATTTTCTTGTCATTTTCTCGAAAGCTATAAGAGATATTGGAAATATAATTGCAGCATCTGATAGACCTAATTAAACTGTACAACTGATATTATGAATATTTGTTCTATGACTAATAATTACGCAGTAAAATGAAACTTAATATTTATATAAAAACATGACTTTCCTCCTCATTTTCTCGAAAGCTATTAGAGATATTGGAAATATCATTGCAGCATCTGATACAACTAATTAAACTGTACAACTCTCATTATGAATATTTGTTCCATGACTAATAATTACGCAGTAAAATGAAACTTAATATTTATATAAAAACATGATTTTCCTCCTCATTTTCTCGAAGGCTATTAGAGATATTGGAAATATCACTACAGCATCTGATAGACCTAATTAAACTGTAAACTGATATTATGAATATTTGTTCTATGACTAATAATTACGCAGTAAAATGAAACTTAATATTTATATAAAAACATGACTTTCCTCCTCATTTTCTCGAAAGCTATTAGAGATATTGGAAATATCATTGAGGCATCTGATAAAACTAATTAAACTGTACAACTCTCATTATGAATATTTGTTCTATGACTAATACTTACGCAGTAAAATGAAACTTAATATTTATATAAAAACATGAATTTCCTCCTCATTTTCTCGAAAGCTATTAGAGATATTGGAAATATCATTGAGGCATCTGATACAACTAATTAAACTGTACAACTGATATTATGAATATTTGTTCTATGACTAATAATTACGCAGTAAAATGAAACTTAATATTTATATAAAAACATGATTTTCCTCCTCATTTTCTCGAAAGCTATTAGAGATATTGGAAATATCACTACAGCATCTAATAGACCTAATTAAACTGTACAACTCTCATTATGAATATTTGTTCTATGACTAGTAATTACGCAGTAAAATGAAACTTAATATTTATATAAAAACATGATTTTCCTCCTCATTTTCTCGAAAGCTATTAGAGATATTGGAAATATCACTGCAGCATCTGATAGACCTAATTAAACTGTTAAACTGACATTATGAATATTTGTTCTATGACTAATAATTACGCAGTAAAATGAAACTATATATTTATATAAAAACATGATTTTCCTCCTCATTTTCTCGAAAGCTATTAGAGATATTGGAAATATCATTGCAGCATCTGATAGACCTGATTAAAATCTACTACTGTCATTATGAATATTTTCACTAGTACTAATAAATACTGAATTTTACTTTTTTTGAAATTACTTTCTTCCTCGTTTTCTCGAAAGCTATTAGAGATATTGGAAATATCATTGCATCATCTGATACACCTAATTCAACTGTACAACTGATATTATGAATATTTGTTCTATGACTAATAATTACGCAGTAAAATAAAACCGTATTTATATATAAACACATGATTTTCTCGTCATTTTCTCGAAAGCTATAAGAGATATTGGAAATATAATTGCAGCATCTGATAGACCTAATTAAACTGTACAACTGATATTATGAATATTTGTTCTATGACTAATAATTACGCAGTAAAATGAAACTTAATATTTATATAAAAGCATGACTTTCCTCCTCATTTTCTCGAAAGCTATTAGAGATATTGGAAATATCATTGCAGCATCTGATACAACTAATTAAACTGTATAACTCTCATTATGAATATTTGTTCTATGACTAATAATTACGCAGTAAAATGAAACTTAATATTTATATAAAAACATGATTTTCCTCCTCATTTTCTCGAAAGCTATTAGAGATATTGGAAATATCACTACAGCATCTGATAGACCTAATTAAACTGTTAAACTGACATTATGAATATTTGTTCTATGACTAATAATTACGCAGTAAAATGAAACTTAATATTTATATAAAAACATGACTTTCCTCCTCATTTTCTCGAAAGCTATTAGAGATATTGGAAATATCATTGCAGCATCTGATACAACTAATTAAACTGTACAACTCTCATTATGAATATTTGTTCTATGACTAGTAATTACGCAGTAAAATGAAACTTAATATTTATATAAAAACATGATTTTCCTCCTCATTTTCTCGAAAGCTATTAGAGATATTGGAAATATCACTGCAGCATCTGATAGACCTAATTAAACTGTTAAACTGACATTATGAATATTTGTTCTATGACTAATAATTACGCAGTAAAATGAAACTATATATTTATATAAAAACCTGACATTCCTCCTCATTTTCTCGAAAGCTATTAGAGATATTGGAAATATCATTGCAGCATCTGATAGACCTAATTAAAATCTACTACTGTCATTATGAATATTTTCACTAGTACTAATAAATACTGAATTTTACTTTTTTTTAAATTACTTTCTTCCTCGTTTTCTCGAAAGCTATTAGAGATATTGGAAATATCATTGCATCATCTGATATACCTAATTCAACTTTACAACTGATATTATGAATATTTGTTCTATGACTAATAATTACGCAGTAAAATAAAACCGTATTTATATATAAAAACATGATTTTCTCGTCATTTTCTCGAAAGCTATAAGAGATATTGGAAATATAATTGCAGCATCTGATAGACCTAATTAAACTGTACAACTGATATTATGAATATTTGTTTCTATGACTAATAATTACGCAGTAAAATGAAACTTAATATTTATATAAAAACATGACTTTCCTCCTCATTTTCTCGAAAGCTATTAGAGATATTGGAAATATCATTGAGGCATCTGATACAACTAATTAAACTGTACAACTCTCATTATGAATATTTGTTCTATGACTAATACTTACGCAGTAAAATGAAACTTAATATTTATATAAAAACATGATTTTCCTCCTCATTTTCTCGAAAGCTATTAGAGATATTGGAAATATCACTACAGCATCTGATAGACCTAATTAAACTGTACAACTCTCATTATGAATATTTGTTCTATGACTAGTAATTACGCAGTAAAATGAAACTTAATATTTATATAAAAACATGATTTTCCTCCTCATTTTCTCGAAAGCTATTAGAGATATTGGAATTATCACTGCAGCATCTGATAGACCTAATTAAACTGTTAAACTGACATTATGAATATTTGTTCTATGACTAATAATTACGCAGTAAAATGAAACTATATATTTATATAAAAACATGATTTTCCTCCTCATTTTCTCGAAAGCTATTAGAGATATTGGAAATATCATTGCAGCATCTGATAGACCTGATTAAAATCTACTACTGTCATTATGAATATTTTCACTAGTACTAATAAATACTGAATTTTACTTTTTTTGAAATTACTTTCTTCCTCGTTTTCTCGAAAGCTATTAGAGATATTGGAAATATCATTGCATCATCTGATACACCTAATTCAACTGTACAACTGATATTATGAATATTTGTTCTATGACTAATAATTACGCAGTAAAATAAAACCGTATTTATATATAAAAACATGATTTTCTCGTCATTTTCTCGAAAGCTATAAGAGATATTGGAAATATAATTGCAGCATCTGATAGACCTAATTAAACTGTACAACTGATATTATGAATATTTGTTCTATGACTAATAATTACGCAGTAAAATGAAACTTAATATTATATATAAAAACATGACTTTCCTCCTCATTTTCTCGAAAGCTATTAGAGATATTGGAAATATCATTGCAGCATCTGATACAACTAATTAAACTGTACAACTCTCATTATGAATATTTGTTCCATGACTAATAATTACGCAGTAAAAGGAAACTTAATATTTATATAAAAACATGATTTTCCTCCTCATTTTCTCGAAAGCTATTAGAGATATTGGAAATATCACTACATCATCTGATAGACCTAATTAAACTGTTAAACTGACATTATGAATATTTGTTCTATGACTAATAATTACGCAGTAAAATGAAACTTAATATTTATATAAAAACATGACTTTCCTCCTCATTTTCTCGAAAGCTATTAGAGATATTGGAAATATCATTGAGGCATCTGATACAACTAATTAAACTGTACAACTGATATTATGAATATTTGTTCTATGACTAATACTTACGCAGTAAAATGAAACTTAATATTTATATAAAAACATGATTTTCCTCCTCATTTTCTCGAAAGCTATTAGAGATATTGGAAATATCACTACAGCATCTAATAGACCTAATTAAACTGTACAACTCTCATTATGAATATTTGTTCTATGACTAGTAATTACGCAGTAAAATGAAACTTAATATTTATATAAAAACATGATTTTCCTCCTCATTTTCTCGAAAGCTATTAGAGATATTGGAAATATCACTGCAGCATCTGATAGACCTAATTAAACTGTTAAACTGACATTATGAATATTTGTTCTATGACTAATAATTACGCAGTAAAATGAAACTATATATTTATATAAAAACATGATTTTCCTCCTCATTTTCTCGAAAGCTATTAGAGATATTGGAAATATCATTGCAGCATCTGATAGACCTGATTAAAATCTACTACTGTCATTATGAATATTTTCACTAGTACTAATAAATACTGAATTTTACTTTTTTTGAAATTACTTTCTTCCTCGTTTTCTCGAAAGCTATTAGAGATATTGGAAATATCATTGCATCATCTGATACACCTAATTCAACTGTACAACTGATATTATGAATATTTGTTCTATGACTAATAATTACGCAGTAAAATAAAACCGTATTTATATATAAACACATGATTTTCTCGTCATTTTCTCGAAAGCTATAAGAGATATTGGAAATATAATTGCAGCATCTGATAGACCTAATTAAACTGTACAACTGATATTATGAATATTTGTTCTATGACTAATAATTACGCAGTAAAATGAAACTTAATATTTATATAAAAGCATGATTTTCCTCCTCATTTTCTCGAAAGCTATTAGAGATATTGGAAATATCATTGCAGCATCTGATACAACTAATTAAACTGTATAACTCTCATTATGAATATTTGTTCTATGACTAATAATTACGCAGTAAAATGAAACTTAATATTTATATAAAAACATGATTTTCCTCCTCATTTTCTCGAAAGCTATTAGAGATATTGGAAATATCACTACAGCATCTGATAGACCTAATTAAACTGTTAAACTGACATTATGAATATTTGTTCTATGACTAATAATTACGCAGTAAAATGAAACTTAATATTTATATAAAAACATGACTTTCCTCCTCATTTTCTCGAAAGCTATTAGAGATATTGGAAATATCATTGCAGCATCTGATACAACTAATTAAACTGTACAACTCTCATTATGAATATTTGTTCTATGACTAGTAATTACGCAGTAAAATGAAACTTAATATTTATATAAAAACATGATTTTCCTCCTCATTTTCTCGAAAGCTATTAGAGATATTGGAAATATCACTGCAGCATCTGATAGACCTAATTAAACTGTTAAACTGACATTATGAATATTTGTTCTATGACTAATAATTACGCAGTAAAATGAAACTATATATTTATATAAAAACCTGACATTCCTCCTCATTTTCTCGAAAGCTATTAGAGATATTGGAAATATCATTGCAGCATCTGATAGACCTAATTAAAATCTACTACTGTCATTATGAATATTTTCACTAGTACTAATAAATACTGAATTTTACTTTTTTTTAAATTACTTTCTTCCTCGTTTTCTCGAAAGCTATTAGAGATATTGGAAATATCATTGCATCATCTGATATACCTAATTCAACTTTACAACTGATATTATGAATATTTGTTCTATGACTAATAATTACGCAGTAAAATAAAACCGTATTTATATATAAAAACATGATTTTCTCGTCATTTTCTCGAAAGCTATAAGAGATATTGGAAATATAATTGCAGCATCTGATAGACCTAATTAAACTGTACAACTGATATTATGAATATTTGTTCTATGACTAATAATTACGCAGTAAAATGAAACTTAATATTTATATAAAAACATGACTTTCCTCCTCATTTTCTCGAAAGCTATTAGAGATATTGGAAATATCATTGCAGCATCTGATACAACTAATTAAACTGTATAACTCTCATTATGAATATTTGTTCTATGACTAATAATTACGCAGTAAAATGAAACTTAATATTTATATAAAAACATGATTATCCTCCTCATTTTCTCGAAAGCTATTAGAGATATTGGAAATATCACTACAGCATCTGATAGACCTAATTAAACTGTTAAACTGACATTATGAATATTTGTTCTATGACTAATAATTACGCAGTAAAATGAAACTTAATATTTATATAAAAACATGACTTTCCTCCTCATTTTCTCGAAAGCTATTAGAGATATTGGAAATATCATTGCAGCATCTGATACAACTAATTAAACTGTACAACTCTCATTATGAATATTTGTTCTATGACTAGTAATTACGCAGTAAAATGAAACTTAATATTTATATAAAAACATGATTTTCCTCCTCATTTTCTCGAAAGCTATTAGAGATATTGGAAATATCACTGCAGCATCTGATAGACCTAATTAAACTGTTAAACTGACATTATGAATATTTGTTCTATGACTAATAATTACGCAGTAAAATGAAACTATATATTTATATAAAAACCTGACATTCCTCCTCATTTTCTCGAAAGCTATTAGAGATATTGGAAATATCATTGCAGCATCTGATAGACCTAATTAAAATCTACTACTGTCATTATGAATATTTTCACTAGTACTAATAAATACTGAATTTTACTTTTTTTTAAATTACTTTCTTCCTCGTTTTCTCGAAAGCTATTAGAGATATTGGAAATATCATTGCATCATCTGATATACCTAATTCAACTTTACAACTGATATTATGAATATTTGTTCTATGACTAATAATTACGCAGTAAAATAAAACCGTATTTATATATAAAAACATGATTTTCTCGTCATTTTCTCGAAAGCTATAAGAGATATTGGAAATATAATTGCAGCATCTGATAGACCTAATTAAACTGTACAACTGATATTATGAATATTTGTTCTATGACTAATAATTACGCAGTAAAATGAAACTTAATATTTATATAAAAACATGACTTTCCTCCTCATTTTCTCGAAAGCTATTAGAGATATTGGAAATATTATTGCAGCATCTGATACAACTAATTAAACTGTACAACTCTCATTATGAATATTTTTTCTATGACTAATAATTACGCAGTAAAATGAAACTTAATATTTATATAAAAACATGATTTTCTTCCTCATTTTCTCGAAAGCTATTAGTGATATTGGAAATATCACTACAGCATCTGATAGACCTAATTAAACTGTTAAACTGACATTATGAATATTTGTTCTATGACTAATAATTACGCAGTAAAATGAAACTTAATATTTATATAAAAACATGATTTTCCTCCTCATTTTCTCGAAAGCTATTAGAGATATTGGAAATATCACTGCAGCATCTGATAGACCTAATTAAACTGTTAAACTGACATTATGAATATTTGTTCTATGACTAATAATTACGCAGTAAAATGAAACTATATATTTATATAAAAACCTGACATTACTCCTCATTTTCTCGAAAGCTATTAGAGATATTGGAAATATCATTGCAGCATCTGATAGACCTAATTAAAATCTACTACTGTCATTATGAATATTTTCACTAGTACTAATAAATACTGAATTTTACTTTTTTTTAAATTACTTTCTTCCTCGTTTTCTCGAAAGCTATTAGAGATATTGGAAATATCATTGCATCATCTGATATACCTAATTCAACTTTACAACTGATATTATGAATATTTGTTCTATGACTAATAATTACGCAGTAAAATAAAACCGTATTTATATATAAAAACATGATTTTCTCGTCATTTTCTCGAAAGCTATAAGAGATATTGGAAATATAATTGCAGCATCTGATAGACCTAATTAAACTGTACAACTGATATTATGAATATTTGTTCTATGACTAATAATTACGCAGTAAAATGAAACTTAATATTTATATAAAAACATGACTTTCCTCCTCATTTTCTCGAAAGCTATTAGAGATATTGGAAATATTATTGCAGCATCTGATACAACTAATTAAACTGTACAACTCTCATTATGAATATTTTTTCTATGACTAATAATTACGCAGTAAAATGAAACTTAATATTTATATAAAAACATGATTTTCTTCCTCATTTTCTCGAAAGCTATTAGTGATATTGGAAATATCACTAAAGCATCTGATAGACCTAATTAAACTGTTAAACTGACATTATGAATATTTGTTCTATGACTAATAATTACGCAGTAAAATGAAACTTAATATTTATATAAAAACATGACTTTCCTCCTCATTTTCTCGAAAGCTATTAGAGATATTGGAAATATCATTGCAGCATCTGATACAACTAATTAAACTGTACAACTCTCATTATGAATATTTGTTCTATGACTAGTAATTACGCAGTAAAATGAAACTTAATATTTATATAAAAACATGATTTTCCTCCTCCTTTTCTCGAAAGCTATTAGAGATATTGGAAATATCACTGCAGCATCTGATAGACCTAATTAAACTGTTAAACTGACATTATGAATATTTGTTCTATGACTAATAATTACGCAGTAAAATGAAACTATATATTTATATAAAAACATGACATTCCTCCTCATTTTCTAGAAAGCTATTAGAGATATTGGAAATATCATTGCAACATCTGATAGACCTGATTAAAATCTACTACTGTCATTATGAATATTTCCACTATTACTAATAAATACTGAATTTTAGTTTTTTTGAAATTACTTTCTTCCTCGTTTTCTCGAAAGCTATTAGAGATATTGGAAATATCATTGCATCATCTGATACACCTAATTCAACTGTACAACTGATATTATGAATATTTGTTCTATGACTAATAATTACGCAGTAAAATAAAACCGTATTTATATATAAAAACATGATTTTCTTGTCATTTTCTCGAAAGCTATTAGAGATATTGGAAATATAATTGCAGCATCTGATAGACCTAATTAAACTGTACAACTGATATTATGAATATTTGTTCTATGACTAATAATTACGCAGTAAAATGAAACTTAATATTTATATAGAAAACATGACTTTCCTCCTCATTTTCTCGAAAGCTATTAGAGATATTGGAAATATCATTGCAGCATCTGATACAACTAATTAAACTGTACAACTCTCATTATGAATATTTGTTCCATGACTAATAATTACGCAGTAAAATGAAACTTAATATTTATATAAAAACATGATTTTCCTCCTCATTTTCTCGAAAGCTATTAGAGATATTGGAAATATCACTACAGCATCTGATAGACCTAATTAAACTGTTAAACTGACATTATGAATATATGTTCTATGACTAATAATTACGCAGTAAAATGAAACTTAATATTTATATAAAAACATGACTTTCCTCCTCATTTTCTCGAAAGCTATTAGAGATATTGGAAATATCATTGCAGCATCTGATACAACTAATTAAACTGTACAACTCTCATTATGAATATTTTTTCTATGACTAATAATTACGCAGTAAAATGAAACTTAATATTTATATAAAAACATGATTTTCTTCCTCATTTTCTCGAAAGCTATTAGTGATATTGGAAATATCACTAAAGCATCTGATAGACCTAATTAAACTGTTAAACTGACATTATGAATATTTGTTCTATGACTAATAATTACGCAGTAAAATGAAACTTATATTTATATAAAAACATGATTTTCTTCCTCATTTTTTCGAAAGCTATTAGTGATATTGGAAATATCACTACAGCATCTGATAGACCTAATTAAACTGTTAAACTGACATTATGAATATTTGTTCTATGACTAATAATTACGCAGTAAAATGAAACTTAATATTTATATAAAAGCATGATTTTCCTCCTCATTTTCTCGAAAGCTATCAGAGATATTGGAAATATCATTGCAGCATCTGATACAACTAATTAAACTGTATAACTCTCATTATGAATATTTGTTCTATGACTAATAATTACGCAGTAAAATGAAACTTAATATTTATATAAAAACATGATTTTCCTCTTCATTTTCTCGAAAGCTATTAGAGATATTGGAAATATCACTACAGCATCTGATAGACCTAATTAAACTGTTAAACTGACATTATGAATATTTGTTCTATGACTAATAATTACGCAGTAAAATGAAACTTAATATTTATATAAAAACATGACTTTCCTCCTCATTTTCTCGAAAGCTATTAGAGATATTGGAAATATCATTGCAGCATCTGATACAACTAATTAAACTGTACAACTCTCATTATGAATATTTGTTCTATGACTAGTAATTACGCAGTAAAATGAAACTTAATATTTATATAAAAACATGATTTTCCTCCTCATTTTCTCGAAAGCTATTAGAGATATTGGAAATATCACTGCAGCATCTGATAGACCTAATTAAACTGTTAAACTGACATTATGAATATTTGTTCTATGACTAATAATTACGCAGTAAAATGAAACTATATATTTATATAAAAACCTGACATTCCTCCTCATTTTCTCGAAAGCTATTAGAGATATTGGAAATATCATTGCAGCATCTGATAGACCTAATTAAAATCTACTACTGTCATTATGAATATTTTCACTAGTACTAATAAATACTGAATTTTACTTTTTTTTAAATTACTTTCTTCCTCGTTTTCTCGAAAGCTATTAGAGATATTGGAAATATCATTGCATCATCTGATATACCTAATTCAACTTTACAACTGATATTATGAATATTTGTTCTATGACTAATAATTACGCAGTAAAATAAAACCGTATTTATATATAAAAACATGATTTTCTCGTCATTTTCTCGAAAGCTATAAGAGATATTGGAAATATAATTGCAGCATCTGATAGACCTAATTAAACTGTACAACTGATATTATGAATATTTGTTCTATGACTAATAATTACGCAGTAAAATGAAACTTAATATTTATATAAAAACATGACTTTCCTCCTCATTTTCTCGAAAGCTATTAGAGATATTGGAAATATCATTGCAGCATCTGATACAACTAATTAAACTGTATAACTCTCATTATGAATATTTGTTCTATGACTAATAATTACGCAGTAAAATGAAACTTAATATTTATATAAAAACATGATTATCCTCCTCATTTTCTCGAAAGCTATTAGAGATATTGGAAATATCACTACAGCATCTGAGAGACCTAATTAAACTGTTAAACTGACATTATGAATATATGTTCTATGACTAATAATTACGCAGTAAAATGAAACTTAATATTTATATAAAAACATGACTTTCCTCCTCATTTTCTCGAAAGCTATTAGAGATATTGGAAATATTATTGCAGCATCTGATACAACTAATTAAACTGTACAACTCTCATTATGAATATTTTTTCTATGACTAATAATTACGCAGTAAAATGAAACTTAATATTTATATAAAAACATGATTTTCTTCCTCATTTTCTCGAAAGCTATTAGTGATATTGGAAATATCACTAAAGCATCTGATAGACCTAATTAAACTGTTAAACTGACATTATGAATATTTGTTCTATGACTAATAATTACGCAGTAAAATGAAACTTAATATTTATATAAAAACATGATTTTCTTCCTCATTTTCTCGAAAGCTATTAGTGATATTGGAAATATCACTACAGCATCTGATAGACCTAATTAAACTGTTAAACTGACATTATGAATATTTGTTCTATGACTAATAATTACGCAGTAAAATGAAACTTAATATTTATATAAAAGCATGATTTTCCTCCTCATTTTCTCGAAAGCTATTAGAGATATTGGAAATATCATTGCAGCATCTGATACAACTAATTAAACTGTATAACTCTCATTATGAATATTTGTTCTATGACTAATAATTACGCAGTAAAATGAAACTTAATATTTATATAAAAACATGATTTTCCTCTTCATTTTCTCGAAAGCTATTAGAGATATTGGAAATATCACTACAGCATCTGATAGACCTAATTAAACTGTTAAACTGACATTATGAATATTTGTTCTATGACTAATAATTACGCAGTAAAATGAAACTTAATATTTATATAAAAACATGACTTTCCTCCTCATTTTCTCGAAAGCTATTAGAGATATTGGAAATATCATTGCAGCATCTGATACAACTAATTAAACTGTACAACTCTCATTATGAATATTTGTTCTATGACTAGTAATTACGCAGTAAAATGAAACTTAATATTTATATAAAAACATGATTTTCCTCCTCATTTTCTCGAAAGCTATTAGAGATATTGGAAATATCACTGCAGCATCTGATAGACCTAATTAAACTGTTAAACTGACATTATGAATATTTGTTCTATGACTAATAATTACGCAGTAAAATGAAACTATATATTTATATAAAAACCTGACATTCCTCCTCATTTTCTCGAAAGCTATTAGAGATATTGGAAATATCATTGCAGCATCTGATAGACCTAATTAAAATCTACTACTGTCATTATGAATATTTTCACTAGTACTAATAAATACTGAATTTTACTTTTTTTAAAATTACTTTCTTCCTCGTTTTCTCGAAAGCTATTAGAGATATTGGAAATATCATTGCATCATCTGATATACCTAATTCAACTTTACAACTGATATTATGAATATTTGTTCTATGACTAATAATTACGCAGTAAAATAAAAACGTATTTATATATAAAAACATGATTTTCTCGTCATTTTCTCGAAAGCTATAAGAGATATTGGAAATATAATTGCAGCATCTGATAGACCTAATTAAACTGTACAACTGATATTATGAATATTTGTTCTATGACTAATAATTACGCAGTAAAATGAAACTTAATATTTATATAAAAACATGACTTTCCTCCTCATTTTCTCGAAAGCTATTAGAGATATTGGAAATATTATTGCAGCATCTGATACAACTAATTAAACTGTACAACTCTCATTATGAATATTTTTTATATGACTAATAATTACGCAGTAAAATGAAACTTAATATTTATATAAAAACATGATTTTCTTCCTCATTTTCTCGAAAGCTATTAGTGATATTGGAAATATCACTAAAGCATCTGATAGACCTAATTAAACTGTTAAACTGACATTATGAATATTTGTTCTATGACTAATAATTACGCAGTAAAATGAAACTTAATATTTATATAAAAACATGACTTTCCTCCTCATTTTCTCGAAAGCTATTAGAGATATTGGAAATATCATTGCAGCATCTGATACAACTAATGAAACTGTACAACTCTCATTATGAATATTTGTTCTATGACTAGTAATTACGCAGTAAAATGAAACTTAATATTTATATAAAAACATGATTTTCCTCCTCCTTTTCTCGAAAGCTATTAGAGATATTGGAAATATCACTGCAGCATCTGATAGACCTAATTAAACTGTTAAACTGATATTATGAATATTTGTTCTATGACTAATAATTACGCAGTAAAATGAAACTATATATTTATATAAAAACATGACATTCCTCCTCATTTTCTAGAAAGCTATTAGAGATATTGGAAATATCATTGCAACATCTGATAGACCTGATTAAAATCTACTACTGTCATTATGAATATTTCCACTATTACTAATAAATACTGAATTTTAGTTTTTTTGAAATTACTTTCTTCCTCGTTTTCTCGAAAGCTATTAGAGATATTGGAAATATCATTGCATCATCTGATACACCTAATTCAACTGTACAACTGATATTATGAATATTTGTTCTATGACTAATAATTACGCAGTAAAATAAAACCGTATTTATATATAAAAACATGATTTTCTTGTCATTTTCTCGAAAGCTATTAGAGATATTGGAAATATAATTGCAGCATCTGATAGACCTAATTAAACTGTACAACTGATATTATGAATATTTGTTCTATGACTAATAATTACGCAGTAAAATGAAACTTAATATTTATATAAAAACATGACTTTCCTCCTCATTTTCTCGAAAGCTATTAGAGATATTGGAAATATCATTGCAGCATCTGATACAACTAATTAAACTGTACAACTCTCATTATGAATATTTGTTCCATGACTAATAATTACGCAGTAAAATGAAACTTAATATTTATATAAAAACATGATTTTCCTCCTCATTTTCTCGAAAGCTATTAGAGATATTGGAAATATCACTACAGCATCTGATAGACCTAATTAAACTGTTAAACTGACATTATGAATATATGTTCTATGACTAATAATTACGCAGTAAAATGAAACTTAATATTTATATAAAAACATGACTTTCCTCCTCATTTTCTCGAAAGCTATTAGAGATATTGGAAATATCATTGCAGCATCTGATACAACTAATTAAACTGTACAACTCTCATTATGAATATTTGTTCTATGACTAGTAATTACGCAGTAAAATGAAACTTAATATTTATATAAAAACATGATTTTCTTCCTCATTTTCTCGAAAGCTATTAAAGATATTGGAAATATCACTGCAGCATCTGATAGACCTAATTAAACTGTTAAACTGACATTATGAATATTTGTTCTATGACTAATAATTACGCAGTAAAATGAAACTATATATTTATATAAAAACCTGACATTCCTCCTCATTTTCTCGAAAGCTATTAGAGATATTGGAAATATCATTGCAGCATCTGATAGACCTAATTAAAATCTACTACTGTCATTATGAATATTTTCACTAGTACTAATAAATACTGAATTTTACTTTTTTTTAAATTAATTTCTTCCTCGTTTTCTCGAAAGCTATTAGAGATATTGGAAATATCATTGCATCATCTGATATACCTAATTCAACTTTACAACTGATATTATGAATATTTGTTCTATGACTAATAATTACGCAGTAAAATAAAACCGTATTTATATATAAAAACATGATTTTCTCGTCATTTTCTCGAAAGCTATAAGAGATATTGGAAATATAATTGCAGCATCTGATAGACCTAATTAAACTGTACAACTGATATTATGAATATTTGTTCTATGACTAATAATTACGCAGTAAAATGAAACTTAATATTTATATAAAAACATGACTTTCCTCCTCATTTTCTCGAAAGCTATTAGAGATATTGGAAATATTATTGCAGCATCTGATACAACTAATTAAACTGTACAACTCTCATTATGAATATTTTTTCTATGACTAGTAATTACGCAGTAAAATGAAACTTAATATTTATATAAAAACATGATTTTCCTCCTCCTTTTCTCGAAAGCTATTAGAGATATTGGAAATATCACTGCAGCATCTGATAGACCTAATTAAACTGTTAAACTGACATTATAAATATTTGTTCTATGACTAATAATTACGCAGTAAAATGAAACTATATATTTATATAAAAACATGACATTCCTCCTCATTTTCTCGAAAGCTATTAGAGATATTGGAAATATCATTGCAACATCTGATAGACCTAATTAAAATCTACTACTGTCATTATGAATATTTTCACTAGTACTAATAAATACTGAATTTTACTTTTTTTTAAATTACTTTCTTCCTCGTTTTCTCGAAAGCTATTAGAGATATTGGAAATATCATTGCATCATCTGATATACCTAATTCAACTTTACAACTGATATTATGAATATTTGTTCTATGACTAATAATTACGCAGTAAAATAAAACCGTTTTTATATATAAAAACATGATTTTCTCGTCATTTTCTCGGAAGCTATAAGAGATATTGGAAATATAATTGCAGCATCTGATAGACCTAATTAAACTGTACAACTGATATTATGAATATTTGTTCTATGACTAATAATTACGCAGTAAAATGAAACTTAATATTTATATAAAAACATGACTTTCCTCCTCATTTTCTCGAAAGCTATTAGAGATATTGGAAATATCATTGCAGCATCTGATACAACTAATTAAACTGTATAACTCTCATTATGAATATTTGTTCTATGACTAATAATTACGCAGTAAAATGAAACTTAATATTTATATAAAAACATGATTTTCCTCCTCCTTTTCTCGAAAGCTATTAGAGATATTGGAAATATCACTGCAGCATCTGATAGACCTAATTAAACTGTTAAACTGACATTATGAATATTTGTTCTATGACTAATAATTACGCAGTAAAATGAAACTATATATTTATATAAAAACATGACATTCCTCCTCATTTTCTCGAAAGCTATTAGAGATATTGGAAATATCATTGCAACATCTGATAGACCTGATTAAAATCTACTACTGTCATTATGAATATTTCCACTAGTACTAATAAATACTGAATTTTAGTTTTTTTGAAATTACTTTCTTCCTCGTTTTCTCGAAAGCTATTAGAGATATTGGAAATATCATTGCATCATCTGATACACCTAATTCAACTGTACAACTGATATTATGAATATTTGTTCTATGACTAATAATTACACAGTAAAATAAAACCGTATTTATATATAAAAACATGATTTTCTTGTCATTTTATCGAAAGCTATTAGAGATATTGGAAATATAATTGCAGCATCTGATAGACCTAATTAAACTGTACAACTGATATTATGAATATTTGTTCTATGACTAATAATTACGCAGTAAAATGAAACTTAATATTTATATAAAAACATGACTTTCCTCCTCATTTTCTCGAAAGCTATTAGAGATATTGGAAATATCATTGCAGCATCTGATACAACTAATTAAACTGTACAACTCTCATTATGAATATTTGTTCCATGACTAATAATTACGCAGTAAATTGAAACTTAATATTTATATAAAAACATGACTTTCCTCCTCATTTTCTCGAAAGCTATTAGAGATATTGGAAATATCACTACAGCATCTGATAGACCTAATTAAACTGTTAAACTGACATTATGAATATTTGTTCTATGACTAATAATTACGCAGTAAAATGAAACTTAATATTTATATAAAAACATGACTTTCCTCCTCATTTTCTCGAAAGCTATTAGAGATATTGGAAATATCATTGAGGCATCTGATACAACTAATTAAACTCTACAACTCTCATTATGAATATTTGTTCTATGACTAATACTTACGCAGTAAAATGAAACTTAATATTTATATAAAAACATGATTTTCCTCCTCATTTTCTCGAAAGCTATTAGAGATATTGGAAATATCACTACAGCATCTGATAGACCTAATTAAACTGTTAAACTGACATTATGAATATTTGTTCTATGACTAATAATTACGCAGTAAAATGAAACTTAATATTTATATAAAAACATGACTTTCCTCCTCATTTTCTCGAAAGCTATTAGAGATATTGGAAATATTATTGCAGCATCTGATACAACTAATTAAACTGTACAACTCTCATTATGAATATTTTTTCTATGACTAATAATTACGCAGTAAAATGAAACTTAATATTTATATAAAAACATGATTTTCCTCCTCATTTTCTCGAAAGCTATTAGAGATATTGGAAATATCACTGCAGCATCTGATAGACCTAATTAAACTGTTAAACTGACATTATGAATATTTGTTCTATGACTAATAATTACGCAGTAAAATGAAACTATATATTTATATAAAAACATGACATTCCTCCTCATTTTCTCGAAAGCTATTAGAGATATTGGAAATATCATTGCAGCATCTGATAGACCTGATTAAAATCTACTACTGTCATTATGAATATTTGCACTAGTACTAATAAATACTGAATTTTACTTTTTTGGAAATTACTTTCTTCCTCGTTTTCTCGAAAGCTATTAGAGATATTGGAAATATCATTGCATCATCTGATACACCTAATTCAACTTTACAACTGATATTATGAATATTTGTTCTATGACTAATAATTACGCAGTAAAATAAAACCGTATTTATATATAAAAACATGATTTTCTCGTCATTTTCTCGAAAGCTATAAGAGATATTGGAAATATAATTGCAGCATCTGATAGACCTAATTAAACTGTACAACTGATATTATGAATATTTGTTCTATGACTAATAATTACGCAGTAAAATGAAACTTAATATTTATATAAAAACATGACTTTCCTCCTTATTTTCTCGAAAGCTATTAGAGATATTGGAAATATCATATCAGCATCTGATACAACTAATTAAACTTTACAGCTCTCATTATGAATATTTTTTCTATGACTAATAATTACGCAGTAAAATGAAACTTAATATTTATATAAAAACATGATTTTCCTCCTCATTTTCTCGAAAGCTATTAGAGATATTGGAAATATCACTACAGCATCTGATAGACCTAATTAAACTGTTAAACTGACATTATGAATATTTGTTCTATGACTAATAATTACGCAGTAAAATGAAACTTAATATTTATATAAAAACATGACTTTCCTCCTCATTTTCTCGAAAGCTATTAGAGATATTGGAAATATCATTGCAGCATCTGATACAACTAATTAAACTGTACAACTCTCATTATGAATATTTGTTCTATGACTAGTAATTACGCAGTAAAATGAAACTTAATATATATATAAAAACATGATTTTCCTCCTCCTTTTCTCGAAAGCTATTAGAGATATTGGAAATATCACTGCAGCATCTGATAGACCTAATTAAACTGTTAAACTGACATTATGAATATTTGTTCTATGACTAATAATTACGCAGTAAAATGAAACTATATATTTATATAAAAACATGACATTCCTCCTCATTTTCTCGAAAGCTATTAGAGATATTGGAAATATCATTGCAACATCTGATAGACCTGATTAAAATCTACTACTGTCATTATGAATATTTCCACTAGTACTAATAAATACTGAATTTTAGTTTTTTTGAAATTACTTTCTTCCTCGTTTTCTCGAAAGCTATTAGAGATATTGGAAATATCATTGCATCATCTGATACACCTAATTCAACTGTACAACTGATATTATGAATATTTGTTCTATGACTAATAATTACGCAGTAAAATAAAACCGTATTTATATATAAAAACATGATTTTCTTGTCATTTTCTCGAAAGCTATTAGAGATATTGGAAATATAATTGCAGCATCTGATAGACCTAATTAAACTGTACAACTGATATTATGAATATTTGTTCTATGACTAATAATTACGCAGTAAAATGAAACTTAATATTTATATAAAAACATGACTTTCCTCATTTTCTCGAAAGCTATTAGAGATATTGGAAATATCATTGCAGCATCTGATACAACTAATTAAACTGTACAACTCTCATTATGAATATTTGTTCCATGACTAATAATTACGCAGTAAAATGAAACTTAATATTTATATAAAAACATGATTTTCCTCCTCATTTTCTCGAAAGCTATTAGAGATATTGGAAATATCACTACAGCATCTGATAGACCTAATTAAACTGTTAAACTGACATTATGAATATTTGTTCTATGACTAATAATTACGCAGTAAAATCAAACTTAATATTTATATAAAAACATGACTTTCCTCCTCATTTTCTCGAAAGCTATTAGAGATATTGGAAATATCATTGCAGCATCTGATACAACTAATTAAACTGTACAACTCTCATTATGAATATTTGTTCTATGACTAGTAATTACGCAGTAAAATGAAACTTAATATTTATATAAAAACATGACTTTCCTCCTCATTTTCTCGAAAGCTATTAGAGATATTGGAAATATCATTGAGGCATCTGATACAACTAATTAAACTCTACAACTCTCATTATGAATATTTGTTCTATGACTAATACTTACGCAGTAAAATGAAACTTAATATTTATATAAAAACATGATTTTCCTCCTCATTTTCTCGAAAGCTATTAGAGATATTGGAAATATCACTACAGCATCTGATAGACCTAATTAAACTGTTAAACTGACATTATGAATATTTGTTCTATGACTAATAATTACGCAGTAAAATGAAACTTAATATTTATATAAAAACATGACTTTCCTCCTCATTTTCTCGAAAGCTATTAGAGATATTGGAAATATTATTGCAGCATCTGATACAACTAATTAAACTGTACAACTCTCATTATGAATATTTTTTCTATGACTAATAATTACGCAGTAAAATGAAACTTAATATTTATATAAAAACATGAATTTCCTCCTCATTTTCTCGAAAGCTATTAGAGATATTGGAAATATCACTGCAGCATCTGATAGACCTAATTAAACTGTTAAACTGACATTATGAATATTTGTTCTATGACTAATAATTACGCAGTAAAATGAAACTATATATTTATATAAAAACAGGACATTCCTCCTCATTTTCTCGAAAGCTATTAGAGATATTGGAAATATCATTGCAGCATCTGATAGACCTGATTAAAATCTACTACTGTCATTATGAATATTTGCACTAGTACTAATAAATACTGAATTTTACTTTTTTTGAAATTACTTTCTTCCTCGTTTTCTCGAAAGCTATTAGAGATATTGGAAATATCATTCCATCATCTGATACACCTAATTCAACTTTACAACTGATATTATGAATATTTGTTCTATGACTAATAATTACGCAGTAAAATAAAACCGTATTTATATATAAAAACATGATTTTCTCGTCATTTTCTCGAAAGCTATAAGAGATATTGGAAATATAATTGCAGCATCTGATAGACCTAATTAAACTGTACAACTGATATTATGAATATTTGTTCTATGACTAATAATTACGCAGTAAAATGAAACTTAATATTTATATAAAAACATGACTTTCCTCCTCATTTTCTCGAAAGCTATTAGAGATATTGGAAATATTATTGCAGCATCTGATACAACTAATTAAACTGTACAACTCTCATTATGAATATTTTTTCTATGACTAATAATTACGCAGTAAAATGAAACTTAATATTTATATAAAAACATGATTTTCTTCCTCATTTTCTCGAAAGCTATTAGAGATATTGGAAATATCACTACAGCATCTGATAGACCTAATTAAACTGTTAAACTGACATTATGAATATTTGTTCTATGACTAATAATTACGCAGTAAAATGAAACTTAATATTTCTATAAAAACATGACTTTCCTCCTCATTTTCTCGAAAGCTATTAGAGATATTGGAAATATCATTGCAGCATCTGATACAACTAATTAAACTGTACAACTCTCATTATGAATATTTGTTCTATGACTAGTAATTACGCAGTAAAATGAAACTTAATATATATATAAAAACATGATTTTCCTCCTCCTTTTCTCGAAAGCTATTAGAGATATTGGAAATATCACTGCAGCATCTGATAGACCTAATTAAACTGTTAAACTGACATTATGAATATTTGTTCTATGACTAATAATTACGCAGTAAAATGAAACTATATATTTATATAAAAAACATGACATTCCTCCTCATTTTCTCGAAAGCTATTAGAGATATTGGAAATATCATTGCAGCATCTGATAGACCTGATTAAAATCTACTACTGTCATTATGAATATTTCCACTAGTACTAATAAATACTGAATTTTAGTTTTTTTGAAATTACTTTCTTCCTCGTTTTCTCGAAAGCTATTAGAGATATTGGAAATATCATTGCATCATCTGATACACCTAATTCAACTGTACAACTGATATTATGAATATTTGTTCTATGACTAATAATTACGCAGTAAAATAAAACCGTATTTATATATAAAAACATGATTTTCTCGTCATTTTCTCGAAAGCTATTAGAGATATTGGAAATATAATTGCAACATCTGATAGACCTAATTAAACTGTACAACTGATATTATGAATATTTGTTCTATGACTAATAATTACGCAGTAAAATGAAACTTAATATTTATATAAAAACATGACTTTCCTCCTCATTTTCTCGAAAGCTATTAGAGATATTGGAAATATCATTGCAGCATCTGATACAACTAATTAAACTGTACAACTCTCATTATGAATATTTGTTCCATGACTAATAATTACGCAGTAAAATGAAACTTAATATTTATATAAAAACATGATTTTCCTCCTCATTTTCTCGAAAGCTATTAGAGATATTGGAAATATCACTACAGCATCTGATAGACCTAATTAAAGTGTTAAACTGACATTATGAATATTTGTTCTATGACTAATAATTACGCAGTAAAATGAAACTTAATATTTATATAAAAACATGACTTTCCTCCTCATTTTCTCGAAAGCTATTAGAGATATTGGAAATATCATTGCAGCATCTGATACAACTAATTAAACTGTACAACTCTCATTATGAATATTTGTTCTATGACTAGTAATTACGCAGTAAAATGAAACTTAATATTTATATAAAAACATGATTTTCCTCCTCATTTTCTCGAAAGCTATTAGAGATATTGGAAATATCACTGCAGCATCTGATAGACCTAATTAAACTGTTAAACTGACATTATGAATATTTGTTCTATGACTAATAATTACGCAGTAAAATGAAACTATATATTTATATAAAAACCTGACATTCCTCCTCATTTTCTCGAAAGCTATTAGAGATATTGGAAATATCATTGCAGCATCTGATAGACCTAATTAAAATCTACTACTGTCATTATGAATATTTTCACTAGTACTAATAAATACTGAATTTTACTTTTTTTTAAATTACTTTCTTCCTCGTTTTCTCGAAAGCTATTAGAGATATTGGAAATATCATTGCATCATCTGATATACCTAATTCAACTTTACAACTGATATTATGAATATTTGTTCTATGACTAATAATTACGCAGTAAAATAAAACCGTATTTATATATAAAAACATGATTTTCTCGTCATTTTCTCGAAAGCTATAAGAGATATTGGAAATATAATTGCAGCATCTGATAGACCTAATTAAACTGTACAACTGATATTATGAATATTTGTTCTATGACTAATAATTACGCAGTAAAATGAAACTTAATATTTATATAAAAACATGACTTTCCTCCTCATTTTCTCGAAAGCTATTAGAGATATTGGAAATATCACTACAGCATCTGATAGACCTAATTAAACTGTTAAACTGACATTATGAATATTTGTTCTATGACTAATAATTACGCAGTAAAATGAAACTTAATATTTATATAAAAACATGACTTTCCTCCTCATTTTCTCGAAAGCTATTAGAGATATTGGAAATATCATTGCAGCATCTGATACAACTAATTAAACTGTACAACTCTCATTATGAATATTTGTTCTATGACTAGTAATTACGCAGTAAAATGAAACTTAATATATATATAAAAACATGATTTTCCTCCTCATTTTCTCGAAAGCTATTAGAGATATTGGAAATATCACTGCAGCATCTGATAGACCTAATTAAACTGTAAAACTGACATTATGAATATTTGTTTTATGACTAATAATTACGCAGTAAAATGAAACTATATATTTATATAAAAACATGACATTCCTCCTCATTTTCTCGAAAGCTATTAGAGATATTGGAAATATCATTGCAGCATCTGATAGACCTGATTAAAATCTACTACTGTCATTATGAATATTTTCACTAGTACTAATAATACTGAATTTTACTTTTTTGAAATTACTTTCTTCCTCGTTTTCTCGAAAGCTATTAGAGATATTGGAAATATCATTGCATCATCTGATACACCTAATTCACTGTACAACTGATATTATGAATATTTATTCTATGACTAATAATACGCAGTAAAATAAAACCGTATTTATATATAAAAACATGATTTTCTCGTCATTTTCTCGAAAGCTATAAGAGATATTGGAAATATAATTGCAGCATCTGATAGACCTAATTAAACTGTACAACTGTGATTATGAATATTTGTTCTATGACTAATAATTACGCAGTAAAATGAAACTTAATATTTATATAAAAACATGAATTTCCTCCTCATTTTCTCGAAAGCTATTAGAGATATTGGAAATATCACTGCAGCATCTGATAGACCTAATTAAACTGTAAAACTGTAATTATGAATATTTGTTCTATGACTAATAATTACGCAGTAAAATTAAACTTTATATATATATATATATATATATATATATATATATATATATATATATATATATATATATAAAAACATGACTTTCCTCCTAATTTTCTCGAAAGCTATTAGAGATATTGGAAATGTCATTACAGCATCTGATACACCTAATTAAACTGTACAACTGTCATTATGAATATATGTTCTATGACTAATAATTACTCAGTAAAATGAAACTTAATATTTCTATATAAACATAACTTTTCTCCTCATTTCCTCGAAAGCTATTAGAGATATTGGAAATATCATTGCAGCATCTGATACACCTAATTAAACTGTACAACTGTCATTATTAATATTTGTTGTATGACTAATAATTACGCAGTAAAATGAAACTTAATATTTATATAAAAACATGAATTTCCTCCTCATTTTCTCGAAAGCTATTAGAGATATTGGAAATATCATTGCAGTATCTGATAGACTTAATTAAACTGTAAAACTGAAATTATGAATATTTGTTCTATGACTAATAATTACGCAGTAAAATGAAACTTAATATTTATATAAAAACATGAATTTCCTCCTCATTTTCTCGAAAGCTATTAGAGATATTGGAAATATCATTGCAGTATCTGATAGACTTAATTAAACTGTAAAACTGAAATTATGAATATTTGTTCTATGACTAATAATTACGCAGTAAAATGAAACTTAATATTTATATAAAAACATGAATTTCCTCCTCATTTTCTCGAAAGCTATTAGAGATATTGGAAATATCATTGCAGCATCTGATACACCTAATTAAACTGTACATAACCAAAGGGGGAAAAATATCTCTTTCTTTCTTTCTCTCTTTCTTTCTCTTTTTTTTCCTCTTTCTTTCATTCAAGCAAATATATAAAACGTGCCTTCATTTAATTGTACCATACAGAAAGAGAGAAAGAGAGAGAGAGAGAGAGAGAGAGAGAGAGAGAGAGAGAGAGAGAGAGAGAGAGAGAGAGAGAGAGAGAGAGAGAGAGAGAGAGAGAGAGAGAGAGAGAAAAAAAAATGTGTGTGTGTGTGTTAGGGTAATAATAACAATAATTCAAATAATAATAATAGTAATAATAATAATAGGATCATTTCAATACATTTCCCCGTTGGATATATAAGTCGAGTGAATGGGTTTGTGTATGTTTGTTTAGTGGCCGTGAGCTAAACTGTTCCCTGTCCCGCGGTGGTTGACGGGAGGGAGGAGGAGGAGGAGGAGGAGGAGGAGGAGGAGGAGAAGGAAGAGGAAGAGGAGGAGGCAGAAGAGGACAAGAGAGAAGCTATAGCAGAAAGAGAAGTGGAAATAGAAGCAAAAAGGAAGGAATTGAGTTAGTAGAAAATAGTTGATCGAAAATTTAGGAAAGGAAGTCAGCCAGCCAGCCAGCCAAAAAAACATCTATCCATCTATCCAGCCACTCATGTACTTATTCATCCACTCACCCAGTCAGCCAGCCAGTTAGGAATCCATTTACTCATCCACTCAGTCAGCCATCCATCTACCCATCCACTCAGCCAGCCCGTCAGCCAGTCAGTCAGTCAGGAATTCAGCCAGCCAGTCACTCTTCGCCCATCCCATCGCTTGTGTCCCCGCCAATGGTCCAGTGTTGAGCGGCCGCCGAGCGCACCTAATCGAATTTAATGCGGGATCAGCCTCGCATCGCAACAAAGGCAATTGTGATGAATTCAAACCGAGTGAGAGCCGCCCGTGCCCCCAGGATATGTGTGTAATTGTGTTCGATATGTAAAGCAAGCCAGGATTATAGTATAGGGTTAGGGGTAAGGGGGTGGTGGAAGGGAAGTGGTGGTGGTGGTGATGGGGATTGAGAATAAATATATGGTGATTTGTTTTTTCGTTTTCAATGTTTGTTTTGTTGAGGAAATGGATAGCTAGGAGGAGGAGGAAGAGGAGGAGGGAGGTATTGGTGCTGGTGTTGACAAGTTCTATCCTTCTCCTCCTCTTCTTTTCTCTCACTATCCTTCTTTCCTCCTTTCCCCTCTTCCCCCTCTTCTCCCCTCTCCCTCCTCCCCCCACAGTGCGGATAACCTCACTCTTTCACTCCCCACCTTGTGCCCTCTCCACCCCTTTCTTCTCTCCCCTCAACTACCAGCCTCCCCTCTTTCTCCTTTTTATCTCTCTTCTTTCCTCTCTTCCCTTCCTTCCATCACTCTTTTTCCATCCTCTATTTCTTTTCCCAGCTTCCTTCCTTCCTACTAGACTCTCCTCTCTCCCCATTTTTCTCTCTTCTTCCCTCCTTTCCTCTATTCCCCTCTTTCCACTCTCCCTCTCTTTTCCTTCCTTCCCTCTCCCCTTCCTCCTCTCATCCCTCCTTTGTTTCCATCATTATTCTTTTTGTTATTATCATCATCATTATCGTTATTATTATTCCTGATTTTAATCGCTACTATATTTGCATTGGGTTTTTATTTGATGAGAGGGAGGAGGAGGAGGA
>JAPQNM010000022.1:3821189-3823689 GCA_029783475.1 Metacarcinus magister
ATTATTCATTTCTTTATACACGTGGAAGCAGAACAGGAGGAAAACAATAAAAGGGGAAGAGAAGACGAGCTTGTTGTGACTCCATTAAGGGGAAGGGAAGAGGGGAAGTGTGACCCGGGGAGCTGTAAAGGAACAAGGGGCTATGGCATCTCTCTCTCTCTCTCTCTCTCTCTCTCTCTCTCTCTCTCTCTCTCTCTCTCTCTCTCTCTCTCTCTCTCTCTGGCAGGACCAATAAACCTTCCTCCTTAGACACGTGACCCTTAGTTCTGGTTTCCGTCCCGATGGTCATTTGTGTGGTGTGTCAACACTCGCACACGTGACCGGGAGGAGGGGGGCGTCTATCCCCTTTCCCCCCGCCCCCCGCCCCCCTCTAGGAAGGCGGCCGTCACCCCTAATCGAGCCTCATTCAATTACTTTATCATCGTCATGTGTCTGTCCGCCGCGGGGAGAACTTTACAATTGCTTTAAAATTTCATAGTCTCGTGTGTTGCTGGGGAGGGAGGGAGAGAGGGGAGAGGGAGGAAGGGAGGGAGGGAGGGAGAGTGTGCCCCGGAGACATGCAGGCAGAGGTGCGTGTTTAGGTGTGAAAAGCCGCCACTCTGGAAAGAGGTAAAAAGAGAGAGAGAGTGTGCGTGTGCGTGTGTGTGTGTGTGTGTGATAGTAGTAGTAGTAGTGTTCTAAGTTGGTCCCTGCGCGTGTGAGTGTTTCGTTAAGTGTACTGTGGTTGTGTCATGCTGTTGAGTTCAGTGCCTTGCTGGACGGGCGTGACGGCGCCGCCCTCCCTGCAGCCCTGAGTGTCGCCTCGGGGAGTGTATCGGCAGCAGCTAATAGAGTGCGTCCGTCAAGGGATGATTATCTGCCGTCGACACCCGCGGGAGGTGGTCGGCAGCACCCCCGCCTCCAGGTGCTACCCCCTTCCCTGCAGCGTCACTCATCTTGGGGCGGCTCTGGCCTCAGATAGTCGCCGTGGTGCCTCGCCTTATCTCACATCAGTTGTCGGGGTCCTGCAGCGTGGCCTCGTCAGGATACCTCTGTGTTCCCTTCCCACGGGAGCGTCATGGCCGGCCCGTCTCGTCTTCGCCTGGCCGCCTCATGGCCAGGTGCTGCCAGCTAAGGGCCATCAGAGGGCCGGGCTAGCGGCGGCGCCCCACGTGCCGCACGTGTCTGCTTACCTCGGCCCGTCCTGCCACTCACGTGACCTGCCGCCTCGCTGGAACACAGGACGTGGCGGGTAATTACCTCAGTGAGCCGCACCCTTCCGCCCCGCCCCGCCCCGCCCACCACTCCATTTCCGTGTTTACGCTCATCAAGCATCCTCAAGACCAGGCCGGGGCGGGGAGGGCGTGGGATGGCGCCGATGAGCAGGTCCCCAGGGCGCCCCAGCCTCTCAGCAGCACACTAGCGTCACGGCAACACACGGAAGGACGATATTAGTGCAACACCAGGAGTGCACCAAAGTGTTGTCATCACACCACAGGCAGCCATGGGGCGGGATTACCTCCGACTAGAGTGTTAATGCGCCCCCTCATACCCCTGAATAATCTACTACTTTAATGCACGTGGCAAGACCCTTCTACTGCACTGTCCTTGCTATTATCCTTTCCCTTATTCTGATACGTTAGATTAAGATAAACAAACACCATAGTCAGGACCTGAGTGTTTGTTGCTGTTGGTGATACTATTTGCAATCCTCCTCCTCCTCCTCCTCCTCAACACGGCGCGGCACAGGGTAAGAAGGTCACACTCCACCTCCGCCACCTCCGTCACCTCGAGTCACTGCTCAGCGTCCGCCACACCGTCACCAGTCACTGTCACCCGCCACTCCTCCCTTGAATGGTCAGTCCCCGAGGGTGTGACTGTTACACACACACACACACACACACACACACACACACACACACACACACACACACACACACACACACACACACAAGCCAGCCGCCGTACACGACTAATCTCATGATTGGCACCAGAAAATGTCAATACAATTCCCTTTCCGCCTGACACGCGTGCTGGTGGTAGATAGTTTTTCTTTTTTTTATATATGTGTGTGTGTGTGTGTGTGTGTGTGTGTGTGTGTGTGTGTGTGTGTGTGTGTGTGTGTGTGTGTGTGTGTGTGTGTGTGTGTGTGTGTGGCGAATAAGGGAGAAAAGGGGAAAGAGGAGAAGAAGAGGAAGGAGAAGAGCAGGAGGAAAGAAAAGGGTAACAACTGTCACTCCTCTCCTTTTCCCCTTCCTCCCCTCTCTCTCCCTCTCTCTCTCTCTTTCTCTCCCTTGCCTCCCATTTCTCCCTCCCTTTCCTCTCTCCCCTCTCCCTTTACCACCCCCCCCCTTCAAAGCTCAGAAGTGGTCCTATTGTTATTTTCTTCTTTTTTCTTTTTTCTTTTATTTGTTCGTCTGTTTCCTCGGTTTTCCTTGATGCATCGATTCTTGTTTTGTTTTTATTATGGATTTTTAACTTTTTCTTTGATATATATTTTGATTATATATTTTTTTTTCTT
>JAPQNM010000022.1:3826189-3873689 GCA_029783475.1 Metacarcinus magister
CAACTAATATACTGACTGACTGACTGACTGACTGATTTACCAACTCGCTGCCTGCCTGCTTGCCTGCCTGCCTGACTGACTGACTGACTGACTGACTGACTGACTGCCTGCCTGCCTGACTGCCTGCCTGCCTGCCTGACTGACTGACTGACTGACTGACTGACTGACTGACTGACTGACTGACATGGCTTCGTGTGTGTGGTCTTCTTATTGGGTGACTTAATAGCTTAGCGGCGAAGAGAGGGAAAGGAGGGAAAGAAGGGAGAGTGAGAGGGAGGGTGGGTAAGTGCAGGCCGGGTGTGGGCCCTCCAGTCCAGCTGCCCGGCCCCCCCTTCACCCTGGGGCAAGCTGGGGGATGGAGGGAGGGAGGGAGGGAAGGTTGGAGGGAGGGAAGGCTTGTATCGGAGGAAAAGGGGAGAAGAGGGCATGAGGGATAGTGTGTCGGTGTGTGTGTGTGTGTGTGTGTGTGTGTGTGTGTGTGTGTGTGTGTGTGTGTGTGTGTGTGGTTATGTGTACTTATCAGCTTTGCCTCATCTTGTGTTGTAATCATTGTTGTTTTTGTTATCTATTGATGTTGATGTTGTGAGTTTGTGAAATATTTGTTTATTATCGTTATGAATAATAATAGTAGTAGTAGTAGTAGTAGTAGTAGTAGTAGTAGTAGTAGTAGTAGTAGTAGTAGTAGTAGTAGCAGTAGTAGTAGTAGTATTTTCAGTGTGTCAATTCAGGCAGGCAAACTTTGATGCTTTACACGAGAGCAACGCGGCGCCGACTGTTCCTCCGGCAGGTTATATGAGAGTCACGATGGAAGGCTTAGTGAAGAGTGTGTTTATAACGCGGCAAGCCAAACGCCACTCCACTACACACTCTGTTCCCTCCCTTCCTACATCCTTCCATTCTCTCCCCTTCCCTTCCCTTCCCCTCCCTTCCCTTCCCTTAAACTCGGTGTCAAGTCCTGGCTCACGAGTGTTGCGTTGTGACAAATGATGATGATGAGTAAAAGAGAGAGAGAGAGAGAGAGAGAGAGAGAGAGAGAGAGAGAGAGAGAGAGAGAGAGAGAGAGAGAGAGAGAGAGAGAGAGAGAGAGAGAGAGAGAGAGAGAGTTGAATTAATTTGCATAGTTTTCCCTAGGTATATGAATCGTCGCTTTATGCACACACACACACACACACACACACACACACACACACACACACACACACACACACACACACACACACACACACCGTACACATAAACAAAGCATCTTCTTTGTATGAAACTATGAATAACAGATCAGATCTATCTTCCTCTTCCTCTTCGTCCTTTCAGTGCAAGCACCCGTCCTGCCCTCCCTCCTCCATCATCAGCAGAGAAGCAGGTCATGGCGTGAGGCCCTGCAGCTCCTGGACGTAAGTGACGTTATCTCCTCTCTAATCTCCCTTTTAAGCCAGCCAATGTTATCCTCCCGGAGCAACACACTTGGGCACCGTGCTGATCATCTCCAGGATAGTGACGCGCGCCGCCCGCCGCCCTCTGCCCACTCTGCCTTGGGGCGACAACCTGACGCGGCCGCACGTGCCCCGCGCCATAGCCTGAGCGAGGGAGGAAGGGGGGGAAAAAAAAGGTTAATTTGAATAAGGCAGTCCATTTAAAGAGGCGACATGGCGGCGGGCTTGTTGTTGGTGGTATGATTTATGCCTGGCAATCCGCCGTAAATATTGATTAAATAACTGTGACATGATCATCATTTAAATCTCTGCGCGCCCTCTGTCCCTCGCTCCTACTTGTTGCCTTTGCCTGTAGGGCGTAACCCACGCCGCCCCGACCCGCGTTTTTGGGCCCTGCGCGGGGGGCAGCAAGGGGCAGGCTTGGGTGTGTTGGCCCCGAGCTGCGCCACCGCGTGTGCCCGGGATGGCCGGTTAATCTCTTGTCTCTGGCGGCAGATGGCGTTTCGCTCGTTGACGGACAATAGAATAACAATGGCCGCAACGAATTTGGTGGGGACTACTTTTCGCGACGACAAACCAGTGTCCTTCAACGCCTCGGTCAGCGCGTCTTGTCTTCGTCACGTAGCATTTATGACGGCGGTGACGGCGTGGCTGCTGCAGGAGTCACCTGAGCAGGGAGGAGTGAGGCAGAAGGCGGCAGCCAGGCGGCGGAGGAAATGTTGGCACGTCAATACTTGCTGGTGGGCATCGCACGGCTCAGTTGCCGCATCACTATATAAATTTATATTTTTTTAGGGCAGCGGTGAGCGCCTGAAGAGTTTTCATAGCGTTTTTCACTTGTTTTATCGGCGCCGCAGGAATGCTGAGCGGCTTGCCAGGCAGGTGAGGCGCCGCGCCCGTGCTGGCAAAAACTTGTCTTGTGGGTGCTGAGTGAGGGTGTGGAAGGCGGGTGTTCATTCATTCTCTCAGTCCTGTCGCCCGATAATTGTGTTGACTTGAGGGAGAAAACCTGGAAAGTGACTCTGGACACGTGAGTCTTCCCTTGATTCTCCCGGCGGCGAGGAGGCGAGGAGGCGAGGCTGCGGCAGGAGGGCGTACGTGTGTGTGTAGTGTTGAGCGTCAGGAGGGCGCGGCGGCCGGGCGCGGGCTGGCGTGGGCCTTACATTCTCGCATTCAGGAAAACCGTTCAAGCAAGAACAGCGCGGATCAAAGGCGCCATTCAGGATAACGCACTTTTCGTCCCAGAATTTATCGTTCGTCCATCGATCGACACATTCGCCGCCACGCACCTCGGAGGGAACGAGAGAAAAGAATGAAGGGAAAAAATATAAAAATCTCATGCAAACGAATATCATCATCTAATTTAAAGATGCATAAACAAAAACAAAGATGAGAGAAGAGACTGACGGAGGCACTGACGATGCTCATAAGTCTCCTCCTCCTCCTCCACGCGGCCAGGGCAAGGCAGTGGTCTCCCCAATTGTCTAAGTTCCGTTTTTGTTTTCCTGGGCAAATACATTGTTTGTTTAGAATTTACCGCGTGCGTTGGGAGGCTGCGAGGGCCCGTGGGGGGGAGGGGGGGGGGTGAAGGGACGGAGGAGGGATGGAGGAAGGTCTGAGGTGTCATTTAGTGTTGCTGTGATTCTTCTTTTCATCGGCACATTAGATAAATCGAGGTTGTGCTTTAGAATGTGTGTGTGTGTGTGTGTGTGTGTGTGTGTGTGTGGAGCAGAATGAAAGAGAAGGAAGGGATGAAAAGGAGAGAGAGAGAGAGAGAGAGAGAGAGAGAGAGAGAGAGAGAGAGAGAGAGAGAGAGAGAGAGAGAGAGAGAGAGAGAGAGAGAAGGAAAGAAATGAAGGAAGGAGGGAGGGAGGGAGGAAAGGATCAAGAGTGTCCCTAAGACCCTCAAGAACAAGAGGATCAAGAGGAAGATGACCCATTGGTGCCTCTATGGTGCCTTGACCTCCTCCTCTTCCTCCTCCTCTTCCTTCCTCTTCCTTCTTCCTCCCTTCCCTTCTCTTCAATCCCTCCCCTTCGCTGCTTTCTCCTCCTTTTCCCCTTCCTCTTTCTTCTTATTCTTCCTTCTGTTATACTCTCTTCTTTCCTCCTCTTCCCTTCCCTCTACTTCTTTCCTCTTACCTCCTTTTCCCTCATTTCATTTCCACTCCTTCCCTCCTCTCTTCTTCCTCTCACTGTCCTTAACTTCCCTTCCATCCCTGTTCATACCCTGTCTTCTTTCCTCTCCCTCAGCAGTTCTATTTCCCCTCACCCTTTTCCCTTCCTCCCTTTTCCCCTCTGTGCCCCTTCTTCTCCCCTCACTTTCTAGACTCCCTTTACAACTCGCTACCTTCCCCCTTTTCCCTCGCTTACAAACTTTATACCCGTTTCCCCTCACTCTCCCCTCATTTCTCCCCTTCCCCTCGTCCTTTGCTCTTAAGGTTGGGGTGTCCCTCTATCTATACCCTTTATTCAGTCTTCCATTCTCCCGTCTTTCTTTTCTTTCTGTATTATATAGCTTTATTTGGTGATTATAGGTGTGTTTGTGCTTGTGCTTGTGTGTGTGTGTGTGGTGGGTGGGTGTGTGTGTGTGTGTAGCGTTTCCATTCTTTTATTCTTGTATGTTTGTTCTGTTTTATTTATATACTTATTTGTTTTGTTTTTTTATTATTTGTCTTCCTTTTCTTCTTCTTTTTTTTTCCTGGTTTCCTTCTTCCTTTCTTCCTTTCTTCCTTTTTTTTTGACACCACATAATGTAACACTTATAGAAAGAGATTGTATAATATCAACTAACAGCAACTAGAACAAAAACAATAACAACAACTGCAATTTCTACGACTAATAATCACGCAGTAAAATAAAACCATATATTTATATAAAAACATGACTTTCCTCCTCATTTTATCGAAAGCTATTATATATACTAGTACTCTCCTCCCCTCCCTATCCCCTCTCACCCTCTCCCTGCTACACCATACCACTCTCTTTCCTCCCACAAACTCAATCTTCCCATTCCATCTTCTCCACAGCACTATTTTCCCCTCTTAAACCCCCTTCCTAACCCACCCCCCCTTCCTCCCCCTCCCCTCACAAGCATCCCAACACCTCGGCACTACATAGGCCCACTTGTCCTCTTCCTCCCCCCCTCCCTAGATGTCGCCTTGTTAGTCCTCCCTCCAGGACAGCGGCGAAGAGGCTGCGGTCAAGTGTTCCAGATGGCGAGTCCCGTCTGGTCCTGCCTATATACCTGAATGACTGACTTTGACGGGGCGGGTGTGGCGGGGCGAGGCAGGGCGGGGCGGGTTTAGGAGAAATGGACCGGTGTGTTCTCTCAAGTTATGTGTTAGTTAGGAATATTCTCTTCTTCATTATGTTATCCATGTGTTGTGGGTTTTTTCTGAGTTAAGAGATCAATGTTATATAAATCGCTGTCTATTCTAGTAACATGTGCGGCTTGTGTACGAGAATGTTAAGTTGACATTTTTTCTCTAGATAACGTTGTAAGTGTTATATTTCATGCGCACTACACAGATACTTGTGGTCCGAGGAAGTGGTTGATGGGTTGCCTTGACACATACCTACCATACGTTGCCTCAGGTTTACATAGACTGAATAAATATGAAGTGAAGTTTATCGTAATACCAGGGATTGCGTTCAAATGTATTAGTATTTTGTTAAGAATTTGTCCTTTTTTTTGGATATGTTTAGATGTCAATATTAACGACTGATAATTAAGTTAGAAAACACACACACACACACACACACACACACACACACACACACACACACACACACACACACACACACACACACATAGTCAGAGTTCTTCCAGGTGATAAGAACACAAGTGGAGGTGTTTGAAGTGGGTGCCATTGAGTGCCTCGCTACCTCCTCCTCCTCCTCCTCTTCCTCCTCCTCCTCCTCTTCTGGGCCACAGGAGAGAGAGAGAGAGAGAGAGAGAGAGAGAGAGAGAGAGAGAGAGAGAGAGAGAGAGAGAGAGAGAGAGAGAGAGATGGGCAGGTGGCTGGTTGTTGGACGGCTTTGTGAGGGAAGTGGAGTGGATATTGAGAGCCTGAGGAGTGGTGGTGGTGGTGGTGGTGGTGGTGGTGGTGGTGGTGGTGGTGGTGGTGGTGGTGTTATTCCCTGACTGTCACTGTCCCCCTACCCTCCCACCACCACCACCACTCCTCATCCCCAACATGTCCTCCTCTTAGCCATGTTGACACTGTCTCTGATACCGTCACTTCCCCTCCCACCTCTAACCATCCCTCTCCCCTCTCCCTCCCCTCTCCTTCCCCTCTCCTTTCCCCTCCTCTCCCTATAACTAACACACTATTTCCTCCTCCCTTTCATCTCCTCTCATCTTCCTCCTCTCCTTCTCTCCCTCATCTCCCTGGTTTTGCTTTTCTCTCCCTTATTCTCTATCTCCCTTATTCCATCATTGTTTTTTATATTGTTTCGTCACCTACTTCAACACACCCTATACCGCCCACACACACCCATCACACGCCACACGCACATCAACAGCACATTTTCCTTAGCAAGATAATAAAAAAAGAAACAAAGAAATAATTGAAAGAAGAAAAAGAAAAAGTAAAAAAAAAAAATAAAGGACAACAACAACAACAACAACAACAACAACAACAACAACAACAACAACAAGGCAAAGGGAAAAAAATAGTTCCAGCGTTGACTCAGGTGCAAAGAAAAGAAAAGAAAAAAGGAAAAAAAAAAAAAAAAGAGCGAGAGAATTTAGGTGTGAATGGAGGGAACTCAAAGAGGAGACTATGGCGGCTTTTGACCTTCATGGAGCCGAGGCGTGACTAACGGGGTCATTCTAGGTCACGGAGGACGAATGAATGACCTCAATTGCCACTAAAGACCCGAAGAGAGGCTGATTTTAGCGATTTCCTCCCCCCCTTCCCTTCCTCCCTCCCTTCCCCCCTCCCTTCCCCCCTCCCCCTCTCTCTACTCTTAGGTCAGGTCAAAAGGAGGTCAAACACTTACAAACAAGAGCACAAAATAGGTCAGATTTGAAGAGGAGGAGGAGAGGTGAGGACAGGTCACATGCTGAGTGGCGAGAGAGGGAGAGAGAGAGAGAGAGAGAGAGAGAGAGAGAGAGAGAGAGAGAGAGAGAGAGAGAGAGAGAGAGAGAGAGAGAGAGAGAGTAATAATAACAATAAAAATAACAATGATGATAATAATAATAATAATAGTAATGATAATAATAATCGTAATAAAAATAATAATAATGCAAGTACATTACAGTGTGTTAAAAGGAAAGAGGATTAGCATACAGTGTGTGTGTGTGTGTGTGTGTGTGTGTGTGTGTGTGTGTGTGTGTGTGTGTGTGTGTGTGTGTGTGTGTGTGTGTGTGTGTGTGTGTGTGTTAAACAGTCATTCGCTCCAAATAAGCACCGTTGGATTGAGACATTTTCCCTCCATCCCTTCCCTTATACCTCCATCCCTCCCCACCCTCTTTTTCTCTCTCTTGACAAGGCGTTTCAAATCACTTATATTCACCCACCCACGCCACCCACGCCTCCCCCACTTACCACCCCCTTTATCTCCCCTCATCTCCCCCAACACACTTACTTAACCTCCTCCTCTTCCCTTCACCCTCTACCATACCTTGTCTCTCCTCACTATTATCCACTACCTCCTCCTCCAATACTTACACTCATATTTCTCCACCTACACTTTCCTCCTCCTCCTCCTTCTCCTCCTCCTCCTCCTCCTCCTCCTCCTCCTCCTCCTCCTCCTCCTCCTCCTCCTCCTCCTCCTCCTCCTCTAATTAGCGCCATCAATAACACGACGCCACAAAGCCCTTCCGTCACGCTTGTCACCTCTTCGCGTCTCCAAAACACAACCATTTCTCCAAACATAAATTTTCTAAGGCCCATCTTCTCTCTCCCTCTCCCTCTCCCTCTCCCTCTCCCTCTCCCTCCCTACGATTCTTTTTCTCTTCCTCCCCCGCACTCTTTCCCCCTCTCTCTCTCTCTTTCTCTCTCTCTTTCTCGCCCTCTCATCACTTATAAACGAGGTATTGTGTGTGTGTCCATCTCAATAGTCATGTTTTTGGCGTGTTAAAAGTTGAAGGGGAGGAGGTCCGTTTGGGAGGGTTAGGTGTTAGTTAGTTAGTTAGTTAGTTAGTTAGTTGTGTAGTTAGTTATGTATTTAGGTAGTTGGTTGGATATTTAGTGGCTTCCTTTTTCCTTCATTACCTGCCATTCGTTATCAATTATCTTTCTAATGGGTTTGTAAGCTTAATAATGATGGTCGTAACGTAATTAAGTCCCATGTATTGTAATGTTGACCAGCGAGCATGGCAATGAAGAAAAATATATCAGATAACCTATTAGAATATCTATATCAACTTCGTTACTTTATATGATATGTTTTAAGTGTTTTCTAATACAAATAATACTCCAAACACTTCATCAAGACCCTCAGAGTGTGTGTTAAATGTCCTTGGTGTGGCCTAATACTTCTCCGGACGAGCGTGCAGGCTGCCAGATGACCAAAGTGTAGGCGTGTGTCTAAACTCTAGGGGGATGCGCTGCCCTATTTCAGACTCCCATTGTGCGCGCGCGTTTTCTATCTCCATCCAGCCCCTTCCTCCTCCTCCTCCTCCTCCTCCTCCTCCTCCTCTTCTACATCCCCATCCTCCCATCACGTCACTGAGCCTCAATAACCCCCCTCACACCAATAATTAAAAAGAACCCACCCTAGGCCTATAAAGACAGAGGTAGGCTCATTTACTAACATAGGCCTCCTCCTCCTCCTTCTGCTCATAGGGTTCAAGTGGAGGGGCGTAGCGGCTGCCATCCCATAGGCGTGTCGTGAGGTGATGAGCTGCCGGTCACATCAGAGGATTACACTCAGGTGAAGATTATCAACAACACTATATACCTGGATCTACCTGGAGTATTGTGTGTCGTGAGGTAGAGTTGAAAGGACATACTCATTACCACAGTGTTAGTCTCCGTTAATTTGCCTCACCTTTTTAACATTGCGCATGGTACTCCCTCACCACTCCGGGCAGTCACCAGGCACTCCACATTCATCCACCTACACAGGAAGACTGAATAAACTAATCAGGAACCAGCTGTGACCTTACTCCGGGCTCGAACCAAGGCTACCTATAATCTGCAATGGATTCATAGACCGCACTGCCATCCTTGCAACACTACCGCACACTGTTAGGCTTGAGTGTGTACGTGAGGCGCGTTGCTGTAATCAGGGGGGGGAGTTGGGGGTTGGGGGGGTCGTGCATACTAGGAAGCAGGCGGCGTGTGGTGACGAGGCGGGTGGCAGAGGAGGGAGGGACAGTAAGCATCGCCTAGCTAATTAATCAAAAGTGAGGGAGTGTCCATCAGTCTCTGGGTGGCGGGTGATAGGCGGGGCGGGGCAGGGCGGGGCATATCGGTGGCCTCGGCTCTCAGAATACCCGTTGCGCTGCTCCCTCCGAGGCTAAACGACGACGGAAGACGAGGAGGAGGTAAAGGAGAAGATATTGAAGGATGAACGGGCAGGGTGAGGCTTGGCAGGGCAGGGCAGGGCAGGGCAGGGCGTGGCAGGGTGTGGGTGATCCCTGACGGTGGCGCCTCATTTGAATAAGTGTGGACGGGCGCACCAACATCCATCACGCCCGCCCAAGGGTCATTTGTCTCGAGTGATTCTGCACACACGAGTTGTTTGGGTCCCGCCCCTGCGACGCGCTGCCCGCCCCGCCTGATGGATGGTGCCTTGCTGACGATGCTGTTCCTACCCTCTTTTTCCCCTCTCCTCCTCCTCCTCCTCCTCCTCCTCTTAGTTGTCCTCTTTCCCTTGTCTGCTTCCTTTATCTTTACCTCTTCCTCCTCTTTTTCTTACTTTTCTCACCCCTCTTCTCTTGATATGCACCTCCCGCCCCAGCACTTCCTCCTCCTGAACAGCATCACACGGCACCAAGCATCGCAGTGTTCACAAACCTGTCTGGCGTCATGCAGGTACTGAGAGAGAGAGAGAGAGAGAGAGAGAGAGAGAGAGAGAGAGAGAGAGAGAGAGAGAGAGAGAGAGAGGAGAGAGAGAGAGAGAGAGAGAGAGAGAGAGAGAGAGAGATGGTCTGCTCTATGTCGCTCCGTGATATTTTCTTATTAAAACATTCGTCATTCGTCATCTTGGTCACCGTGGTCGAGTGAAGCTTAAGAATGTCAACCTGAAATACGCATGGAGTGATTTCATTCCTCTTCGGTATGATTCCAAACATACCGCAGAGAGAGAGAGAGAGAGAGAGAGAGAGAGAGAGAGAGAGAGAGAGAGAGAGAGAGAGAGAGAGAGAGAGAGAGAGAGAGAGAATACTGAAATAGGCATTAGGTAATTTGGTGGCATCAATTCATCCGGCGAGACATTTGAGTGAGGCGACTCGTCCTGGAATGTCAAGTTTGCATCCGTGATCGGCGGGTTATACAGTCCGTCACGCCTCGTTACTCTGCTCGCCCGCCGCCTCAGTCGATGTTAAAGAAGAAAAGAAAAGGCTCCCTATTATATACTAGTTTGTTATTCTCCAGAAACGAGAAGGTCTTCCTGTGAGGAGAAATAAATGCGTTTAAGTAATATTCTTCTTCTACGACGGCTCGATGCCCCTCCCGCCACACACACACACACACGGCGGGTGACATTCATCATTGTTGCAACGCCCCGCCGCCTTGCACCGAGCTGTGTAATGGCTTTCACGGAAACACACATGTTCCTCAATAACTGACTCTCGGTGACCAGACCTCGCAAGTATGGATCTGTTTTTTAATATGTTTAAGTGTGTTTTGGGTGTGTTTGGGTGGGTATAAGTGTGTTTTGGCGGTGTGTGGGGTGTTTTTGGATGTGTATAAGTGTGTTTTGGGTGTGTTTTGTGGGTGTATAGTTGAAGGAATGTAAAAAGTACTTTTAATAACTTTTAATCGGTTTTAATCAGTTTTAATTCGCTAACAGTTCAAGATATGGAAACCAAATAACACCTATACGTTAAATTGTGTAGAATTAGGATAGGTCATCTCTATCTATGTTTGTCATATGAGACCAGCATTAGCCTGTAAAGTTAAATAATGGTTATTTCATTATTGTTATTAGGCAAGCAAGGGTGAAATACAGTTAGATATTATAGTAATCAGGAAAATAAGGCCAGATTCGTGTTCATCATGACCGAAAACCTCATTGTACCAATTTACATGAGATTCGGAGGTATGGAAATTTGCATGAAATTTTGTAGGGTACACCCTTAGATTTTTTGACATAAATCATATATTTTGAAATAACTCGAAATGTATGGGGTTTACGTAAAAAACGTATATAATATAAAAGAAAGAGCAGAAGACGCTCGTTATATTAAGCTATAGGAAATTGAAATTGGGAAGTAATTAAAGATGTATCAGTGTAAAGTATTATGCAATAATATCTTTTCACATAATTTTAATTTTCTTCATAAGTATTAGAGATTATTGGAAAGATGATGACAGTATGAGGTAGACATTATCAAACTCCATAACTTTATATATATGCAACTTTCCTGTGGGACTAATATTTACGTAGTAAAATGAGGAAAAACTCCTCCGACCTCAATTCTGGTGGAATTTACGGGCCACAAAATGGAAAATACAAAATATTATAGTAATGACAAATCTAATTCCAGATTCGTGATCAGCATGCCCGAGAACCCCTTGGTACCAATTTTCATGAGATTCGGAGGTATGGAAATTTGCATGAAATTTTGTAGGGTACACCCTTAGATTTTTTTACATAAATCATATATTTTGAAATAACTCGAAATTTATGGGATTTACGTAAAAAATGTATTGAATATATAAGAAAGAACAGAAGACGCTCGTTCTATTCAGCCATAGGAAATTTAAACTAAGAAGTAATTAAAGATGTAGCAGTGTAAAGTATTATGCAATAATATCTTTCACATAATTTTAATTTTCTTCATAAGTATTAGAGTTATTGGAAATATGAGGATAGTATTCGATAGACATTATCAAACTCCATAACTTTATATATATGCAATTTTCCTGTAGGACTAATATTTACGTAGTAAAATGAGAAAAAAAACTCCTCCGACCTCAATTCTGGTGGAATTTACGGGCCACAAAATGGAAAATACAAAATACTATAGTAATGACAAATTTAATTCCAGGTTCGTGATCAGCATGCCCGAAAACCCCTTGGTACCAATTTTCATGAGTTGTGTTGTTATATTAACAAAAACCTTAACCTAACCTATAACCTAACTAAAATACGTTTTCCCATCCCTTGGCTGAAATCAGATTTTTTTCAATAACTCCAAAAGTATGAGGTTTACGTCAAAAATGTATAGAATAGTCAAGAAAGAGTAAAAGACGTGCATTCTATTGAGCTTTAGTAAAATGGAATTGGAATGTAAGTAAAGACTGAACTATCTCCCATGAAATCCCATGGTCTCATCATTATCTTCAGCAATTGATGCAGAGAATTTACCATCTCATAACTTTACAGATGTTCATGAATATTTCTTTATTGGCAGCTAAATGAAGGAAAATAGTTTGCGATTACTCTTCCACACGATATTGAACGTGATTCTTTTTAACAGTGAGCCTCGTAAATGACAACTCCGTGTTCTTTTATTTAAGTCACCTTACACGTGGGACAATTATTAACCAATTCACCAAGAACTGAATAATGTTTTACTAAACTTAACAAATCATGCATATAAAAATATAATTAACAAAGAATAGTCATGATCGTTTGAAATAAGTATGTTATTAATGCTGTTAAAATAATCCCACCTGATCGAGCCTTCAACCAAAACATTGTTGATCACGCTGGCGCCGCAGCATGGTGGGGACGGCACGTGCAGGCCACCAGTGCTCCTACCGTAGTGGATAGTGTTGTAGTAGTGAATAGTAAACATACAAGGGATACAGGAACAAAGGGAAGGAACCCAGACAGTGATCAAAGTTTAAACAGGCCACGAGAACAATACTACACCATGGTGGCGGCGGTGCAGGCCGTGCAGGCAGACAGGCTGCCTGCCATGAACGTGCCCCGTGATGTGCTGGACGCCTTTGATGGCTTGACTGCAAGTGATGACAAGAAGCGGACAGGTGCAGCTATGTTGATCCTGCACCATGTGGACCAGGTGCTGCGGGAGGCGGGCCAAGTGAGTGTAAGGGTCACCTCACCTAATAATTAATATTTTTATATTGTTGTCAATTTAAGAAACATTTTCACAACATTTCATAAGAAATTACTGTTATTGATGAAATAATTTGCCTAATCAGCAAACTTACATTTACACAACCACCACATCAGTAAGATATCATCTAACACTGTCATGTCACAGACTAACCATACATTGCCCTTCACTCACACGTGTACTAATGAGATCTACTTTGGTGCCCCAGGAGAAGGAGATGCCAGCGGGTGTGAAGTATATAGTGCAAAGGCTGGTGTCTGGCCTTGCCTCCACTCGTCTTAAAGCAAGGGAGGGATACTTCTCTGCCCTCTGCTTCATCCTCCGCATCCACCCATCTTTCTTCAACCCTCCCTTCGTCCTCTCCCTCCTGACAAACAAGAAAACTGCAACCATGAAAGCTGCCACCAAGGATGTAAGTGTTTGTCTCTGGTTTTAAGTGTGTACGTACAGGTAGTATTTGGTGTGCTTCATTATGTAGCTTCTCAAAGAACAGCAGTAACACATTTTTTTTATCATTGTGTCACCTCAGACTTTGCCTCTCCTCTTTTTTGTGTACATACATGAAAAAAGTAGATGATTGAAGAAGAAAAAAAGCTTGATATTCTATTCAACAGTTATATTAGTGACTGAGGTACACTTACCCTACATCAAACATGCAAAGGTAAAACTATGGATTAAGAAATGTTTCCTTGATCCTCAATTCCACCCGACCTACTGAGTGTGTTGCTGCAGGAAATGCGGGACCAACTTGTGGCTGAGCTATTGCTGTGCGGTGCGGTGGTGCGGTCAGGACGTGCTCGCCGCGCCCCCGAGGTGATGCAGCGGGTGGTGAACCAACTGTGTGCAATGCGGATCAAGAAGAGCTACCTGGACATCACCGCCACACAGTTCCTTGTTAACCTGATGGAAAGTGTGAGTGTCTGGGTGTGGTTTATGTTGGTTTTATTGAACATTTAGTTACCATATTAGTATTAGAGGAGGAAGTACAGTAAGGAATCTATTTAACACAAAGTTATTTATCATTGTCAATTTAATGTGGTAATCATAATGTTATTGAATCCTCTCTATTCAGTGCGAGTTGAATCTAGCGCCAGTTCCCACTCTATTGAACTGACAGTGTTGCAGTGTGGTTGTTGTGAAACCAAGCGCCCTGTATTATATTATTTTTTTTAAGACAAAACACAAAAGAAAAACTTTGCAAAATCAATTTAAAGCAACCTCTCAAGAAACCTATCTCTCTTTAGATTAATTTCCCTCTGTACAACAATATTTACTTTTCTTTTCATCCATCCATCTTAACCTGCCTTCCTTCCTTTCCTGCTGTAGGTTGAGGGAGATACAATGCATAATGAGGTGTGGGAAAGCCTTCAAGCAGAACTGAAGATCTCCGTGGCAGAGCTGTCTCCAAGCCAGCTATGGATGCGGTTGGTACTACTGAGGAAGCACCGTGCATCCCCCCCGGTCTGGCTCACCTCCACACTGGCACCCAAGAACCATGTGGCGCTGGGCCACACACTCATGGTGAGGCTGTGACTGGGGATGAGGGTGCTGGAGGGCATATTGTGTGCCGCTGTGTGAAGGAGGGTGTGTGGCTGTGACTGAGAGAAAGTGACTTGTTTGGGTGTGTGTGGGAGGGAGAGGGAGAAGTGCTGTCATGTTAAGTAAACAACCATCAAGGTAAAGGTTAAAAAAGTGTATTTCACGTGGGAATATAACGACACATCACCTCAAGAACGTCACATCATTGTCATCACACCAACCAGCACACCATTGCCTTCATCACTTTATGACTTTACATAATCAGAGATATCTTCGTCATTGAGTTGTAGTGATGCTGATGACCCTTTATGTAATCCCAACAGCAAAAAACCACCACTGACCTGCCGAAGGTTCACCCAGTCTTAGAGGAGCTAGTGTCCAGTCTGGCAGCTTCCCGAGACTCCTCCTCCACCTCCTCCCTGCTCATAAAGTTCTGGCAAGTGACTGTGGAGCCGCTGCAAGGACACACCTCCCCAGGGAAGCTGCAGATCCTCTTCCACCTCCTGAGGGTGAGTGGTGTGCCTCAACTACAGTGGTTTGGAGTTATCGTGTCATTGTATTGAGAGAATTTGTTGGATAAACTGTTTGTTATAGTTCCAGTAAGTATGTTTGATGTTAATAGTTCTCCCTCCTCTCCCTCCCTTAGTATATGGTGCCACACTTGAGGACGGCAGCAGAGTTCAAGGGGGTGGTGACATCCTCCTTCGTGGCACTTCTACTCAACTCCCTCTCACAGTCTGTGTATGACCTGAAGGAGGCCGCCAGGGGGGTCACCTCAGCTTTTGTGCAACTGGTTAAAGATAATCAGAATGAGTCTGGGTAAGGAGAATCATGAACTGGGTGTTGAGGATGGGTGGCATGGAGCTCCTGTGGGTGTAGGTGTCATCTCAGTGTGGCAGGTGTAGGTGTAGGCTGTGTAGGTTAATTGTTTCATAGTACATTGTGATCCATGGCTGTGTTTAGATGATATTGATTTGATTTTATTTACTTTGTGTCGTATTCACCTCGTACAATTGTTTGGCAGTGACCTCCAGCTGGCCGTGGTGAGGGCGCTGGTCACCCCGCCGGGCAGTGTGAGGTTTGACCAGCTGGCAGGACACAAGGTGCTGGCATTGATGGTTCCTCTCTTCACCTTCAAAACTCTCAAAGGTGTCACCAAGACTCTCCTGGAGGTGGTGAACAAGGTGTGTGCATGTGTGTGTGTGTATGTGTGTATGTGTGTATTTACCTAGTTGTAGTATAAAAGGCCTAAGCTATACTCATGTGGTCCTTATTCCGTATCTTTATTTGTCCAGTCTTTCCTGTATTTGTTGTACTTTCTTTGCCATTACCACCAGCCAATTCTCGTAATGCCAGTTCTGCTTCAAACCTCATTTTTCACTCGGTTATTCCACACGCAAGATGCAGACACATGACTTAAAACCACACCTGTCTGTCAAATTCTACAAGTCAACTTACAAAATTGTTATCTTTTAGAGTAAGACAGACAGAGATAATGATAGTTCCCTCAATTATTTTTTTCCGTCAACCCCAGCCGGTGAAGGACTTGGAGGTGGCCAACAGGAACTATGCATCCCACACCCTCGGCAACCTGCTGGCACAACCCCGGGCCTGCACACCTGAGGCAGCCACCTGGAAGAAGAAGCAGCTCATGTTCCTCCTGAAGGCTGTGGTCCTGGTGCCGGCGCAGCAGAAGGAAGGTGACACCAGTAAGGATGCATTCTTCAAGTGAGTGATGTCTTAAACTGTTTATTTTTGCTTTTTGTGGAAGAAATACAGAGATATCATCATTTTTTTTATTTATTTATTTGTTACTAGTTTTTTATCGTATCAATTTTGTTATTTGCATCTCTGTTTCAACCTTTTCATCTCACTCTTTGTGTTTGAGGAGAAGTACCAAGATTTGCTCAGTAAAAATCATCATCTTATCCTTCCCATAAAACTGCTTTTAACTCTCCTACTCGTGCTTACTTTTCTTAATATTTGTTCTAGTTCCCTGGTTCTTTCTGCTGTTTACATTGGTGCTTGCTGTGGTTTTCAGGGCCCTTGGTAAGCAGGTGGGGCACATCAGGGAGTACAACAGCATCCTGCTGAGCCTGGTGGAGGAGGTGGATGGTGAGCTGAAGGCGCTGGAGGCTGCCGGCTCCCCCTCACCTCTGAATGACAAAGGGAAGGAGCAGTGGTCTCGTGTCAACTCAAGGCTGGCGATTCTCAAGGGCAAGGAGTACGAAGAGGGAACAGAGGCAGACTTAGCCAAGACTGTCTTTCAGGTGTGTGTTTTTCATGTGACTTTGTGGTTTAAAGTGTGTTACTCCCTTATAGTGATTCATATACCACTGCTACTACCTCTTTCTCCTATCATGTAAAGGAGGAGCTTTATCCACTAAACATTCACAGTAAAGGTTAGCTAATTTGCCTCTTTTTTTTATGATTGCAAAGTTATATGATGTCCGTGTAAGGAATTAAGATGCATTGATGAGGCAGTGTTTAGGACGGTGGTGTTATGAGTATTTTCTTCTCCTTTGTGCAGGTGTTGTACTGCCAGATGGCACTCCACCTCTTTGTTGACGTGACAGCAGCCACGGAGAGCATCGAGGAGTTCATCACATGCCACAAGGAGGTGATGAAACTTGGCATGCTCAAGGGTGATGAAGAGGAGGAGGAGGAGGAGGAAGAAGGAGCGGAAGACCAACCTAACTGGGTGGAGGTGGTGACGGAGCTTCTGCTGAGCCTCATGACGCAGGAGATGCATCTTTTCCGCAGTGTTGTTCAGGGACTCTTCTGGTGGGTGGCTCAAGGCAGAGATGTGTGTTGTGTGCACGTGTGTGTGTGTTGTTATTTCTGTGGATACGACAGGAAATATAATAAGCATCATTATAAAAGTACACCTTTCTTTGCTTATCTTTCATCATACTCTTTTGTGTCAAGTATTAACCTTCAATCACACACAAATAGAGAGAAGCGATGCAGTAATAAAAACATAAGGATGATGTAAATACCTTAACACCCCCTCCCTCCACCTTCCTTCCCTCTCCAGGCTCCTGACACCCTTGATGACGGCCACAGCACTCACCCTCCTGACAGACGTCCTGGATACTGAGAAGGCCCGGCAGCTGGTGAAGAAGGAGGGCGAGGAGGGAGACGAAGAAGATGAAGATGATGACGAGGAGAAGGAAGGGAGTGATGATGACGAGGAGAAGGAAGGAAGCGATGATGATGGTGATGATGAGGAAGAAGATAGTGATGGTGATGATGATGATGATGATAAGGAAGAGGAAGAGTGTGGTGAGGATGAGGACCCGAACCTCTTTACCCTGAAGAAGAAAATGCTTGATGTTACTGGTGGTGGTATTGATGTTAGTGTCTGTTTATTGTTTTTGCTTCTCTCTCTCTCTCTCTCTCTCTCTCTCTCTCTCTCTCTCTCTCTCTCTCTCTCTCTCTTTCTCTCTCTCTCTCTCTCTCTCTCTTTTTTGTCTGCTTTCCATGGCATTACATACATCTCGTAATATGCATTTATATCCACACCTTATACTCTTTTTCCTGTCCCTTTCTTGTCTCTTCCTTTCTTCTTAATCATTACCATTGTGGCTGCTCCTGATTTTTTTCTTCCCACTCCTTCGTTATTGATGTGTTTATGTTTATTGTGTGGCTCTTCAATTTATGTTATGTTAAGTGTTCTAGCAGCAAGTGTCACTGTTACTATAAGGTTATTGTCACACCACCACAACCACAACCACCACCACCACCACCACCACCACCACCACCACCACCACCACCACCACCACCACCACCACCACCACACCTCCTTTCCTCCCTTCCTGCAGGTGGATGTAGACATGGACACAGTGCCTCAGGAAGAGCTGGATCGCCTGGACGAGCGTCTCGGTGCCCTGCTGGCTGAGTACCAAGGGATGAACCCAACCAGGAAGAAGAAGAAGAAGAGGAAGAAGGCTGGAGGGGGCGGCAGCGACGATGGACCACAGCTCTCGGCAGACGAACAGAGCCTCATGCACTTCCAGACCAGGTGAGGGTGATAGGTTAATAGATGTGTGTATGTATTAAGTCTCACTCATCACTACACTCACTCACACCACCTCATCTCTCCCTTATCACCTCACACCACCTCTCCTCTTCTGTGATTTTAACAACAACTTGGATTAAAAGTAGATACAGAGACAGGATCTAAATTTGGTAAACTACTTCATAGATACATTGCCACACGCATCCCACACTACAACCTCTCCCTCTTTACCTACCCAGACAGCATCACATCTAACCCCTCTCCATTCACATCACTTCATCCCCTCAACACAACCCTAGGGACTCTTGCTGTTTGTGTTCCCTTGTATTCCCTTGTAACACAGCACCTTTCCCTCATCAACAGAGTGTGTGACATGCTTATAGTGTACATCAAGGCAGCTCCCAGCATGGCCCTGCAGATGGGGCTGGTGAACCCAATCTTCAAGGCACTGAGGACGGCAGACCTGGACGGGCGGCAGAAGGACCTCCAGAACAAGCTAGCGTGAGTCTGTTGTGGAAGGAGAAGGAATGGATGATAAGCAATGGTGGAAGGACATGAAGAGCAAGCTAGTTTGAGTCTATATTGGATGAGTGTGGATGAGAGAAACAGGAAGATGAGTGGATGAATATGGTGAGGAAAGGAGAGTGAGGAAGTGGATGATGTAGTTTTGGTATACTTAGTTTAGATTAGAATGGAGGAGTAGTGCAAGGAAGGATAAAGGAAATGTAGAAAAATAGGATGAAGGAGGAAGTGTGGAAGAAAAGAATGAGTGAGAAATTAGAGATGAAATTTGTAAGGAAATGAGAAGGAATAAATGAAGTCATGAATTTAAACAAAGGTGAAGAAGAGCTCAGAGTAGATGGAATTCCTTGTAAATTTATACGCAGCTGATAGGAAAATGATTAGTATGGCAAGGAGAAGAATCCCACCTCATAACAACCTTACATCCACAGGAACGTCATTACTGCCTTGGAAAAGAAGAAAAAGTTCAACGCCATTGGTGAGATCAGTATAGACACCTGGAAAGAGACGGTCAACGAGTTCTTCTCCTTCACCTGCCAGAGTGAGTACTTAAAGGGTGAAGACTGTATTATTCTCTCTCTCTCTCTCGCTCAATCGCTCAACAGGCATTGGCATCTTTCCTTTACTGTTAAGAAGAAACAATGTCTGTCATACTTTGTCAAACATCTCCTTAACCAGTCTCTACTTTCTCCCTTTATCTCGCCATCCTCTCTCCTGCAGTGCCCTGAGAGGTTCCTGTCGGTGGGTCAGTCGTGTTACTCCCAGCTGATGCACTGCGGCCGTCTGCTGCTGGGGACGGACGAGGAGGCGATGAAGAAGCCTGATAACTTCCTCACCACCACGTACGTCAGCCACCTGGAGACGTTCTTTACGAAGAAGTGAGTCCACCCGTAGTACTGTCTTGGTGTGGTTGGTTCGGGTCGTTACTGTTGTTAGCTGTGGTTTGTGTTGACGGGGAGTTGTTCAGTGGAAGGTTAGGCTTTTGTTGTTGAGTGTAGAGTAAACCTTGTGTATGTGAACCTCATTTTATGTCTGTTCATGTATTTATTTGTTATTATTATTATTATTTCATTTTCATTTATTTATTATTATTTTTTGGCTGTCCTGAGCATGTCTTGAGCTATGAAGATACAGAAAATTTATAGGAAACAAAGGAACATAATTTAACACGTGTCCTCTTAACTTTTCTCTCCTCTTATTATTATATCTTCCTTTCTTGTAGTTTTATCTTTTATATTTTAATTCCTTCCTCCTCCCCATCCCAGCCACCATCTTCCGAAGGTGCAGCCGTTCTGTGAGCCTTGCACCTACACCATGGGGGGACTGTGGCAGGTGGCGGCAACCTTAGTACGCTTTGCCTTTGACCCCGAGGTGAAGGTACACAAGCAGGCCCAGGCACTCAAGACCCTGCAGCAGCTGTACGCCAACAAGACTCTGCAAGGGGAACGCAGCAGACCCGAGACAGCAGCAGTAGAGCAAGACCTATCCAGTAAAGTGCTCAAGGTGGGTTTAGGTGGAGTAAAGGTTATACTGGAGAGTTGTGACAGTGGTGGAGATATTGTCTTGGGTATTGATTGTATTTTAAGGTGGCTTAGAAAGTATTGGGTTATAAACTTGGTGGTACTTGCATTCATTGAACTGAGGTTTGAATATTTTTGTTATTGCGCAACCTCTTTTGCCTGTAGAGTTCTTAATAGAAGGAGTGAATTAGTGAAAAAACATTATTAGACTACATGGTTATTTATATATTTAATTATTTTTATTTTAGGAAGTATATAGAAAAACTATGATCTTTTATTTGTTTATTTTTTACTCCCTTGATTTACAATAAAACTATATGACTGACATTGAATTGATAAGTAATAACAGATACATTTTTGATGGTTCCAGGCTTTGAGTTCAATGCAGAGCCCAATCAACGGTCTGTTTGTGGCCAACCTCTTCAGGCTCCTACACAACATCCTTCAGGTAGGCACACCCACGCCCATCCAGCTCAGGCTCACCCTATTATATTGCCCCAATCAATGAAGTGTATATATGCATGCTCATGGTATTAGAATGCTACAAAAATACTGAGAATATATGTAAATAAAAGAATTAAGTAAAACAATTTGCAAATGCACCAGTCTATGAATATGAGATAAAGTAGGTTATCATTTTATGGGAAGCTGTGTATAATTAGACATAAACTGGGCGATGATTAGATTCCTGCTTTTTTTGTAGGGGGAAGTGGAAATGGCCAGTTGTGTAAAAAAAAAGAAAAAAAGGATTGTGTACATATATAGTGTGCACCTTCACATCCCTTTCCTTTTCTTTGTGTTCCAGATGGACAGGCGTACAGGGTCTCCGCCCAACCTGGCCTGGGAGGAGCTGCGAGGGAGTGTGGAAGCCTTCAGGGAGCGCATCTCTAAGACTGCCCTCAAACCCTTCCGCAAGGAGTACAATGTGTTCAACGAGGCACTGAGAGGCTTCTTGTGAGTGTGTGCTAGATGGTGGTGTTGATTATTACTCCTTATTTTTTTTATAGTGTTGGTGATTGTGTTGCTTTTCATTCACCATTTCCATTATTGTCATCATCCTTTTCCTCATATTGATGTTTAAGTGCTAGTGTTTATTCATCATTGCCATTATCATTGTCCTTTCCCTCCTCCACCATCATTATATTAACTTCAACATTATTTGGGCATGGGAAAAATAGTGGCCAAGGAAAACAAGATGAGAAGAGCACAGGTGGCCCGGTGGTGTAGTGGTTAGTGCACTCGGCTTAACCTAGAGATTCTGGGTCCAATGTAGGCAAAATGGGTTTGTCTTCTTAATCGCCATAACCCTTGCTCACCTAGCAGCTAGTAAATAGGTACAGGAGTAAGCCGAGGGTTTGTGACGTTGAAATTCCGGTAGGCAGGGAAATCCTATCCTCCTGTATTTGTGAATGAAGTGTGTGTGTGTGTCGGGTGCTCCCTCTATGAGACCAGCAATGGTCTACGCCACACCCTCAGAGGTAAAACAGGTGTGGTATATAAAAAAAATATATATATATAGATATATTTATGCATTGGTATCACTTCAAATGTGCAGGAAACCGCATCCTTTAAAAACATAGATTATCATTATCATGCCGCTTGTAAATTGTGTGAATGTGAATGTGAGTAGAGGTTTAGTGGTGTATGTATGTATTTAAAAAGTTATAATTCATCATTGTTATAGTTTCCTATTAATTTTCAGTGATGTAGAATTCTCTTGTTGAGGTTCTTTCTTAGATACCACCTCACACTTGCAGGAAAAGAGTAGTCGTATAAAAATATAATACTACATGCTTATTTTCTTTCTATTATAGCAATGTCAAAAAAGGCCTAAAGAAACAAGGAGTGAAGAGAAGAGCTGGAGACCTGAACGAAAGTGGTAACCAGCAGGAAAATCAGATAAAGAAGACGAAAAAGGAGAAGAAAAACAGCCTCACCAACAACACAAGTCCTCTTAATGCTGAAGGAGGAAAAGAAGAGAAGAAGAAGAAAAAGAAAAACAAAAAGAACATTATAGGAAAGATAGCCATCGATGAAGACAACAAAGATACTCAGAATGGAGACGACACAAGCAAGAAAGAGGAAGAAAACGGTGAAAATACTCCAAAAAAGGTGATGGTTAATGGAGACGACAGTAACACACTCAATGGGGGACAAGAAAATGAAGAAAAGACAGTCTCGAAAAAGAAAAAGAAGAAGGAGAAGAAGGACAAGGTAAGCAACAGTGAAGAAAGCAGTAGTGTGATAAACCAAGAAGAAATTGTAGAAAAGAAGAAGAAGAAGAAGAAAAAGGACAAACTCGCGAGCACCCCAGACACTACCGAGGATAACAGTGTTCCCCAAACTCAGGATAACCTTGATGAGGAAAGGGAAGGACAAGGAGAGAAGAAGAAAAAGAAAAAGAAACTTGCTGTGAAGAGTAAACAAGAACAGGAGGAAGAGGAGAAGGCAGCTACCAGAGAAGAAGAACAGACTGCTCCCTCTGCCGTCACCACTGAACCTACCCCTAAGAAGAAGAAGAAAAAAAAAAGTGCAATAGAGGTAAATGGCAAAATGTAATTGAGAGGTTGTAATTTTCATATCTACCTGTCTTCCTGCAGAGAAATAATAATAAAGAAAATTTATCCGTTTTCCTTTCTTCTTTTCTTTCTCATTGTGACTTTTCATTGTATTTATTTATGTGTTTCCCCTTTCATGATGAGTGCTGTAAGTGAAATTAAAATGCTGTGCATTTTTACATGATTAAGTCAAGGCCATTGTGTTCTGCTTTTAGTATTATTTTATCATAGTTGTCTTTATGACTGAATGTTTTTGACACATTACTTCTTCCTGTAACACATTCCACTAATCTGTTGTCATGTCTGGAAAACAATTTATTATTTGGTTAGACATGGAAAGAATGGAAGAGACAGGTTTGTGAAGAGGATCGGTGTGAGGTTGAGAGATGGATAGACAGTGTGAAAAGAGCATTGAATGAAAGAGGAATATCTGTGGAGCACAGAAGAGGTGAGTGGAGAGTAGTAAATAATGACCAGTTCGACATCCTTTGGATGAGGCTTCCACACATCTGATGTGATCTGTTGATCAGATTAGAGAAAGGGTCTCCATATAAAGTGGCAAAGGTAAACCAGCTTTTGCTGATGCAGAGATCACGCCCACCTTGGTCCCCACTGCGAGACTGGCGACCTACTGTGCAGTGTATGCGGGGTATGGTGTCTTGTCTAAGGGCCTAAAGGCTAGGTGAGAGGAATGCATATGTATGTATGAATGGGAGTGTATTTTTGTGTGCCTTGTCTCGGCAACCATCTTTAGAACGATGTCGGCCTGGTATAAAAGAGATTATTAGTATCATTATTACTTTAAAATATCCTTATCACTATTATTACCATTATACACTTATCTTTATCTAGGGTTCCTTCACACAATGTTGCCAACTAGTGCACTGAAAACCAGAGCCAGATAGGCGAAAACATCATCCAGTAACAGTCTAGTTCTACATCTAATGGCTATTATTCCCCAATTAATAATTTTCATCACACAGTGTTGTCTGCCATACTGTAAATAATACAGTTTATTGTAGCAAGTCGTTGATATTGAGCCTCATCATTAACTGTAACAGCAAGAATCCGGGTAATTATTTGTATGAAAAACCCTCCGTTATTTCAGAAAACAAGCATTTATATACTAACTAGAAAGCCACTTGAACACTGTTGAAGACATGTTGATACAACGTACTTTAATAATGCAGGAAACCATATATTGAGGGTTCCTAATATGAATCTAAGCCGAACTTCAATCACAATTAGAAAAAATATAATAAAACCTTATATGAATAATGGTCTTCATGCTCCAGGACAGGGTCACCTTAGTCCACTCTTGTATACATGAACCAAATTAGTACAATATATGTATTTTGGTGGTGTATTAAATCCCATAATTTTAGTACGTATCCCACTAACATAATACCGACAGTACTTGAACGGCAAGATTTCTTTACCACAACCTTGCATCATCAAAGCACACCACTTTGTTGGCTCCCCAGTAAGGACGAGGACAAACACTTCTCCCTTCACAGGCTTAAGTTGAACCTTGGCCTCGTGTTCCTATGTCGGGATGTGACACGCGTGGAGGGAGGCCTGCGTCCGCGCTGACATGGATGTGACGTTGAATACCCATTAAGAAAAAAAAATAAGAAAAGTGTAATTTTAGTTACTCCCGCAGGTGTTATACTTTCTCCTGGATTGATGTAAATGGTTATTTTAATTGATATACTGAGTGGTCGAGGCGGGGTCAGAGTCAATGAGTCGTAGGCTTGGCAGCGAGGTGGCGGCGGAACAATTTTACCCAAGATGTCCAGGATTTACTGCTACACCGGTTCATGTCCGCAATAACCGATGCTTATGCTTACAACTCCTGTTTTTTCTTAATAATAAAAATATACCTGTTAATTAGATGAGGTTAATGAAGGTATAATTCCTAGGTTAATAGCGTGGTGTGTGTGGCAGCAGCAGCAGCAGCACGCCGAGGCCAAGGGCGGCGAGACTCCCTCACTCTCGCCGGGCTACAGACAACATGGCAGGGTTCTACGATGATCAGTTTTCCCGGTAAGCTTAAACTATTTTCGCCACCACGCGCCTGTCAACGGCTTATTCACATTGAGAGGTGACTTGTGATAACCTTGAGGAACGGAAGCATATGGTTTGCTTCCCCAAGAGTGTGGTTTCATTCGTAAAAAGGGAGAAATTGCGGTGATACTGTTCGCGCTGCTAGGTGTCTCCTGCTGTTATTTTCGTGGCTTATTGCCTCGTTGCTGCGTTCTGAGCTGTCTGAGTGGCATCGCTGCGTGCATGCTACTCTTAAATTACGAGTGTGTGGCTATGGATTGTTTGCATTGTTTGATTCAAGTCCATTTAAGGGAATGACGGTGTGAGGAGCATGTTTGTTTTGGGTCCAGATTGTCCTTCCATCACCAAAAAATGCACATCGCCTGATAACCCTAAATTTACTTTCCCCAGATTATTACCTTTTCATGGCAGCATCTGTGAAGCTCCTCGCGAATATGAGCTGTCAACATGATTTTCTTACTTTATTGGGTACTAGTTAATCACACTTTGCCAGAATTGCTGCATTTTTAATTAATTAGCTTTTTCCCTCACCAGCTAATGATGACAGCCGCCCATTAGCCCATTAGGCATAGCTACCTAATGGAAGACTTTCATCATTATGTAGTTATAGTGCACTATTTCATACACTTGCCATGATCCTGCTGTATTTATTCTTTCATTAGTGTTATAGCACTAGATACATGTATATTTGTGGTGTGCAGTTTGGTGTAGTCTACTATGGTGCTGTTATCCTTATTTTGCAGATGCTCTTCCACCTGACAAGTAAAATCGGGAGTATTTGTGTAGTGTTGCTCTCATTAATCTCAATTGTATTTCCTATTCTTCTAATCAGTTCTAATTGTACTTACATTTAGTTTCCAATATGTCTGCCTTCTTATTATGGTTAATAATATCCTAGCAGAACTATATGGTTTATAGCTACCTAGTTCAGGGGATTATTTAATCACCTTTTTTTTTTTTTGGTTAAGAGATTTACATTACGCCCCTTAATTTTAAAGTGGAGGTGTAGAGCAACTCTCCACAATTACCATACTAGGTTGATAACATCTAGAGCATTATGAGGGATGGAGCCGTCCTATTGTTAGGTTACATTTATATTGACTTATATCCTGAACACCCGGTCCTTGGAACTCCCCATAGTGGGTGGGCACAGGAGTGTTCACTAGCTCCCATCCATACATCCAGTGTGTCAGGAACCCAGAACATGCCAGATATGTGATTAGTTTTACCTTACATTGTATTTTTTATTGAACCTTGAAACCTCATGGAAATGGCTTCTCAAGTGAAATGAGAAAAATGAACTTTGCAAAACTTGAATCATGGTTGGAGTTCAAACTAACACTATTTGCAAGAGAGTTCTCACTAAATAAAATTGCTAAAATTATATATATATATTTTTTACTTCTAATAAAACGTGCATTTCCAAGAATGTTCAAGGTTAGGTACATTTAGAATAAGGTAAGAGTGTAAGTAATACTGATGTGTTTTGGAAAATACTGTTTGATGCATGAAATTAAATTCAAACATTTTTGGGTGATGTTTTGCACATTAAGGCTTTTAGTTAAGCAGACCAGAGTGGGAGTCATTTAATGTTTGTTTGTGAAGATTGAGAGTATGACTGCCCTAAAAGAGATTAAATGGCATACCACTGCTTCAGTAGGAACCAAACGAGGCTCAGTATAGATGCTGTTTGGAGTAGTGTTCATGTAGGTTGTTTGTGAATGCAATTTGAAGCTGAAAAGCTGGAAATGATTTCTTGTTGGTTGGTACAGACTCAGGTTGGCACTTCTTGTGATCTTAGACGTCAACTATAGGCAGTAAAGACCATATTGATGTTACCTTGCACAACTGAATTCAAGTGATCCTGATGTAAGATAAAGGTGTATTCTTATCAAGTGGGTGCAGCTGGCTTATGATTTTCGGAACTCCAATGTAATGCTTATTGTTTTGAGAAATACTATGAATGGAACCTCTGACAGGACACTAAGGTAATAAAAAAGTGGAAGATGAAGTGAAATTAAGGGTAAGTAAGACATGAAGGCCACTTGGAAGATGGAAAGATAGGGTAGAATAGTACATGCATGAAAAAGGTGTTTCAGAATCTATCAGGTAATGTAGAAATATAACACTCAATTCTGTAGAGCATTATGGTGAAGATGTAAATGAATACCTCAGAAACTATAGATAGATGAATATATAACCGTATGTCTCAGTACATTAGCACATTAAACATGGAAATATGGAAGTTGTAGTTAGAGATGAACAATATGACAATAGTGAAAACTGTGTTGTGATGCATTAACCTCATTGACCTTTGTGGTGAACGTAATGGTTGTGGTGGTGGTGGTAGGGGGACTCCAGGCCTGGCCATGCACATTAGGCACCTGCTATTTTGATGGTTTGTTTACCATGGAGTGTTATGGTAAGTCAAGCAAGGGAATAACTAGTCTTGTTGATTAGAAAGGAAAATGTACCTTAACTATAAGATATTTGATCATTCTAAGGTGATAGTGATGAATAACTTAATTCAAACTATCCATGTCTTTCTGTGATATGAAAGAAAAATTAACATTTCCATTCGGTATTGTTTTGTGTTCACATCAGTGACCACACACACACACACACACACACACACACCGCTCTTGTGGTTGTGAATGACTCCCGCCTGTCACCTTGCAAGGTGTGGGTTCAAACCTTTGCTAAGGATTTTTCACTGACGGAGCAGTTACTGTCCTCCTTGAGCAAGGGGATGGAGGTGTCCGATGTGTGAGAGGTCTCAGCCTTACCCATAAATCCGTCTCTATGAGCTCTGAGCTCTTTTGGGGAGGGTAATGGCTGACGATCACAAATCCAGTGCATGATCCTCCAGACCATGGTGAATAACACACACACACACACGTTATCACTTTCACTTAGCTGCCCAAACCATGACAAGTACCTCTTTCTGACACTCCTCCTTTCCTTCCCTCAGAAACAGTTATCGAGGGGGTGGGGCCGGTGGCGGTGGCACTGGTGGGCGGTACAGTGAGGGAGGAGGACGATCATACGGTGGTCAGCGTGCCCGGAAGCCGCTGCCAACTGAGCCTCCCTACACCGCCTATGTAGGCAATCTGCCACAAGGCATAGTGCAGGGCGACATTGACCAGATCTTCAAGGAGCAGAGGGTGAGCACTGGTGTTAATGATGGTTGTTTGGGATTCAATGTCAAAGATAAGAGATGATAATAAGTTTAATGTTTGTGTCATCTGTTATTGCTTTGTCTTCTTTGTATTCGCTCTTAATCATGTTATTTCACTAGTTCTTTCTCTTCTTAACTGTTATTTTTTTTACATGTTCATCCCCTTCCAGGTCTTCTCCATCCAGTGCACTTGTCACTCTCTATACACCATCCTTCCCTTGGCCTCCTTTCCTGCACCTTTCTCATTCCTCACTTACTCTTCCCTTCCCTCTCTCCCTCTTCCCAGCAGGTACCTATCTCTCCTTTCCTCCCATTACCCTCCCTCCCAGCAGCAAAGTGATATTTTCTTCAATCCTTTCCCTCCATTCCTTTCCTACAGGTCTTCCTCTCTGTTATAGATCCATTCAAGTCTATGCTCTCATTTTCCTTTTTTCCTCTTTCTTTTCCTCCCTCTATCTTAAGTTTCCCCTCCCTTCTCCTACCTCAACCCTTTACTTTCTCCTTCTAACACTCACTCACTTACTCCTTCACTCCTTTCCTTTCCCCTTTTCCCCTCCTCTGAACCAAACACACGCCACTGACCTACTACTCTCACCCTCCTGCCTTCCAGTCCTCTCACTCACTCTTCCTCCCCAAAGGTTCGCTCGGTGAGGCTGGTGCATGACAATGACACCGGCAAGTTCAAGGGCTTCTGCTACGTTGAGTTTGAGGACGTGCAGAGCCTGGATGATGCACTTAACTTTGATGGAGCGATATTTGTTGACAAGAACATCAGGGTGGATATAGCAGGTGAGGATGTGGTGTTGGTGGTGTTGTTTGATTTGTGTGTGTGTATGTGTGTCTATCCTCTTTTTCTATGTGGCTATGTTTGTTTTTCTTTCTAGTTTTTTAATTTTTTAATTTTATTTATTTATTTATATTTTTTTTCTCAAATTTTTTTCCAGGTTTCATTCCTTCCTTCAATCATTTTCTTTTCTAGTTCCTATTAAAATTTTTCTTTATATGAACTTTATCAACTCATTTGGAGTTGATAATATACATAGACCATTTATCATTACCTTTGTAAAAGGCAAAGGTTTGAGCAGTATGTAAGGTGTATAGCACACTTGAGAGGGTGTTAATTAAGTACCAGGTAGCATAACAAGGTTCCTACAGGAATAAGGAAGGATTTTATGATACCAGCACCATGTCTTCTCTCTTTGTACAGAGTCTCGACGAGGTGATAGGGGCGGAGGGTTCGACAGGGGCCGCAGCAGAGGCAGGGGTGGACCTGGCAGCAGAGGTGACATGAATGACTTCAGGAGAAGAGATGGTCCTGATGACTTTGGTGGTAAGTGTGTGTATGTGTGTGTGTGTGTGTGTGTGAGAGAAATAAGGTGTGCAGATGTGTAGTGTGGATGGGTGATGGGGAGGATGAGTTTTTGTATAGTATAACTCTGGTGGTGGTATGTATCTATGTATGTAATAGTACATGTTTGTCAGTACCTTATTACTTCATTAAACTTAGTATGTGTTGTGTGCTGCAGATGAAACTGCCTTGTTAGTAGAAGACTAATGGAACATTTAATAAGAATTATCATCATTAGTAACACCACATCCTACTTGAAGTAACTGAAGACAACATTCAACATTTTCCTGCCTTCTGCTCACAGGAAGGTTCAGGAGGGATGAGGGTGGCCGAGGAGGGCGGGGGAGCTTCAGTGGCGGAGGGGGCGCTGCTGGTCCGGGGCCCAGGTACGGCACCAGCTTTGATGACCGGGCAGGCGGGGACCGTGGCGGCTTCAGTGGCCGGGGCCGTGGAGGACCTCCTGGCCCTGCAGGAGGTCCTGGAGGTCCAGGTGGGCCAGGTGGGCCAGGAGGTCCAGGAGGTCCTGGTGGGGCTGGTCGTGGTGAAGGCTTCCCAAGACGTGACCGCCGGGACAGTGACCGCTCCCGCAACTTTGACGAGTTCAAGGAGCCAGACCCAGGTGAGTTTTGGCAACAACAAAGGGTCCTTGGGATGTATGAGATGGCTGTGCTATTGATTCATGAGGGGAAGACTTTTTTTTTTTTTTGAATGAGTCACAACACAAATGGTTAGAGGATTTAGTGAGTCACTGCACAGGTTGATTCATTTGGAGTATCTGTGAGAATCTGTTGTTTCCTTATGGCATTTTTTTTCCCACATACAAATGATATCTACTATTCTTACTTCTTAATCCATTACCTGATCTTTCACAACTTGTTCAGTTAAGGGAAAAGTGCTAGTACGTATTGAATTACCTGTAAATACTTTGGAGATTTTTTTTCTCTCTCTCTCTCTCTCTCTCTCTCTCTCTCTCTCTCTCTCTCTCTCTTCTCTCTCTCTCTCTCTCTCTCTCTCTCTCTCTCTCTCTCTCTCTCTCTCTCTCTCTCTCTCTCTCTTTTTTCTTTTGTTTTCTTCCCCCCCCACCCTGCAACACTATTTTGATCTAGAACACTGATGTATGAGTGTATGGTTACTGTTGTACTGATTGTTTATCGTGGTCCACAGAGGAGCTGTCCCAGAGGCCAAGACTGAAGCTGTTGCCCAGAACCAAAAAGGACCCCGTCAACCAGATAGCAGAGACTTCACAAACCAACAGTATATTTGGCGGAGCAAAGCCACGAGATGAAGTCGTCAAGGATGAAGAGACTTCGTAGAAGCTTAGGAGAGAAGACTTCCATCTGTAACAGGTGTGTGTGTAAAGTGACAGGCATGTGTGCAAGATATTGTTGTGAGGCTCAGATGAAAGGCATGGTGGACAGATGAGATCAAAAAAGAAGGCTATTGAATGGCATTTAGGATTCAGGGACACTTTGCTCTCTCCTCCCATTATGCATCATCTTTTCGTAGGATAGAATACAGAGAAGGGGCTTCCTAGACACCTCACTCTGTCCCTTTTTGTCACTATTTACGACCAGCAGGGAATATGGTGTTAGTATTCTTGCAGCCCCCACCACTGATAGAGCAGAGAAAGACGGGTGATCTCCTTACACCCGTGCCCCTGTCCACCCAGCACTGAATGTATACCAGGTGTTAGCCTGGGTTTGTGACTTGCCATCCAAGATGGTGGCTTAGTACCTGCCTCAGTGAGGTGTGAAAGGATGCCGTTACAATGACTATACCCAACAATGTGTTGTATGATGATTACTGAGCGGAAGAAAGTGTATGTGAGTGAAATTGTGTGTCCTAGAAGGAGAGGAAGGCCTGTTGTAAGATGAAAGGATAGGATAAAGGAGTACATGCATGAAAGAGTTGGTGGTAGAGAGGGAGGGCTTGAACAAGTAAGGAGGGAGTGTTTGGATTGGGAGATGTTTCCAGAGGGAACAATACATCAGAAACTATAGATAAATAGATAGTAATGTAGGATGTTTTCACTTAGAGGTGGATGAGTGGTTAGAAGGATTGGAGAAGTAACGTTTGCTGGCAGGGAGACTGACAGGAATGCAGAGAGAGGACAAGGATTAGAAATAGTAGAGGGTGATCATTTTATTCATAACAGGTTTGTGCTGTATCAGGCAGGGGATATTATTTTCTCTCTCCATTCTTGTGATTTATTTATTTACTTGTGGCTGTGTGTCATGCATGATAAAAATGATTCCTAACAAGTGGCCGTTACATGAACAAGGTTGACGCATGGATGGAGTCTTCCAAAATATTGATGAACATTTTCTAATATAGTTCATGTCCTAGTATTTCTAAACATCTTTAATTTCTTCCCACAGATGTTGAGGATATGCAAAGTTGGACCTGCATACTTTGGTTGAAGCTTTTGACTCTTGCACTCAGCTGTTTTCCGAGAGATCATTCCTCGGAAACGTCACACTTAGCACTGCATCTATAGGACTGACTGGGCTAGTACTCTCCCCAATTACTCTTAAGAGCAATGGTTTTGGTTGATGAACAGTGGTGTTCAATGTGCATATTTTATTTTATTGAAATTGGAAAGTGTTTATTCGCTTAAAAGTGCAGTGTTAAACTTGCTAAGGTTGTTAACATGAATAAGAATGTTCTACTACTACTACTACTGCTGTGTGGGTTTGTGTATTGTGACTCAACCTGGCCAGTGAGTTCAACTTCTTGTGAAAGCGTTGATGGAATGCAAAAGAATTTTCAGGCCATTATGGTTATCCGTATAGAGACTGGCCTCCCAGGCACCTTTTCCCCCAAGGCTTCGGGACGGAATGTGTGTAATTATCTTTTACTGTATTTAACACTTTTCACCTCGTGTAAGTAAGCTCCTTAACTGGCTGCCAGTGGGACCCAGTGCCGGTGTGATATAGATCCTTGGTAGCTGCTGCAGAGCTTGCATATAAAATCCCGCCAACTTTTAACCCCCTTCTGTACACCAGACGTACCACAGGCCACGGTGGCTCCGGCCTTATTGGTTGTGGACAATGTCTCGCCTCGTAGATCATGATAACTAAAGTTCCGCAGTGGCCTGTCGTACCCGTAAATTAAGCGTAACTTTACCGTTATAAACTATACCTTCGGGCATTCTTGGCTCCCGCCGAGACATTCCTTTTATAGCAAATATACTAGTTAATGCTCCTACTTGTTGACTTAAGATCTGTTTTATTTTTGAAGCAGCGGCAAGGGTTGGCAGCGGCACGGCCCCCTCGCCACACTAACGTATTCCGGCTCCTCGGTAACTTTGGATAAATTTGTACGTGCCAGACTCACTCACTAGATTCACAGTTCTCTTGTGGAACATTTGAAGGTTTTAAAATTTCACTTGGACTGATGTTTGTTTCATACATTATAGTGGAGTTGATTTTTTGGTTGCTTTTTTGTCTAATTTTTGTCATACAATGATACTTCTTAAAAACTCCTGTGTCTTGCTGATGAAATGGATAACATTTTTAGGATATTAATTATGATTAGCGCATTTGTCCTGATTGTACAGATCACAATAATCTTAAGTACTTTCTACATAGCTTGCCACAATAACCCTAGAAGGTTCAAAATCATTGTAAAAATTGAGAGATGGATTTTACACAAACTAGATGAAAATTTTAGTGATTTTCGTATTATGTGAACATAAATGTATTTTTTTTTTTTTTTTTTTTTTTTTTTTATGATCTGTGATTAAATCAGGAAATGTAAAGAATAATTGGGAAGATGTCACATATTTGGTGTACAGACTTGAAATATTCATACCATTGCTATTCTTGAAATTATAATAAAGATGTGTTTGTCAAATGATGTATGTGGATTATGCAAAATCAATATAAATGTGTGCATGCATGCGTGTGTGACAATAACAGGATGGGATGTGAAGGGTAAAAATAACAAATTGAAAATTAATGGAGAAAAGTGTGCTGGAGGCAAAATTTTTTCTTGGGATGACAAGCAGAGGAAGGGAGAGTGTGAGAAACCATGGGCTGGTGTGAGGTGTTGTGTTGAATACCTGTACAGATACATTAGGTGTGTATATGTGTTCCAGTGTAGGTCAGGAAGTATAGCCTATGCAACATTATTTCCCTGTTTTCCGTATCAAGTTCTCTTAATTTATTTCCTTCAGTTTCTACGCCTTTCTCCACATTCTATATACATATATATATTCTTTTACTTTGTGTAAATTTGTTGTGTAGTTTCCGTATTACTTCCTCTTCTTGTTGTTGGTATGGTTGTTGGCATTGATGTAGTGACGGGACAGTGAGCGTCAACCACACTCCACTTGGTGCTTTGTGTTCATGGTGTGACTGGTAAGGCATTGTGCACGCTGAGTGTACTGTCACAGGTTGGATCCCAGGCTGCACCTCTCTCATGGCTACTTCAAAATATGAGGCATTGCAGGGGAACAAAACTTTTTTTCTTCCAACCTTATTTATTCACTAGATATTCATCACTGTAATGCCTTGTATTTTGAAACATTTATCTAAAGGGATAGCCATGAGAGGGCTGCAGCCAGTAACAATGATCAAGGTCAGAGTGAAGTTTGGTTGATATTGACTGTCCCATCATTACATTGACTGTCCCATCATTACATTTAAAAATTTTCCTCCTGTCGTGAAATTTTGGTCACCATAGCACGACATGCCAAAGAAAATCTCTTCCTCTACATATTTTACACCGCATCTTATTTAAGTCTGCTCCTTTAGTTAAGGATAGTCTTCTCTCTTTAGAAATTTATTTTAATTTTATACTAATATATTTTCCTCACTTTTTATATTTTTTAAAGTGTATATTCTTGGGCTTCTCTTTCAACTTTTGCCTTCCATTTGCAAGCCCATTGTCGTGATAGAGTGGCTTCAGGACCACAGGTTGAGGCCATCCTTGTCCACGCTCAAAGGTAAAGGACGGAGCAGTGTTCAATGAAATGGTGCATGCACTCAAGGATGGAAAAAATGAGAAATAAAACTGCCAACAAGGTTCCACGATAAGTAAATTCGTGTTATACTTAGATAAAATTGGTGGATTCCCAAGGGTAATTTGTGTATTGATGGAACTCATATTCTCAAGTGTCAAGGAATAATGTATAAACAGGAAAGGTTATCACTTTAAATTTACAAGTTGTATGCAATAGTGGTCACAATTACAACCTTTTCAGTTAAATATCCAGATAACACCCATGACTCGTTTATGTGGATCAAGTGCACTCCACGTGACGAGTGTGCGGCAGGAATGTATGGGAACACTTATGAAAGTTAGTACCGATACATTTTTAACTGCAATAAAGTGTAACTCTGGCTACTTGTTCCGTTCATCGTCGTCTTTAAATTGAACTTTGCTAGTTATTGTATCTTGACGTGGAAAGTACATGGAATCCCAACTCTACCACCAAATCACAAATACAAAATATGTCGCCTTTCATAAGTGTTTAATGGCAATTTTTTTTCCTATGATACAACCAGAGATCTAAGTCCTTTCAAGCTATGGTCATGCCACTTTGTTTTTGTCCTAATCAATATCTCTAAATCGTAGTCATTTGTAGCCTGTTGGCAAGTGACTGAAATTTCATTGAGATTGTATGAGCGAGTGTTTGTTTACAGCCACGCCGGAGAGTAAGCGACCTTCCATCACACGTGGGGACGAGACTCCGTGGAGGATAAGGCAGCGGCGACATAGTTTTACAATATGGCTGGTAAAAGAAGGAAGAAGGTGAGTTTTTGTAGAATTAACGTATAATGAGATGCTGGACAATGAAGAGTTACTGCAAGACTCTTCACTTAATATTCAGTAATGTGGTTGTATTGGAGTTGTAACGTGGTTGATTTGATCTGGGTCGAGTGTCTCAGGTGAGCCGTGTGACCTCAGCACGCTGGGGCAAGCAAGGCGAACTAACATGAATAAAGCTTGTGATGCACTATTATAAGTACAGACTATAAGACATGATGATATGTAGCTGTGACCACGCGGAAGTTACCCCAGCTGCATTGACATTACGAACTAGTATTTACCTAGTAGTAGTGTATCAATGGTGGTGGTTAGGGAGTTATGCGTGGGGTTAGGTTGTATCAGAAGATACCCTGAACCATTAGCTGTTAGAAGGTTGTTATGCGGCAGTAAGGAGATCGTTAGGTGAATATTCTGTCTGAGTTCGTGGTCTTATGGAGGCAGTCAACTCCTGCGGAATATCCGATTGTTAGTTATTTAAACAGTTAAGGATATTTCGTTATTAAATTTAACAATATATTGACAATGGTAATGTTTATTTAGCAGCATTCACAGTAAAAACAAAAAAAATTAAGGCCATTTAACTGGCATTCACGATGATTTGTCTTGATGTCATGGTAGAATTATGCTCTATGGTTGTAAAATGACACACTATATATATAATACCTAAGAAAAATATCTGAGTTTGTACATCAACACATGGGAGGACTTCGCTTCAGCCATTCCAGCTGACTCTGAAATCTTGTCCTGTTATACATTCTCAACTTTTCTTCATTTCTACCAAATTATTAAATTCTGGCAGGCTCATGTCTTAGCTATGAACCAGTAAAGTAGATGCTTGATATCTACACGCTGTTAAGCTTAGGAACATATTAAGGTGGAGAGTAAAGACTAAGAAATTGTAAGAATAGTCCATATTACTGACAAGAGAGAGAGAGAGAGAGAGAGAGAGAATAAGTAAATAAAACTAAATATCACATCACAACTCCACAACAAAATTAAAAGTACACACTCCCATGTTACACTCTCCTTAACTCCCATCCCTTTCCTCCTTCCAATCCTTCAGGGAGAGGCAGGAGAGGCCAAGCGCTACATCACCAGGAATGCTGCCGTCAAGAAGCTGCAGCTCTCTCTTAGGGACTTCAGGCGGCTGTGCATCCTGAAGGGCATCTACCCACGTGAACCCAACAACAGGAGGAAGGCACAGAAGGGAGACTCCACCATCAAGACTCTCTACTACATGAAGGACATCCAGTTTCTTTACCACGAACCCATCATTTGGAAGTTCAGGGAGCATAGGGTGAGAGAGAGAGAGAGAGAGTGTATATGTATCCCAAATAAGTGTAATAATTGTAAATACTGTCAAGATAGAGAAATACACTAAAAGAATACATTATTTTTTAAACATTATGGAAAGGTAGAGATAGGTAAATAATCATAAGGAATAGGGAAAAGTATAGACACATCAATCACTCATTACATTGACAGTTATCAGAGGAATGTAAGAATAGATATAAACTGAATGTATAAGTTTGTAAAGAGAACTCAGTATCACTTTATACCTACCATTCATAACCATCTCTTCTCTCCTCCTCCTCCTCCTCCTCCTCCTCTTTCCTTCCTTTCTTTCTTTCTTTCTTTCTTTCTTTCTTTTTTTTCTTCTTCTTCTTCTTCTTCTTCTTCTTCTCTTCTCTCCTCCAGGCATTCAGTTTAAAGATCAAGCACGCCAAGGCCAAGAAGGACCACTCCAAGGTGCGCCGGATGATGCAGGACAAACCCATGTACCGCCTCGACCACATCGTGAGGGAGCGCTACCCCACCTTCACCCATGCCCTCAGGGACCTCGACGACCCACTCACCCTCTGCTTCCTCTTCTCCAAGCTGCCGCAGGTCCACAGAACAACCCGGGGTGAGTCCAGCGAGGGTTTGCGTTTGTGTGTCTATACTCGTTTTCTTGCTGTTTTTTTCCCCTTCTCTCTGGTAGTATTTATTTATTTTTTTTCCTTGTTCTTAAAGTCTCCTAATTATGAAAAGAAAAAGAGTTAACTGTATGTGATAATGTTGAAACAAAACATCTATCACTTTATGTATGACTAACCACCTTTGAACCTCCTCCTCCTCCTCCTCCTCCTCCTCCTCCTCCTCCTCCTCCTCCTCCTCCTCCTCCTCCTCCTCCTCCTCCTCCTCCAACGTGCCCCTTCAGATATGGTGAACATGTGTCGTCGCCTCACCCTTGAGTTCATGCTGTACATCATTGAGGCCCAGGCGCTGCGCAAGGTGTTCATCACCATCAAGGGTTACTACTACCAGGTGGAGATCATGGGTCAGACCATCACCTGGATTGCACCTCACCCATTCACACCACAGGTACGGATGCAATGATGTTTTATTGCCTTATTGTAACTTTGTGTTCCGTTACAATATTATTTGGTCACAGGGTTATGGAACACTGATACGTTTTTTATAATTTAGTTATTGAAATTAACACAATTTCATAACTACATATATTCGTCAATTCACCAACAATTGCTTCCATATCATAACAATCTTGAAACATAAATCACATCCATGTACGACACATATGTACCCTTATATACCCCAAGTGGCGGCACTAAAATCAGTATCCCTACAAGTGATAACTGACTTTCCGCTACATCTAATATACAATGTCTATGTGTAACAACATCAATACAAGCTATTTTCCTTAAACTGTTCACTTTCTGTTCTTTAAGTAAATAACTAGATTACTTTGATGTTACCTTTCCTGCTGTCCTTATATTTTTTATTTTTTTTCTCTCTCCTTTTTCTTCCTGTGTTTCCCACCTCCCCTTCCTCACCACCCCCTGCTCCCCTACAGTCCAGCATCGGCGTGGACTTCCGCATCATGAGGGTGTTCACAGAGTTCTACATCACTCTGCTCGGCTTCACCAACTTCCGCCTCTACCACCACCTCAACCTGTACTACCCACCCAAGCTGCCCCACACCGACCTCAAGGGTGAGTACTGATGATGCTGATGATACTCACACTATATGGGTGACTTCTAATACTACTACTACTATTACCAGTTGTGATTTATAAAGGTGAGTACTGATGTTGCTCCCTCCTTCCCTCCATCCTTACAGAGGGCAGCGAGAATGACCTTGAGGTGGGCGACCCAGAACGCTTCGCCTCCCTCAACTTTGACCTGAAGAGGAACCACGTAGAGGACAACGATGCAGAGACTATTGACACCCACTTGCTGGTGAGGAGGAGGAGGAGAAGGAGAAGGATGATCAGGATAAGGAAGGATAGAAAGAGGAAGAAGAGGTGGATAAGGAAGGACAGGAGGAGAAGGAGAAGGAAGGATAGCAAGAGGAAGAAGAGGTGGATAAGGAAGGACAGGAGGAAAAGGATAGAGGAGAATAAGGAAAAAGATCAGATGAAAGGAAGGAGAATATAGGAGAGAAGGCAACAGGACAGGACAGTATGTAGGAAGATAGGAGAGTAGAGAAGAGGGGAAAAAATTGAAGAGGAAACTATAAGGAGAAGGAAAGAGAAGAGATGAATAGCAAAAAGAACACGGAAAAAAAGGGAAATAAAGAGGAGACATATTCAACTTTAGATAATAAATAGAAAGAAATAGAAAGGGGATTGGATTAATTTTAGTGTCCTTTTTAGAGTTAGGAAGAGGAGAAGAGAGAAAAAAAGTTATCAATAAGAGAAAAATACAACAATTCCATCAATATTTAACATCACCACCAACAAAAACAAATCTAATTCATCTTTTTATTATGTTCCCTGCAGGAGGAGGATGCTCTGAGGCTGCAGGAGGCCCGGGAGGAGGAGAAGAAGAAGAAGAAGCAACAGAACCTCTTTAAGGGACTCAGATTCTTCCTAAATCGCGAGACCAACGTGGAGTCTCTTACCTTTGTGATCCGGGCGTGTAAAGGAGAGGTGAGGCAGCGGGTTACTTATAGGTGGTGGGCGGATTGAGTTCCTATTATTATTATTATAGGTGGTGGAATGATTCTGCTCCTGTTTTTATTATTATTATTATTATTATTGTGTTCCTGTTTGTTTACTTCGTTTATACAGTATATTATAACCATGTTTATCCGGCATTCAGAACATCGGCACCCTCAACACAATGGCATGAATCGGCCCAGGTGTAAATAGGGTGAAGTAATACAAGAAAATATGGAAAATCGGATAAAATTATTTCAAATATACTTACCTTTTTTTATGCTATTGGAGAACCGGCCAAGAGCATAAAAAACTATATATAAAAAAGCCTATTTTATTGCCGGCTCCCTAAAGCACCTACTTCCCTACATACCTTCATTAGTAAATACTGGCATCTTTATAGTAATCAGTATGCTATGTTAGGCTTTTAAAATATATTCAGTATGAACACCATGCTAGGTCATCTATCCAGCCCTCACCACACACTCACCCTCTGCCGCAGGTGTCATGGGGGGAGAGTACAGCAGACGGCAGCACCTTCCCTGTCACTGACGAGACCATCACACACGAGATTGTGGACCGACCCAAGCCAGACCAAAGCCACTTGTCCAGGTGAGTGCAAAGGTGCTTAATGGGGCAGGGGGGGGGGCTTGTGTTTTGGTGATTATTTAATTTAGTGGTTCATGTATACTGTATTCTTTCTTCATTTCTTGTATCCTAACCACCTTCACCCCTTAACCCTCTTTACCATCACTCACCCTAACGCCTTTCACCTCCACTTAACACCACACCTCCGCCCCCCCAGGTATTACATCCAGCCACAGTGGGTGTATGACTGCATCAACGCCCGCCTCCTCCTGCCCGTACAAGACTACTTCCCTGGTGCCACCCTTCCCCCTCACCTCTCACCCTTTGAAATTGAGGGTCACACATACATCCCGCCGGAGCAACAGAAGCTGCTGGCCAGACAGAGAGGAGAGATCCCTGAGGACCAGCTGCCTCGCCATCTGGATAGCGAATCAGACTCAGAGGAGGAGGAGGAAGGGAACAAGAAGAAGAGGAAGAGGACGGATGCCAATATCAGGCCTCTGGAGTCCTTCAAGACCAGGGCGAAGAAGAGGAAGGAAAAAAGTATGTGTTTGTGTGTGTGTGAGACAAGTTCTTTTCTTACAACAGGTCAAATTATTTTTTCTTATCTTCTCCCTTTGTCCATCTACTCATCTGTCCATTTTTCTGTTTCAGAGAGGAAGCTTGCCAAGGAAGCAGCTGCCCTGGAGAGAGGCGAGTTGATCCAACCAGCCGTGGAAGGTGATGGGAACAAGACAGAGGCCATGGACACTGATAAAGTAGAGGATGCCAAAAACACAGCCCCTGCCGTTGAAGGAAAGGAAGCCATCACAGAAGGGGAACAGAATGGAAAGGAAGAAACAGCACCAGCCCAGGATGGAAAGGAAGAAACAGCACCAGCCCAGGATGGAAAGGAGGAAGGAGCACAAATAGAAAGGCAGCCAAAGAAAATGGGTGTGTACCGGGGGAGACAACATAAAGAAAACCCGAAGGCAACAGAGAGGCAGGAGCTGGAGGAGAAGAAGCTGGCCATTATGATGATCCCGCGGAAAAAGAAGAAAGTATTCCACATGCTGAGACGAAAAGAAAAGCGGAAGGATTCAGAAGCACGACGCCTCACACAGAAGAGAACTGCCATTGACCATGAAAAGGAGAAGACCAGGAAGGCACAGAAGGCCTCAGCACAGAAGGCAGCAGCAAAGAAAGCAGCAGTGGCACAGTGACAGGGTGGTGGTGGTGGTGGTGGTTAGGGTTGGGGGGGAGGTTAGTGGGTCATTACTGAGTGGAGGATGATTAGTTAGTGAGGTTATCTAGAAATTAACCTTCTAGGAACCTCACTATTCATATATCCTGTACAAGTAATGGTTTTATCCTTCTATGAGTTTAAAAAGTCTGTCTCATGTTTTAGGTTTGTATAATTGTTATCAAGTTAGCAAGGTTATGATGAAGATAATAATACCTGCTAACTGCCAATATAACAGCATTATCAACAAATATGAATAAAAATGGAAAAAGAGCATATTATTTAATGAATATAATGTATGTTGTATTTTGACCTTTAACGTTATTGAGATATGGATGCTGTGTGTATTTTTATCATGTATATTAAGTTAAGTTTCAGTTCTTGGTGTAAAGATCAGATCAAATCAAACTGGTCTGAAGTTTATTTGGTGGAGTTTGAGAACAGTGTAAGACATCATGGAGGTGTAATGCGTCAAGGTAAGGCACGGGTGGGCAGACTTCAGTGTTAGTCATTAATACAAATAGTTCAGTGGAAAGGAAGAGAGAGATTAAGAGGAAAAAAAGAGGAGTGGTAATCAGTAGCTCTTGGTAGGTACTCCTGAGAATTTGAAGGCCGTCCACATACTGCATGGCTGAGTAATGTCAATGGAATGAGTATGACTAACTAATACTCTCTCTCTCTCTCTCTCTCTCTCTCTCTCTCTCTCTCTCTCTCTCTCTCTCTCTCTCTCTCTCTCTCTCTCTCTCTCTCTCTCTCTCTCTCTCTCTCTCTCTCTCTCTCTCTCTCTCTCTCAAATTTAAGTCTATCAAAATCCACATTTATTCCATAATTTAAAGTCATGCCAACATTTTTCCCGCAATGAACAATCGGTAACAAGGAAGAAATACAAGTGCATTGCAGGAGAGACAAAAGTGAAATTGAGTAGTGTGGGTGTACAGCAGGAAGAGGACGGCAGGCAGCACCGTTATTACATGGGCGGAAACAATGTGTTACCAAGATAATAAAACTCTAAATAAAGGAAACGCAACTATTACGAATACTTGTTGCTGGCATTACATTATAACATTCTAAGTGCGTGTTATATGCGATGTAATGAATTCTAATCATATCCTGGTTGATTCTATTGTATTTTCCTTCAATTTCTTCTTCATTTGGTGTTTCAGGTATACTGCGTTACGGGGAAAGAAGAATATACCTGACAGGTTAATTATATACAAGTAATTAAAGAATCACCAGAATAAACCTAGTCTCAGAAACAGTCGGATCATTCATGAAAACAACTGAACACCGTAAAATAGCATCATCCGATTGTCTTTTGTTTCTCATCTTGTCCTTTTTTTATTATTATTATCACTTCCTATAGTTGGTTTGTTTTTGTTGTTCTGTGTCGAGGCTGAGAAGGTGTTGGTGTTTTAGTGTGGTAGTTTTTTTTAATTATCCAGCGAGTGACAGCAGGAAGGCAGGCAGGAGACAGGTAAATATGGAGGTGTGGGGAGGTATTATTAGTTATTAACCGGCAGTGTGTGGGAGAGGAAGGAAGGGGAGAGGACCATTGGGGAGAATAGGTATATACGTTTTAATATAAGTAACGAGATTGTATATATAAGGGAAAAAAATGTATATATATGTGTGTTTGTATGTGTTGCGTCTTAGGTGTGAAGGAGGAAGAGGAGGAAGATGTGTCATGTTCAGTTACTATTATGTTGCTTACTGTGAAAGTTTTCCTAAAGTTTTATTTATGTATAATTGTCTTTTTTTTCCCATTGCGTGATTGTTTGTTTACTGGGACTAGAGTGTGTGTGTGTGTGTGTGTGTGCGTGTGTGTGTGCGCGCGTGTGTGCTTCAGTGTTTTGTTTTCTGTCTAGTGAAGTATCCTAAGCATTACGTAATAAGTAACACAACAGGTCCTGCTTCACCATATGTATCCTACTCATTACTTATACATTACCGTGAGTACTTATAATTGTGTGTCATGTTATTAAACTAAATGCTCAATGTTCGTCTATTAATGAGCTGGTGTGTTGTGTCTAATGTGTTATTGTATATATGAAGTGAGTGTGTTAGGTGAGGGTAGGTTGTAGAGTGAGAAGTGAAGCATAGTTTTGTCTGTGTGTTGAAGTGTGTTAGGTTGTTAGGTTTGTTATGGATGAACTTACAACATTTTCCTCATCCATCCTTGTTTGAATGTTGATTGCACACATTCTGGAAGGTAATCACTGTCAAATAAGTGCCTCTCACCTCACCTCAAACCCATGTCATGCACTAAGATGGGAGGAAAGAATACAATTAGACACAAATTAATCCTGTTTTGAACTAAGGTTAAATGTGTTGCTATTATAGTACTTGTAGGCATTGTGGGGCAGGTTGGGGAAGAGGAAAACATGGGATATTACTTGAGGGCCTGGCCAGAGAGAGAGAGAGAGAGAGAGAGACCAGAGGATCTATTGGTCTATAACTAAGGTATCTGCTGGACTACATACTATTACTAGTAGTACACTAGGCATAGGAGAACAGGATATAACAGAACAAGGCATTGGTGGGTGGGGAGAGAGCCCACTCACCTCTCCTGTCAAAAAGGCTGACAGGAAACAGTTAGAAGGAAATAGCATGTATCTTGTAGAAAATGCAGACATGGAAATTTTATCGTAAGAAGATAGTATATCAGATTACCACTTATGACTGTACATCCTGTGAAGGGAATAACTTTATTGATAGTAATAAAATGTTGCCACTACACTTATCATTTGAAAGATAAAGAAACAAGGTTAATATGATAGAATTACATGAAAGTTTCATGGCTCATACCACACAATCAATTAATTATTTAATAAAAACCCGTTTCTCTTAAATATATATCTAATTGGGACTTGAAACTAGGTATGGTTTTTGTGCTAACTACTAAGGCTGAGAGTCTGTTCCAATGGTCAACAACTCTAACATTGATTGACATTGTGTTACATCTTTGTACTTATACTTTCATGCCGTTACCTCTTGTTACTGTCGCATTATTCATCTCAAATAATATTTCTGGATTAATTTTATCAAAATTATTTAGACTTTAAAGACTTCAATCACATCTCCCCACATTCTTTGCTTAATGAGAGTGAACATGTGTAACTGTTTTAATTGTTCCTCGTACGATAAATTACACAATGTAGGAATGTGTTTTGTCGCTCGTCTCTGTATTCATTCCAGTAAGTTTTGGTTTTTTAATGTCGTTCGGTGACTAGAATGGTATCGCGTATTCACAAATGCTGTAAAGAGTTTTTTCATTACTTTTGAAGATTAGTTATAAAAATTCCTTAAAATTAAACCTATCATGTACACTTCCTTCCTTGCAGCTGTGCACTGATCACTCACTTTGAGATTATTACTAATGATTACTCCAAGGTATTTTTTCTTGTTTAACATCATCGATCTCCTGTTCTCACATTTTGTATTTAAAATTTGGATTATTTTTTGCCAATATGCACAACCTTACATTTATCTGTATTAAAAGACATTACCCGTTTCTCGCTCCAATCTATTAATGTATTTAAATCCTACTGAATGTTATCGCAGTCTTCAGATCATATTAACTTTACTGCCAAGTTTTGTAGCATCTGAATTTTACTATTTTGACATCAGATTATTACAAACAGCCATACACTACTGTAGTAAATCTTGATCCATAGGTGATCTTTGCTTGATATCAATTGGCAACCCTTTTTTTATTACTTTTCATCTTTAAGGAACCAGGAATTAATTTTTTTTTTATATTATTGCCCTTGGCCGGTGCTCCAATAGCATCGAAGAAAAAACAAAATTATTCTCTCACTATGACAACTTGAAATAATGTCCCGGAAGCCCAGTCACCGGTTTGACATATTAATAGTAAAGCTCTGAAAGAAAGCTTCATTTATTGAGCTATTTGAGGTGTAAAAAGTAAAGCTCCATATGCATAAACTTGACTTGTGAAGGCTGAGGATAATAATAATAATAATAATAATAATAAACGGTTTATTTAAAAATGTGTGTTATTTAAAGTTAAGCTTACTGAAAGAAACATTAACTTTTTTGTGGTAGCTGTTTATAATATTCCACACACCACTTAAGTTATATAGTTGACACCTTACTTAATGGAGGCATGTGGTGGTGTGTGGTGGTGTGGTGGTGTGGTACAGTGGTAAGAAGGTGCAGCACATCACACAGTCGCCACACACACACCCTAGCCATGACCAGAGTGTAGTGTGTTCCTCAGGGTTAGGTAGTGAGTGAGTGACCTTCTGTACCTAACCTTGTCAAGCCAACACAACCTTCACTGTCAGATGGGATTACATTTACACAAGTCACAAAACCTCACAGCAGAACCATGAAGAGAGAGAGAGAGAGAGAGAGAGAGAGAGAGAGAGAGAGAGAGAGAGAGAGAGAGAGAGAGAGAGAGAGAGAAATGGCTTTAGAGAAGAAGATAAAATACACATAACTAATCATTATTATGAAGTCCAGTGAAAGAAAACAAGAGTTAGAAAAAAAATAAAAAAACTTGTGCTACCTTGGTTTATTCTTAGCACTAATTAGCCTGTCAAAATGAGCATGCAGGTGGCAGGGAAATTCATTAACTGTTTCCCTTGGCTCTCAGTCCCTCCCTCAGTTTGCTACCTGTCCTCTCAACATTGGCATTGTTTACAGCCGAGGACTCACTGCTTTCGTATGTATGTATGTATGGGTGTGTGTGTGTGTGTTCTCTCATAATACGTTCATGATCCTAATACACTCTTGATCCTCTCTCGTCCTTGGCATTACCTCTGTGTGTGTGTGTGTGTTTATTGAAGGATCTCATGTGTTTATGTGTGTGTGTGTGTGTGTGTGTGTTTGTGTGTGTTTGTGTGTGTGTGTGTGTGTTAGTGTTATGAAAAGGGTGGGTGTTATGTGTCGTGTTATGGGTTAAGGAGTGATTGCTTGGTTAGGGATGTTGATTGGTTCTGGGCTCAAGGTTGTTAGGGTAAAGATTGTTAGGTTATGGTGATGTTTATTTCCCTATTTCTTTATTTTATTTATTTATTTTTCTATTTGTCATTTTTGTTATTATTGTTGATGTTTTTTTCTATATATTTGTTGTTGTTATACTACTACTACTACTACTACTACTACTACTACTACTACTACTACTACTACTACTACTACTACTACTACTCCCCTCAAAATAAATAAGCTTGTCATTGTTCTATAATTACTACATTCATGAACGGAAAGGTCCTGTTTAGTATTTGTACAGAGACGTGCTTGAAAGAGGTCCCTACTGCCAACACACACACACACACACACACACACACACACACACACACACACACACACACACACACACACACACACACACCCATACCCACACCCCATCCATAATCACCCCCATCAAAGGTAACCAAACAGTCTCTTTTATTCATTCTATTCAAAGCACCACCAAGTTTTTCCTCCTCCTCGTCCTCCTCGTCCCCCACACCCCCACTTTTTTCCCTTCCTTTAATGAGCTGTTGCTTCACCTGGGGGAAAGAGAGCATCAGAAGCACCTTTATTAATTTGGTCAAGGACACACACACACACACACACACACACACACACACACACACACACACACGCACACACACGCACCTTTTGATCCCAGGTGATGTATGTTCCTCAATCCTGCTCTTCTTGCCCTCATTTCCACACCTGAACACAGTAGGGAGTTGCCAAATATTTGCTGCCGCTTCGTTAATGTTGTAAATGCAGTTGTCTGTGTTTACCTAATGTATTGTTTCACTCTAATCACGTGGAGCTCATGCTATGGATTCTCTCTCTTATGATATTGGGTTTGTTAAGAGATTGAGTTAGGTTTAAGACTGAGTGGATGGTGTTGCAGAATGTGTGTGTGTTAATGTTTTGTATTGTAGTTGTTGTGTTGTGTTGTGTGTGTTGTTGTTGTTATTTTTGATGTATGGTTGAGAGAGGAAAGGAGTTAGAGGAAGAGTAAGAATAATACGTAAGATAATGACATAATGATGAAGGAAAAGATGAGGAAGTAGAGTAAGAAAGATAAGAAAATAACAGAAAGATGATATTAATGCATTTATATAAAGTTACAAGAAAGATGAAAAAAGAGGAAAACTAGTGAGATAAAATAAAGAAAATATAGAAATAATAGACGCAGTAAAATAAAATCAGAAAATATATATAGAAATAATAGAAGAAAAAAAAATAGTGACATAGAACTAGAAAAATATTTTGAATCAGTCCTCAAGAAAGAAGTGAGAGAAAGAAAGAAAGAAAGAAAGAGAAAGAAAGAAAGAAAGTAAGTTAACACACTATTCCTACACACTACACATTCTCTACTACAAGAAAAGAAACACCTACTACAGCCCATTCAAACTAACTTGGCGAGCAGACCACACCTCCCTCCCCCCCCACCCCCCACGCCGCCAGATGCATGTCATTTGTTTGTGTTATGGATAAGCCCCGCCCACTCCTCTATGATCATGACGTGTGATTGGTGGATGTTTAATGGAGGATAGCTGTGATTGGTGACTGCTGGGTGAAAGGGGGCGTGGCCTATTCGTCATGTTAATGTGAACT
>JAPQNM010000022.1:3886189-3891189 GCA_029783475.1 Metacarcinus magister
ATTTTTATCATTAATATTTATTTTTATCATTATTATTTATTTTGTATCATTATTATTTATTTTTATCATTAATATTTATTTTTTATCATTATTATTTATTTTTATCATTAATATTTATTTTTATCATTAATATTTATTTTTATCATTAATATTTATTTTTATCATTATTATTTATTTTTATCATTAATATTTATTTTTATCATTAATATTTATTTTTATCATTAATATTTATTTTTATCATTAATATTTATTTTTATCATTATTATTTATTTTTATCATTATTATTTATTTTTATCATTAATATTTATTTTTTATCATTATTATTTATTTTTATCATTAATATTTATTTTTATCATTAATATTTATTTTTATCATTAATATTTATTTTTATCATTATTATTTATTTTTATCATTAATATTTATTTTTATCATTATTATTTATTTTTATCATTATATTTATTTTTATCATTAATATTTATTTTTATCATTAATATTTATTTTTATCATTAATATTTATTTTTATCATTAATATTTATTTTTATCATTAATATTTATTTTTATCATTAATATTTATTTTTTATCATTAATATTTATTTTTATCATCAATATTTATTTTTATCATTAATATTTATTTTTATCATTAATATTTATTTTTATCATTAATATTTATTTTTATCATTAATATTTATTTTTATCATTAATATTTATTTTTATCATTAATATTTATTTTTATCATTAATATTTATTTTTATCATCAATATTTATTTTTATCATCAATATTTATTTTTATCATCAATATTTATTTTTATCATCAATATTTATTTTTATCATTAATATTTATTTTTATCATTAATATTTATTTTTATCATTAATATTTATTTTTATCATTAATATTTATTTTTATCATTAATATTTATTTTTATCATTAATATTTATTTTTATCATTAATATTTATTTTTATCATTAATATTTATTTTTTATCATTAATATTTATTTTTATCATTAATATTTATTTTTATCATTAATATTTATTTTTATCATTATATTTATTTTTTATCATTAATATTTATTTTTTATCATTAATATTTATTTTTTATCATTAATATTTATTTTTATCATTAATATTTATTTTTATCATTAATATTTATTTTTATCATTAATATTTATTTTTATCATTAATATTTATTTTTATCATTAATATTTATTTTTATCATTAATATTTATTTTTATCATTAATATTTATTTTTATCATTATTATTTATTTTTATCATCATTATTTATTTTTATCATCATTATTTATTTTTATCATCATTATTTATTTTGTATCATCAATATTTATTTTTATCATCAATATTTATTTTTATCATCAATATTTATTTTTATCATCAATATTTATTTTTATCATTAATATTTATTTTTATCATTAATATTTATTTTTATCATTAATATTTATTTTTTATCATTATTATTTATTTTTATCATTATTATTTATTTGTATCATTAATATTTATTTTTTATCATTAATATTTATTTTTATCATTAATATTTATTTTTATCATTAATATTTATTTTTTATCATTAATATTTATTTTCATCATTAATATTTATTTTTATCATTATTATTTATTTTTATCATTATTATTTATTTTTATCATTAATATTTATTTTTATCATTATTATTTATTTTTATCATTAATATTTATTTTTATCATTAATATTTATTTTTATCATTAATATTTATTTTTATCATTATTATTTATTTTTATCATTATATTTATTTTTATCATTAATATTTATTTTTATCATTAATATTTATTTTTATCATTAATATTTATTTTTATCATAAAATTTATTTTTTATCATTATTATTTATTTTTATCATTATTATTTATTTTTATCATTAATATTTATTTTTATCATTAATACTTATTTTTATCATTAATATTTATTTTTATCATTAATATTTATTTTTATCATTAATATTTATTTTTTATCATTATTATTTATTTTTATCATTAATATTTATTTTTATCATTAATATTTATTTTTATCATTATATTTATTTTTATCATTAATATTTATTTTTATCATTAATATTTATTTTTATCATTAATATTTATTTTTATCATTATTATTTATTTTTATCATTAATATTTATTTTTATCATTCATATTTATTTTTATCGTTAATATTTATTTTTATCATTAATATTTATTTTTATCATTATTATTTATTTTTATCATTATTATTTATTTTTTATCATTAATATTTATTTTTATCATTAATACTTATTTTTATCATTAATATTTATTTTTTATCATTAATATTTATTCTTATCATTAATATTTATTTTTTATCATTATTATTTATTTTTATCATTAATATTTATTTTTATCATTAATATTTATTTTTTATCATTATTATTTATTTTTATCATTAATATTTATTTTTATCATCAATATTTATTTTTATCATTAATATTTATTTTTATCATTAATATTTATTTTTATCATTAATATTTATATTTATCATTATTATTTATTTTTATCATTATTATTTATTTTTATCATTAATATTTATTTTTATCATTAATACTTATTTTTATCATTAATATCTATTTTTATCATTAATATTTATTTTTATCATTAATATTTATATTTTTATCATTATTATTTATTTTTATCATTAATATTTATTTTTATCATCAATATTTATTTTTATCATCAATATTTATTTTTATCATTAATATTTATTTTTATCATTAATATTTATTTTTATCATTAATATTTATTTTTATCATTAATATTTATTTTTATCATTATTATTTATTTTTATCATTAATATTTATTTTTATCATTAATATTTATTTTTATCATTAATATTTATTTTTATCATTAATATTTATTTTTTATCATTAATATTTATTTTTATCATTAATATTTATTTTATATCATTAAAATTTAATTTTATCATTAATATTTATTTTTATCATCAATATTTATTTTTATCATTAATATTTATTTTTATCATTAATATTTATTTTTATCATTAATATTTATTTTTATCATTAATATTTATTTTTATCATTAATATTTATTTTTATCATTAATATTTATTTTTATCATCAATATTTATTTTTATCATCAATATTTATTTTTATCATAATATTTATTTTTATCATCAATATTTATTTTTATCATTAATATTTATTTTTATCATTAATATTTATTTTTATCATTAATATTTATTTTTATCATTAATATTTATTTTTATCATCAATATTTATTTTTATCATTAATATTTATTTTTATCATTAATATTTATTTTTTATCATTAATATTTATTTTTATCATTAATATTTATTTTTATCATTAATATTTATTTTTATCATTAATATTTATTTTTATCATTAATATTTATTTTTATCATTATATTTATTTTTATCATTAATATTTATTTTTATCATTAAAATTTATTTTTATCATTAATATTTATTTTTATCATTAATATTTATTTTTATCATTAATATTTATTTTTATCATTAATATTTATTTTTATCATTAATATTTATTTTTTTATCATCAATATTTATTTATATCATTAATATTTATTTTTTTATCATTAATATTTATTTTTATCATTAATATTTATTTTTATCATTAATATTTATTTTTATCATTAATATTTATTTTTATCATTATTATTTATTTTAATTATTATTATTTATTTTTATCATTATTATTTATTTTTATCATTAATATTTATTTTTATCATTAAGATTTTTTTTTATCATTAATATTTATTTTTATCATTAATATTTATTTTTATCATTAATATTTATTTTTATCATTAAGATTTATTTTTATCATTATTATTTTTATCATCATTATTTATTTTTATCATCATTATTTATTTTTATCATCATTATTTATTTTTTATCATCATTATTTATTTTTATCATCAATATTTATAATGTTCAAGATAATCAAAGGATTCGATAATATCAATACAGAAGATTACATTACTTTTGATTGATCAAATATAACAAGAAGACATCATTCTTTTAAGATTACTGGTAAAAGATTCACATCAAACAAAGCCAAGCACTTCTTTTTCAATCGGATCGTTAACGTTTGGAACTCCCTGCCCGCCAATGTCGTCGACAGTAAAACAATTACTACGTTCAAAAATAGACTTGACAAATATTTAGAAGCCAATCCACAACTAAAATACTATCCGTTAACGTAGCAAACTTTGAGTAAGTTCATCCTGATGTACCTAACTTACGAAATGTCGATTCAAAAGACGTCGCTAGTGGCCTGACATCGCTTGCCAGGAAATAGTGATAGCAGTAGTGGTAGTGACAGTCTGGTCTTGGTTGGCCTTCCTTGCCCTGCTAGCCATGGCTGGGTTTGATATTACAGTAATGATAAAAATAAGTCCAGATTCGTGTTCATTTTGACCCAAAACATTATTGTAGAAATTTTCATCACATTCTGAGGTGTGGAAAATTTTCACCAAATTTCCCAGGTGACACCCTTAGATTTTTTTCGAGAATTTACGTTTTTGAAATAACTCGAAAAATATGAGGTTTACGGGAAAAAAGTATATAATAGTAAAGATAGAGCATGAGACGCCCGTTCTTTTGAGCTATACAGAAATAAAATTGGACTATTGGTTATTGAAAAATTATACATTTGTGTTTTTCACAAAACTTACACAAAAACATTATTTTTTTCTTAAACGGTTCAATATATTTTAAATCTGATATGATATTTAGATAGAGCTCATCAAGCTTAATAAATTTGTATATAAACATTTAAACTGTAGGAGTAATAGTTTCATAGTAAAATGACAAAGAAGATTTCGACCTCAATTCTGGTGGCAAATTTCGGCCCAAAACTGAACAATGCATTTCCGTGACAGTAATGATAAAACTGAGTCCAGATTCCTGATCACACACCAAAACACAACCAAAACACAATAAAAACACACTTAGA
>JAPQNM010000022.1:3896189-3898689 GCA_029783475.1 Metacarcinus magister
CAGACAGGTAGGTAGGTAGGTAGGTAGGTAGTGAGACAGACAGACAGACAGACAGACAGGTGAAGTTCTTAGTAGTAATGAGACGTCCTTCCCTCCACACACCGGCGCTGCCACTAACAGAACCCCCGTCACGCCTCCCCCCCACCACCACCACCACCACCACCTGTGACGATTGAGAGAGAGAGAGAGAGATGCAAAAGGCTAGCAGGTCCACACAAGACACTCCCTCTCCTCCACCTATCATCTCTATCCATAAGCTTGTGTAATCTTCTTCCTTTAAACCTCACTACTGAATCACTCCTAACTACCTGCTCACTAAGTCTGTTCTATTCCTTCCATCACTCCAATCACTTGTTTCTTCTAATCTCTTTTCTTATCTAATTTTGTAACTATTGTTTTGCGTTTTATCTAGTGTATTAACCTTGAGGATGTTGTCTAATTCATCTTTGTGGAATCTATTGTGTTACTTACATACTTCGATCTGAGCCTTTCTTTATTTATGTCTCTATAATGAGTGTTAATTTAGAAGCATCAATATTCTCTCGTAAGGTGTATTCCTCATCTCATTAATCATTTTCGTCATTCTTCTCTCTGTACTGACTCTAGCAATCCTATATCCTTCCTCTGATAAGTGACCAAAATCTACACAGGTGCGGCCTCACTAATGTCAAATACAACTTTAATATTACCTCTGCACCTAAACTTTTTACACTTCTGTTCATGAATCCTAATACTTGATAAGCTCATTTTCTAGCTTTGATATATTGTTTCCTTGGCCTTGGATCTGAGTTCACTAAAACCCCCAAATCTCCTTCACTATCTGATCTCACTTAGCTTATATTTTATAGTATAGGTTTTACGAGGATTCTCTCTACTATTTCTTCTATATGGAGTGTGTTCCTGCCTCCACCCACCTTGGTATTACTCCTTGTTTTACTACTGTGTTTGTTTACCACTCTGTTCTACTATTAGCAACACTAGTAACACCCTAACACCTTGACAACACACTAAGGAACACTGTCAACACCTTAGCGTCACCCTTGCAACATTTGACAACATTCTTGCAACATTTGACAACATTCTTGCAACACAAATACAAGTGAAAATGTGTCTTTTTAAAGTTTATATAATTTGTTTAGAGAAAAAAATTGAGTTGCCATTTTGTGTTGTATGTAGAGGGAGTTGTAATTGAATGTGTGTGTGTGTGTGTGTGTGTGTGTGTGTGTGTGTGTGTGTGTGTGTGTGTATTCAGACGAGCCAAGTTGGTCTAGGTCGTGTATCATTCTCTCTCTCTCTCTCTCTCTCTCTCTCTCTCTCTCTCTCTCTCTCTCTCTCTCTCTCTCTCTCTCTCTCTCTCTCTCTCTCTCTCCTCGCCCTTGTCATCCATTAATTCCTCCTCTTAGACTAATGGAAAGAGGAGGAGAAGAAGAAGGGAGTGGAGAGAAGAAGGAGGAGGAGGAAGAGATAGCGGGACAGGAGTAGAGGACAAGGAATATATTGGGGAGGAGTGGAGGAGAGGGAGGGAGGGAAGGTGGAGGAAAAGTGGGAGGGAGGTGGAGGAAAAGGGGGGGGGGTGAAAGAAAGAGGGATGTCACTTTCCTCCCACGCATTTTCTCTTCACTGGCAATGGACTTCACCTTTCCACTCTCCTCCGCCAAGTCTCTCTCTCTCTCTCTCTCTCTCTCTCTTTCTCTTTCTCTTTCTCTTTCTCTCATTTTCCTATTATCTTTTATTCGCTACGTCGTTTTCCTCCTTACTTGTTTATTTCCTCTGTCTGTCCTTCAGTAGAGGAGGAGGAGGAGGAGGAGGAGGAGAAGGGGTAAAAGAAGGAAGATTAGGAAAGAGGAAATACCTAATGACGAAGAAGAATTAAAACAAAACAAAAGTAAAAATATGAAATAATGAAATAATAGGAAGGAAAATAAGATAAAACTCCTCCTCCTCCTCCTCCTCCTCCTCCTCCTCCTCCTTCTCCTCCTCCTCCTTGCACCTGTATGCATGGGACACCTGATGAATTAATACGACTAACTTTAACCTGTAATATCTGGTAATATAGGACAGTGTAAGTGTGGTTGTTGTCGTGGTGGTGATGGTGGTGGTGGTGGTGGTGGTTGTCGTTGTGGTGGTAGTGGTGGTCAGTAAGTGCAATGTATGTGTATATAACCTTGGGACACCATCGACCTTTTCTTATCTTGACTTTATCTGGGTGGTGGTGGTGATGGAGTAGTAGTAGTAGTAGTAGTAGTAGTAGTAGTAGTAGTTAGTAGTAGTAGTAGTAGTAGTAGTAGTAGTAGTAGTAGTAGTAGTAGTAAGTTCATAAAGAAAATGTGAGTGAAGAGCTTTTCTATTTATATCGCCAATGTAACTTTGAAAAATGTAGGAAAATTTTGCTAATACCGATTGAATTTTAGTAGAGAACGAAACCGATAGAAATGAATCATGGGTGAAATTCTATAACATCTTAAATGGGATCGTTAAATTATACGTTCCAGTTTTGTTA
>JAPQNM010000022.1:3906189-3908689 GCA_029783475.1 Metacarcinus magister
CACAAAACACACACACACACACACACACACACACACACACACACACACACACACACACACACACATACACACACACACACACACACACACACACACACACACACACACACGAAAAATTATTAGTTTCGTTCTGGCGTCATGACCTTGAGTTGTGTGTGTATGTGTGTGTGTGTGTGTGTGTGTGTGTGTGTGTGTGTGTGTGTGTGTGTGTGTGTGTGTGTGCTTTCGTGCATCATTGCTGTCTGAAAATAGACTACGTATTATTATTGTTTTATCATTATTATTATTATTATTATTATTATTATTATTATTATTATTATTATTATTATCATCATCATTATTAACTTTATCATTATCATCTTTACTTTTACTGAACCACCACCACCACCACCACCACCACCACCACCACCACCACCACCACCACCACCACCATTACTATTACTATTACCACTATTCACTCACCTGTTACAGACTAGGGCAGGTGTAAACTAATTAAGCCCCGTCAGGTGAGGTGGGAAAGGTAAAATTATGCAAGACAACCTTGAGACAGAGAGAGAGAGAGAGAGAGAGAGAGAGAGAGAGAGAGAGAGAGAGAGAGAGAGAGAGAGAGAGAGAGAGAGAGAGAGAGAGAGAGAGAGAGAGAGAAGATAGCATTAGGAAGGTAAGAGAGGAGAGGAAATGAGAGGTATTAAGCCTTGAGGGGGGTAGGGGATGAGGGGAAAGATAGATAAGGAGGGAAGACAGGTAAGGGAAGGGCAGGGGATGAGGTATGGAGGGAACGAAGAGAGTGAAGAGGAGGAGGAGGAGGAATAGGAGAGATTAGCTTTTGAAATGAGAGTGAAGATGCTTGTAGGTAAAGAAATTATAGTAGTAGTAATAGTAGTAGAAAATTAATGGAAACTTACTATGCATGTGAAGAAGGAAGTCAATGAAGGAAGGAAGGAAGGAAGAAAGGAATGAATGAAGGAAGGAAGGAAGGTACGAAGATAGAAAGGCAGGTGTGAGCGTGGAATCGACAAGTAAAAGTGTAAAATGAATGAATGAATGAATGAAGTGATGTCAGGTGTGAGAGAGTAGGATTTTATTTCAAGGTGGCGCCAAGAGAGAGAGAGAGAGAGAGAGAGAGATTTGGAGTACAGGTATATTTCCTCTTAATTAGACAGACACAGGTGTGCAAACCCGTAACACCACCTGTGTCACTCTCTCTCTCTCTCTCTCTCTCTCTCTCTCTCTCTCTCTCTCTCTCTCTCTCTCTCTCTCTCTCTCATCCAATCCTGTTTTAATTTTAGTCATTCTTTGTTTGAATTTCTATGATTGGCTTATATTTTCAGCATCGTGTGTGTGTGTGTGTGTGTGTGTGTGTGTGTGTGTGTGTGTGTGTGTGTGTGTGTGTGTGGAGAGAGAGAGAGAGAGTTAGTTCACATTCACTTTATTTATTTGTTTATGTATTTATGTATTTATTTATTTGTTTATTTATTTAGTGTATTGTGTTTGAAAGAAAGAAAGAAAAAGAGAAAGAGAGAAAATAAAGAAAGTGAGTGAAAGAAAAACGAGAAGTGAGAGAAAAAAAAAACAAGAATTAAAGTGAGATCGAAAGATAGTATAATAGTTTGTTATGGAGAGAGAGAGAGAGAGAGAGAGAGAGAGAGAGAGAGAGAGAGAGAGAGAGAGAGAGAGAGAGAGAGAGAGAGAGAGAGAGAGAGTTAGAGTTAGAGTTATATAAAGATAATTTTCACACCCTTTCTCTACTCTTAGATTTATCCCTCATCGTGACCTTCACCAACCCCTCATATTTCCTCTCTCTCTCTCTCTCTCTCTCTCTCTCTCTCTCTCTCTCTCTCTCTCTCTCTCTCTCTCTCTCTCTCTCTCTCTCTCTCTCCTCCATTTACCAGTATCCTTTTCTCTCCCCTTCCTATGCTTTCTCTTATCCTCTTCTCCCTCTCTTCCCCTTCCGTCTCCTTCTCTTTCCCTCCTCTCCTCTTCCTCTACTGCTCCTCCTTCTCCTCCTCCTCCTCCTCCTCCTTCCCCTCTTCTTCTCCTCTCCTGCAATCACAACCACATCGAAGATAAGATAAGAGAGACAGACAGACAGACAAATATACAGTTTTACCTCCTCCTCCTCCTCTTCCTCCTCCTCCTCCTCCTCCTCCTCCTCCTCCTCCTCCTCCTCCTCCTCCTCTTCCTCCTCCTCTTCCTGCTACACGTGGTTAGTTTTATTCCGAATTGATGAAAGAGTGTGACGACGACGACCAGGAGGAGGAGGAGGAGGAGGAGGAGGAGGAGGAGGAGGAGGGTGGTGGGCGGCGTGCCTTAAATTCTCCTCCTTCAGTCCAGGAATAAGCTTTCTCGTGGAGATAAATATACGACCAGTGACCATGGAGACCTCCCTCCTCCTCCTCCTCCTCCTCCTCCTCCTCCTCCTCCTCCTCCTCCTCCTCCTCCTCCTCCTCCTCTTCTTGCCCGGTGACACCTCCCACTCCACCCTCCCTCCCTCCCTCTT
>JAPQNM010000022.1:3911189-3923689 GCA_029783475.1 Metacarcinus magister
CCTCCCTCGCACGCCCCGGACAGAAACAGAGGGGCGGGCGGGTGTCGGGGGCGGGGCGGGGCGGGGTTTGGTAGGGTCGCCGCCCCCGCAGTATGGAATCAGGGCGGGTGTCGTACAGTGACGCCCGGAACATCCCACACATGCAGCTGTTCCACCACCTGAAGCAGAAGTTCCCGGACCTCAGGGACAATGACGTCAACGAAAGCATACATAAGGTGAGGCAGAGAGAGAGAGAGAGAGAGAGAGAGAGAGAGAGAGAGAGAGAGAGAGAGAGATCCTGTTCCTGGATTAGCCGCGTGTCTGTTATCTTTTCTTCAGTGTGTGTGTGTGTGTGTGTGTGTGTGTGGTGGACAGTCTTTGGCATTCGGCCGCCCTTTGACCCCTGCTTGTCCCTCTCATCCCACTCACTCCACTCACTCCTTCACTGACCCTCGTGGCGTGTGTGTTGCTGCCCCGCCTCCTAACAGGTGTGTGCCAGGCCTCACCTGCCGCCTGCCTGCTGGCAGTGGGAATTAGTGGAGCCTTGATGATGATGGTGATGGTGATGATGTGTTTGTAGTGACCGTGCTCATGTTTGCCTTCCTTTGTGCCTCCCTCAGTATGGCCTTGACCGTGAGCGTTGTGAGGAGGAACTGTCGCAGCGGACACAGATTCATCCAGGAGGTTACTACGGACCGTGGGGGCGATCCTCCCCTGCCGCCTCCCGCCTCACCTCCCCTGTACTTGTGTCTTCTCCCTCCACCCCCAGCACGCCGCTGCTCGGTCCCACCTCCCCCGGCGTGGTGGCCGCCCTGCAGCCCGGCGGGGAGTACCTGGTGTACAACCCCGGCACGGGCGGGGGCGCCGCTCCGTTCTTCACGTCGCCCCCGGCCACCAGCTCGACGGCGCTGCTCCCCTCCCCGGCAGGCAGCCCTCTGAGCTACGGCTGGCACCTCGGCGTGGCAAATGGTTTCCGCCCCGCCCCGAGGCAGCCCCAGGACGGCCTCGACAGGCTGGGGGACACACCAACGGGTTCCCGGGACCGTTCTAAGTCACGATCCGGCACGCCCGTCACGCCCAGCTCGGCGCCAGTCATGCCTAACAACCACGACCCGTTCAGCGAGGTGCCTGAGCGGCGGCGCAGCGCTGAGACTTACCCTGAGGTGCGGCGAGAGCTGGAGGCGCGGCTGGAGGGGCTGCGCCTCTCCCCTCTACCCCAACGCCACGCCATGGACCCGCCTGCTGGTTTGGCGGCCACGGCCACAGCCACCACCACCATTACCACAACTACCACCACCTTTCCTCCCCTCACCATCACCACCGCAACCACCACCAGTACCACCACCACCGCCTCCACAACCATCAACTGTACAAACCTCAGCCCAGTCGACGGCGGCAGTAGCAGCAGCACCAGTAGCAGCGGCAGCACCAGCGGCGACGGCAGCAGGAGCAGTGGCCGCCCTCCTCCAGGTCGGAGACTTGTTTCTTCTGTGCATCTCGTCCCTCTTCCCCCCCACGGGGCGCATCACGCCCCAGGTCCCCCCGCCAGTGACGGCACAGTGTCTGTGTGTGGTCGGTCCTATACCTCAGTCAACCTGCAGCTGAGGCAGCCGTCCATTGAGCCTCAGCAGCCCATTCAGATCCGTTCTGGCGGGTCTTCCCTTACCTATTCCACCTCGTCCCTGGACCACCGGCAAGGCTCACGCTCCTCCCTCCAGATCTCCATAGGGCCTTCAGGAGGCACCATCTCGGCCATGCGCACAAACCTTGACAATAAAAATTCCCCGGCCAACACAGCGTTCCACATCCAGTACAGCTCAGGCACCGAGGAGGGCCGCTCCCCCACGGAGACACCCTTCCCCACCACGGGGGATGTGGTGGGTCCAGAGGGGGTGGTGGGGCAGGTGCGGCGGCCCCAGACCTGGTACATGTCAGACTCTGTCTCCTCAGACTCCAGACAGAGAAAGTCCTCCCTGCCAGAGTGTGTGGGGCCGCCCGTCACCCTCCATCCCTTCCACTACCCACCCTATACCGAGCCCGGCCTGGGCTACTCTGCGGCAGATCCTTTGTTGACTGTGCCGCCATCCGGGCCTGACTCTATCCCCTTGCAAGGTAGAGCAGCCTGTGCCGTGCTGTGTGCCCTGTGTGTGCTGCCTGGCCACCCTCAACACACATCCCCCCCCACCAACCCCTGCCACCCTCACCCCCCTTGCGTGGCCTATCACCATTCCCTGACCCCACAAATCACTGATCATGTTCTGTGGCTACTAACTCTGTGTTTTGTTCACAAGACCAGTATTTTGTGCCGTGTAGACTGGTTAGTTGGCTGGTAGACGTGTCCCTAACCAAGACTTGAGCTGTGTTGTGTTTGGCTGTGGTGGGAATTTTTATTGTTTTTTTAACCTCAGTAAATAATTAATTAATGGCCTGCTCGTTGTCAGGACTAGGGCGGCTTGTGAACCTTGTTTGGTGTGTGCCTCTGGCCCTGTGTGTGTGTGTGTGTGTGTGTGTTCGCTCATATGCTCAGCTCTAACGCGCACACACACACACACACACACACACCTTGTTATCCCCCACTCCCTTCAATCACCAGTTACATTAGCACTTCCAACCCTCCATCTCCCCTCACTTGACTGTCCCTTTCCTTCCTTCACCCTTTCTTTGCCCTTCCTTTCCTTCCGTCCTGTCTTTACCGATGAGGGGCCAACACAGCGCCACTCTTCACCTCACACATCTGTAGTAACTAAACAATAAATGTAGAATGCCTGCAGATCTCATAGACATTAGATACAACATTTTCTTCACTGTTTTACTCACCATCTTTATAATTTGAGAATGGCATAGGATTATAGATATGCTAAAGACGTTTTGTTGTATATGTACAGAGTGTTTGTGTTTTTGTGTTATGGCGTACGAAAGGTAGCATTGATACTTTACCATTTCTAGCCACCAGATGTCTCCACCAGAGTTTATAAGACTTACACTTGAAAAACTTTTGTAGAAGTCAACAATTTAACACTTTAAGCTGGAATTGAAAAAAATATATATGTTTGATAATTCTCTACATGCATACATAAAATTTTAGGAAGACATTTATGAGGAAACTCCCACTGCTATTTATGTATTGTGACGTTGTGTGTGTGTGTAATCCCTGCCTGTCTGACATCTATGTTTTGTGGTGCAGTGTTAATCCAGGACCAGCTGGCACGGAAGGAGCGGATGGCAGTGGAGTTGAGCCATCAGGTGGAGGAGAAGGGCAGGCTGGAGGCGGAGGTGGAGATGATGGTGAGGGAACTACACGCGCGGGAACAACAACGTAAACACAACGCAGATACAAACACTATGGTGAGTGGTGGTGTGTGTGTGTGTGGTGATTGTGGTTAAAAGTGGTGTATGGTAGTGGTAGTGAGTGGACTGTTGGATTGAGTGCATGTGTATATCTACCCATAGTTAGGTGGATGAGAGATGGATATGTATGTGAGGAAATTAATAGGTGGATGAATGATGTATAGATTTGAAGATTGATAGTCTCTACAAGTGGATGAATAGATGGATCGGTGGCTGTAGGGAAGGTGGATTGGATGTGGTTGTGAGTGGAAGTAAAGATGAATGGCTATGAAGGTGTGTCTGAGAAAGGACTCGATTTTGCAACATGTATAAATGAATGATGAATGAATGTGAACTAAATAGGTAACTGGAAGGTCCATATATATACATAGACTCAAAGTTACACACACACACACACACACACCCTCACACTGCCAGTTTTTCCCCTGCAGAGGATAGAGGAAGTTCAGCAGGAAAATCAGAGGCTACAATCCGAGTGTTATGAGATGGAGAACAGAATATTACGTCTGGGTGAGTACTGGCTGATAACTTTGTTCTTGATGTTCTTTCTTTCTTCGTGTTACTGTGAATACGGGAAAATTATACTCAAAGAAACTATAGATCTTGCAAGTATTTACGACAGTCAATTTCTCTCTGCTAATCCTCTTCTGATGCTTCATTGAGTGGTATGTCACATGATACCATTAATATATATATACTTTGATAATTACAGGTAAAAGTAAGGTTTGTGTTGGTGATCCATACCCTTTACACAGCCACCCAAACATTCACCTTAACCTCTTATCCTTTATTCCTCCTCACAGCACCGGACTTTGAACTTGACAACTACTCTAACCTGACATCACCCCAAACGGCCTTTAATGAGGGCTCCCCCATCCAGCCTCCACCGCAGCTCACCAGTAAGTACTCGCGTGCGGTGCAGATCTTCAGGAACATCATGGCGTCCAAGCAGGAAGAGGAAATGCAACTCAAGGAAATCCAGTGGAAGGATTTTCGAGTGATATTCCAAGACGAGCCGTGGGACATTATTGTGGAGGATTGGGACAGTGAGAGGCGATGTCCACTTGTTTTGTAGTGTATAGGAGATAAGAGGCAACCTTGCTTCTCCTGCTGTAGGCTCTGAAGTGAAGGCTGGTACTGTAGGCTATGCAGAGAGAGAGAGAGAGAAAGAGAGAGGGGAGGAGGTGTTTGTCGTAGGGTAGTATAGAAGGCAGTGTTTTAGGTAGCAGTAGTAGTAGTAGTATTGGAGTTGTAGTAGTAGTAGTGGTGATGTAGGTCCCTTATGTAGTTTGTGAGGTGTGTGGTGAGGATCAAATTGGGTTGAAAATGAAACAAAGTGAAACAAGGCTTCTTTTTCTCTCTCTATCTCTTATCTTTATAAGGACTAATGTAAGCGGGGAGGAAGCCAGAAAAGAGGGAAGACTATTAATAAAGTCATGCACAAATCACATCTAGGAACAAGGAGAGAAGAGAAGGCTATCCATGAGTCTTCGAGGAAGGGATAAATGCATCCAAAGTACTACAAGAAAGTTACTTTGAAGTGCAGAGAAATACATATAAGTAATTGCAGGCAGTGTTGTGTTTGGTATTTGTGTCAACTCAACACTGAGGAAGCCATACAGACAGCAAGAGAGAAAGGGTGACAACAACAACAGAAAGAGGAAGAAGAGGAGGAGGAGGAGGGGGAGAAGGAGGAGTGGAGTGAGGTAGGAAGACTATATCAGAGTAGCAACAGGTGAAGGTGTAACATACAGTATGGCCAATAACGCCTGAGTAATGACGGCAGACTGTTTTGAAGCAGTGAACGTAGAGGGACAGCTAATGCCGTGGTGTCACCTTGTGTTGAGGGAAATAAGGAACACACTTGAAGGGGAGGGGCGAGGAGATGTGTGTGTGTGTGTTCGTGTGTGTGTGTGTGTGTGTGTGAGGGATGCTTCACTGCACTCACTCACTCTTGTAATGTTAGCCAGTGCCTCGGCACCTCACATGTCAGTGGTCAAGTGTGTTGGTGACAGCTATGAGAGATGGGACGTGCGCACACACACACACACACACACACACACACACACACACACACACACATGAGAGACATAAAAAAATACAGCTTCCCATATAGAAGTATATAAGCCTGGAATAAACTTGATGCAAAAATGATTATTGCAAGAAATATTCATGATTTCAAAAGCAAACTGGATAATAGTAGATTTGGAGACGGGACAGTACTAGCATTGCTCTTTTCCTGTATGTTACAACTAGGTAAACACACACACACACACACACACACACACACACACACACACACACACACACACAAGGATGCATTTGTATCTTGATTGACATTTAGAAAGTCCTGTCAATTATCTGGTTACAGAACTCTTCTGTTTTTAACTGAATGATATAGATATAATTTTCCATATGCTAATATTGACGGACAAATTACAGAACAAACATCTTTCTGCTTTGATTAGAAAGGCATAACATTTTACCTTCCATTAGCAAACAATTCCATATTTTGAGGAATGAATGACAGCTCTTCTGACACACTTCTTAGCTGCCCATCCCATTGCCACCTGACTCCTTCTAATGGATACAGTTGCTCTTCATATGTATCAGTCATAGATAGTTACTAATAGTTAAGGAGGATATATATATATATATATATATATATATATATATATATATATATATAATATATATATGTGTAATTACTTGTTGTAATGTATGTAATCCCTTACACTGAGCAGTGTTTTGTGGTTGAAAGTATTGCAACAGGTTTAAAAATAGGCATTTATTTTCCTTATGATAAAAGGGAGAGAGGTAATGTGTTTGTGTGTGTGTGTGTGTGTGTGTGTGTGTGTGTGTGTGTGTGTGTGTGTGTGTGTGTGTGTAATTACCTAGTTGTAGTATACATGGCCTTAGTTACACTCGTGTGGTCCTATCTCCGTATTTATGTTTGTCCCAGTTTATCCTTCAGTTGATGTACATTCTTTGCCATTATCACCTCTTCCTTCAGTCCATTCCAAGTATCTGTACTTCTCTGGGATAAGCTGAACCTTTTTGTGTTGTTTAGCCAAATTCATTTTTTCTATTTTTCTTGTGTTCTCTCAAATATCCAGTCTCTCTTTTTCTTCTCAACATTATATTTTTTCTACTGCTGCAGTGTGAGTTTTTAGTCTAACCTAATAGGCGTAGCATCTCCTTGTATGTATAGACTTCTCATCCATTTAGCCTTTACAGTTTCACATAATTTTGCCACCGAGATATTTTTCTATAGTTCATTGGTTCATCCTTATTTCCTCCCTTGTAAATTGGGACTTCATTTGCCCTTTTCCAATCTTGTGGTGCTTCACCCACTTCTAATGATTCTGTGATCAATTTTTGTATCTTGTCTGCTAGTTGTTCGCTACATTCTGTGTGTGTGTGTGTGTGTGTTCATATATATGTGTATGTGTGTGTGCACCCTAAAACTACTTTAATCCTTGCAGGAGGAAGCTCTGGGTCAAGTTTGGGTAGTGAGCTGGGGACCCCCAACACTCCCCACACCCCCAACACACCTGTCTACCTCCCGACCCGACCAGCTCCCCCTCCACCAGCACCCCCTCCGCCCCCCGTCCCCAACCACAGCTACGGGCAATATCAGGTTTGAATAACACAGTTGTACAGTATAGTAGAACTACAGGAAGTAAAAGCGTTGTAGTTGTCGCACTGAGACCGCCAGCCTATACTAGAACCTTGTTTTTTCAGGTTCGAGGCGGCGAGCGGGTTGAGGAGGCGAGCCACAAGTGGGGCTGCTCTAAGTGCACCTTCATCAACCACCCGGACATGAACATGTGCGAGATGTGCGACTTTCCCCGCTTCACCATAGGTACGACTCCCCCCCGCCAGGCAGCCTCTACTCCCCCCCGCCAGGCAGCCTCTACTCCCCCCTACCATCAAGGTCCCTGCTACTGCCACCACCGTCACCACCACCACCAGCACACCACAGGTCCTCCTGCAGGTTCTCTCAGGCCAGATGCTGCCATCTTGCAACACACCAACTCTTGCTCCTCCCTCCCTCTCTCGCAGGGCAAACCCAGCCTCACTAACATTCTTAAGGAAAAACTCTCCAGCCTCAAGGACCGTCGCTCTGACAGTGTTTAATGACTCATGACAAGGATGTGTGTGTGTGTGTGTGTGTGTGTGTGTGTGTGTGTGTGTGTGTGGGAAGAGAGAGAATGAGAGAGAGAGAGAGAGAGAGAGAGAGAGAGAGAGAGAGAGAGAGAGAGAGAGAGAGAGAGAGAGAAAAAAATTGCGTGCTTGACTCACTAACTGACATGTTTTTCGGACAATACATTCAGCCAAGGAAGACAAAGCTTCTCTTCAGTGTCACTTTTCAGATCCTTATACTCAGTAAAAGTTTAACAGACAATGACGTCTCCAGAGAACACAGACGATGACTGAACTTACTCACACAGACAACACTGATTAGTAGAGTGGACAACAGCACCCTTTAAAACGAAGTGCTTTAGGAAGTGTAGACTTGCATGGAACACATGTGATGGCATCAGTCATTTCAAAAGTGTATTCAGAATGCTGCTTATTCTTCCAATATTTGACATTTTTATACAGTTCAATACAACTTATAGACACAGGCTTTATGAGGTGTGAAGAACCCTTGTCCTTTGCTCCACCTCACCTTGTAAACTGTATGTAAACTGTGTTGAGGGAAGAATAAATGGCATCCTAAACCCACCTTGGATGACACTCACTGTGATGGTTAGTCCTCCAACACATGGCTGCCTCACTCGGACATTCTGTTCAGAGAGGCTTGACTTATTGTTTTCTGAAAGTGACAAAGCAGTTTAGAGGCTGCCAGGGACTGTGAGGTGAGGTAACATGAGGAAGGGAGGGAGGGAGGGAAGTAAGGAGGTGTTGTGTGAATCACCAGAAACTAGTGATCAGGACCTGCAGCTTCGGTAGTGCCATTCTGAGATGCCATTGACTTTTCCTTGTTGCTGTTCATCTGTGAGTGCCTTAGTTGTGCAAATTTTCATGTGTTGTCACTTTTTTTTTCCATATTTTCACCGGAAATATCATTCCCTCTAAATAGAATCCATTTGATATTGACTTCACCGGCCATAAACGTTAATAGTTGTGTTGTCTTGTAAATAGTTGCATTGGAAGGTGTGAAGGGATCAGTTTGAGGAGGAAACAATGAACACAAGCAGGTGTTGGCTAAACAACTATATATTGTCAGCATTACAAGGAAAAACACACGAAAAGTAGATGGGCATTTATGTTTTGAGACCACAGGCAGAGGAAAGTTTTTCTTCTTATGCATGAAACTGAAGGCTGTTATGCTTATTATTGAGACACATTCCTGGCTCTGGGTCTGTCCTGACTGGCATCCCTTACTAAGGGCATAGAGGTTGGGGTAAGGATTATTTCTCCTGGCTTTTGGTCTGTTCTTGGGTGACAGCCTTCACAAGGGGCGTGGATAGTGGCTTAGGGGATCATGTTTGCCCTTTTGTCACACACTCCTGGGTTTTGGTGTTTCCTGTGGTGGTGGTATTCAATGGTTCCTGTGAACATTCTTGATGTGATCCAACAGGACACGGTTCCCCCAAGGGATAGCAATGCACTGAGTTGTGATGAGTAATGAGTTGACACCATCGTGTGCATGGTGGATGTTGAGCATCAGTTTTCTCATAACCTTTACTTAGTATTATTAACAAGCACTAACATGAACCTTGCAGGCTTATGGATCATGAACTGCAGGTGTTGATATGTATGCTATATTTTCTTTGTTTATATGTATATGTTTATCTTACTATTTTGAATCATGATGTGCTGCGTGGCATTGTCCGTGTCTGGCTCTAGAGTGAGAGTTTGCTCAGGAAACATAGGGATCATGACTTGCAAATTGACTCCCAAGATATGAAAGATTTTATAAAGCATAACTATTTCCTCTGCAATCTCGTGCCTGTGTTCTAAAATGCTTCATGGTATGCTGCAGTGTGGCTGTGAGGAAAAAAGAAACTCAAGTACATATTTTCAGCATTAAAGTCTCTCAATGAAATACTAATTGAAGATAATTCCATGATCCCTTCATTCAGAATAAGAGGTTGAGTTACCATTTTCCTCACTGCTGTACTGCCTTGCGGGTGCAGGACTAGTGGCCTCCCACACTGGCGTTGGTACTGTTGGGGCACCTCTCTCCCTCCCTCCCTCCAGCCTTCTGGTGCTGAGGAAATACTTGAGGAACTTCTGTGTCGAGGATTATTACCGTTAAGAGTATTGTTGATTGATTGCTACTTAAAGTAAAATATGCTGAAAGAAATATAACTTTAATTTGGAGAGGCCTATTTATTTGAATTAATAATTGTGTGCTCCACACTCATTTTGCTTTACTTAAATGAAAATACATCCCTTTTTTTAAGATCATAGGTTTGCTCTTGATCCTTATGTTGTTATGGTTTTCTTTTGTGCATAATGTGCATCATTTTGCAAATTTCAAACATGGAGTGTGACTTGTTACAAGTGTATCTGACTAATGTGTGGAGTTTGAAGTGTCATCTAATTTGTTTACATCCACCAGTTAGCTCTTAGAACATGAACCTTTATGAGGATGACCAGGTAAGGGACTTCATCATTACTTTGTCTTCAAACAAAACTTCATATTCAAGGTAGTTCCTGCATGACACATACACACACACACACACACACACACACACACACACACACACACACACACACACACACACACACACACACACACACACACACACACACATATGCACATGCACATCAGTTTTCACTGAGACTCAGATATTCACTGCATATTCACCATCCTTGTCATGCATTTTCCCTAATGTAGGTGCCGATAGCTTGCTCAAAATCACATTGTATATAATGTTGATTTCTTTTATGTATGCATACTTCTAATTCATTCCACGTTGAATTGGAATCTTGCAATCTTGTTTTCCTCGGTGTCACCGTACACGGGCACAAGTTTGGTAAACAGTCAGTTGTGGAATGATGATAATATTTTTATGCCATGCCTGAAGTTCTATGTTACTAGATGAGTATTTTGTGAATATATGACATGGAATACGGCACAGCAGTCAAGAGTGCATGCTGTGGGAATGAGTTATCTGTGAGGAGCATGTGGCATGACAAGATGGTAGTGCAAGAGCAATGAAAGCATACATGAAATATGTGACATGAGACCTTGTGCAAATGGAGTGAAGTGTGGTGTAGTGGAATGGGTGAAAAGGAATACTTTGAGGTGGTTTGGTCATCTTGAGAGAAGGAAGAGTAAAGAGTTTATGAAGAAAGTGTATGTGAGTGAAATTGTGGGTTCTAGGAGGAGAGGAAGGCCAGTTGTAACATGGAAAAATAGTGTAAAGTAGTACATGAATGAAAGAGTTGCTGATAGAGGGAGAGGAGTTGAACAAGCAAGGATGGAGTGTGTGGATAGGGAGAGGTGGAGGCACTTCTACCGTTGGTAGAATAGAATAAAATAGATTTGTAGTTCTGGCGAGAAGCAAGAGGGACGTGTTATTGCCTTTCTGTAAGATGAATAGTTATGTTGTCTGTGTACACCTGTCCACCACCACCACCACCACCACCACCACCACCACACCCTGTACAACAAAATCATACCATTTCTTGACATGAATATATATCTCACTTCACAAGATACTAAAAAGACTGTCACTGTACTTACATTGTATTTAGTGTTGTGGGCACTGTTAGGAGCCCTTTGTTCACACTTCATGCCAAGTAAACACTTAGTGCACTGTAGATTACATGTTTAAGTAGTGATTTACTTTGCTGTTCCTTCCTTAGAGCATTACTTGTGGCTTTCTATAGACAAATCAAGTCTAGTGAGGAATTATAACTTTTCTTTCCTCTTCAAGATTACTGAAATAGACTATATACATTGCCATATTTTCCTGCACATGGACAAAAAATACTATAACTTTTTTTTTCACTTGAATGACTTGCTAGAGACATGTAAGGTGTTGTGATGATGATGATAATCCTGCCATTACCGTATGCCTTTACCTTCCCTTCGCACTCTATTCACTCCAGATGATATATGTTTCTTACTTTCGTTTCTCAGGAGAGTTGCAAGACATTCATATCCAAGTTAGGCACCAAAACATCCAATCTGCACGTAAGCCTAAGTTACATGCATGGTGACTGCTGCCTGTCTCACTGCTCACCTCACCTTTGCCTCCTCCTCTACCTCCCCCAAACATGTCTCACCTTCACTCCCACATTCTCCCCTTCCTTAAAGATAAACAATGCTGTGAGTTTTGTTTTTATATATATTTTTCTTTAACCTGCACTAAATACTTGCAGAAACCCTCTCCTCCTGGTGGTTCGGTGTCATGTTGGTTGCTTGCAGAGTGAAAGCCGAAGGATGTGAGGGAATGTGATGATGACTTATTGGGTCTGATATGATAGTGGTGCACATTCCCTCCTCTCAGCCTCACAGTCTAATTTACTTGTTATTTATGGGAAGAAGATGCATAGCAAATCAAATTATGTTATTAGTTATTACAGTTACAGTTACGTGCCTCTGTCACTGAGTAAACGTGTTGACACTTTACTTGAATTTTCCAAAAGTTATTCTTGAACTTGGTGGAGTGGCACTTTGGTTTGCCACTGCTGCTGCTGCTGCTGCTGCCTCTAAAGAGCTGGGCTAATGTTAGCAGGCATTCTGTTGAGATGAAAGAAAATGGAGAGGGTGGGAGGTGAACTCACATACACACACACACACACACACACACACACACACACACACACATGCACATGCAGTTTGGTCTTTTCAGCATGCATGTATACTTATATACCTAATTTTCTGAGTGTCTCACCCCATGTGCATGTGTGTATGAGCCAATCTTTTTGCATCCTCCCTCTGCATGACCTGAAGGCAGTGATGGGGCTGACCAGCATCACTGCAGCCACTCTCTAAGGTGTTGTTACAAGTATCTGTCCTTAGTGCATCTAGAGAATAATCCAAAAAGATTAAATCGTAGGTGAAAGGTGTTCCAATGAGGCCTATTCAAACTGAGGCGGAGGGTTGAACTCACTTTGAAAATATGTGCATGCATGTACTCGTAGGTTGTTGTATGTGTGTGTGTGTGTGTTTGTGTGTTTGTGTGTTTGTTTGTGTATGTGTG
>JAPQNM010000022.1:3928689-3981189 GCA_029783475.1 Metacarcinus magister
TTTCTGAGAAACTACCAAAAAGTAAATTAATAACATTTTGAAATGCATATGCTATTATATGTATGCATACACCCTGTATATTTCTCACATATTTTCATGCATTTAACTATTTTTATTTCATGGTTATCCCGAACATGTATCATTACTGCTGTTATTCATTCACTATTTATATATATATATATATATATATATATATTTATTTAGTTATTATTTTTATAATTTTTATTATTATCATAATTATTATTCCATTGATATGATTTTTCTTGAATGCCATTCTGCATATGCAGGAAATGGTAAACTTTATAAGAATATTATTATTTGTTATTTAGTCAGTGGTTCACATTGACTGCCAATGGCTAAAACAGACGTATTCTTGTCAAATGCAGCTATTTAGGGATTATAGTACTGCCATGAGTACTTATGATCGTCGCCATGTGGTGCCATGTGGTGCCATGTGGTATCTGTCAATGGCTGGAGTCCTGTCATGGATGTGTGACTCAATCAACTCATATTATCAGTCCATGTATCGTCGTGCCGTACTATGTTTTGCCATGGTTGTGATAGTTAGGGTTTTAAAGTTTTCTCTGTGCTAGAACAAAGGACTTACATTCAGTGACAGTTTTCCAAGAATGCAAAGAGTACAGTAATGTCTTATTCTGATGGACGAGAGCTGCATGAACAGCTGTACCCAGACTTGACTCTCTGCCCAGCAGCTGGCAGTGCTGTGATCTCTTCAGAAAAGCTGCAGGGAATTATGGGAGAAACCTGATATGCATTTCTTAAACATGCATCATTCAGACGAGTTTCATGCAAGCCTCCAAGCGCTGCCTTGCCTTTGTTGTGCAAGTATGTCAGAATGAGTATTTGCTGTACAGCCCTGAGAGTCCTGCAGCACAGCACAGCACACTGCCTCTCAGCTAACTGCCCTAATGCTGCCTCACCATTGCCTCATCCTACTTTACCTAAAACTGATCATCATTCCATGGGCCAGAGTTAACCTAACTTACACATGGCACCTTTCTTCTTGACATTATATATATACACATGCATACATACCTACATGGATATGTACACAATACATGTATATGTATATGTACTACAATGCCCTTTATTATGTACTACTGAGTACATTATCTTTCTTATTTCCATATCAAGCACTGTAAACCTCTGGCACCACAGCACAGTTAAATTAAGTTAACACAATGCTGGCGTGTGAGAGGCATCATGTGTAAGGCATCTTGTGTAAGGCTAAAGCTGCCCCACCAAAGATGTGCATCCTTGACTTGCCTCTGCAACAAGGGATGGAAGCACACTCCTCCACAATGTCATGTTTTGACTGTAAAAAAAAAGATGTAGGCTTCTCATTCCCTTTGCCTCACACATGTCAGCAGCGGACGGAAACTGTTGGTGCATCAGAGCAACGAAACAAAACCCAGAGAGGTCATGAGACCGAGACATAAGCACAATCTTGTGGCTCTCCTCTTGCTGGCTGCCCAGAGAGGCTCGCCAGCCAATGAGAACCACCATATTGGCCACTTACTTACATAGTTACCGTCTTATTCATTGCCTGAAGTTTTAACCTCCAACGCCTCAGAAACTTCACAGGTTTTGACAATGTGAAACAAAGCGCAGTTCATACAAACTTTAGGCAATTTTGTAAAACTACGACAGGGATGTCGTTGTATTAAATATTATGATACTGATGTATTAGTATTACTTTACTTGATAGAGATTGTGAACAAATAATGATTCAGGAGTATCTGATTGACTCATAATGTGTGTCCATGAACTAAGTTTTGGTCACAAGATGTGGGAATGTACTTCAGGATTTGTAGTGAATTGAACATACAAGGATAAAGCAGCAGTAGTAATGACATGCCACGTGCCTCTCCAAAGTGATGGTCAGGTTCACTTCCTTGATGTTGTATAACCTAATTATATGTAGAAATTTTGGCATTATCAACAGCCTAGAAAGGTAGAGAAATAAGCTAAATATTAGCTTTCCTGTCCACCTTGTCAATGCATAACTAGATTTTTCTTTTCATAAAATTTAGTTACCTAACACCAAAAGTCAAAACATCTACATCAGGGATGAGTCAGTCAGCAAAGGTAATTCCTGTCACATAAAGAGTAAAGAAAATCAATTGATCGAACCAGAAAGAAGCATAAACCAAGGCATCAGATGATACTTCATGAGGATGAAGAGAACAATGATGGAGTGACTAAAAAGCCAGCAGCCAGGTCGGGTGAAGGAGATGGTGGGTGCTGCTGGTGCTGCTCGGTGTCCTACATATCTTCCTCAAAAGTCTGGCAAGTAATGTTGTTCTCCTATTTTTAGGTATCCATAGACGAGTACTTTTGTATAAAAAAGTTTTTTTTGTACGTAACTGTTTAAGATATCATTAACACCAACACGTTTTTGGTAGGACATTCTGAAAGTAACACCATAAGTATGCGGGCCGAGTGGCTCTGTGGTACAGTGCTCAGCTCGCGACCTAAAGGTTGCGAGTTCGATCCTGGCTCACGGCAGCTTCTTGGTGAGAGGGGTAGTGCTCTCTCGTTAACCCTAGCATAACTATATGGTCTATAGATGCCTAGTTCAGGGGGATTATTTAATCACCATAATTATGCTTTATAATTATGACTTTGAAATTTCTTTTCATCAATGCTTAATCGTAGGTGGTGGGGATCCATTACATACATATTCGATGTGCTCCTTTTGGGTAACATCAGCCACATGATGAACCAAATTTGTTGACAGTACACCTGCTAACCATCTTATTTCATAACATCATTTCAGTAATTGTACCTTTCCTACAGAGCTTCCATGACCCTTGGTATAGTGTGTGAGGGTGAAGCTTGCAGCCTCACACCACAAGCCCCATCCTCAGCCCAGCTCTGCACAGGAAGAACTCTGTTTCGATAGACCTGCTCCCATCCTTATTCAGGTGTGCTATGCTACCCCATGAGATGCACATCAGTATTCATGACTGCTTCATCATGACAGCAGAGTCTTGGTCTTGAGTGTGGTGAGTGATTGTATGCGTGTCTTAGATAAAAAAAAAATTTAAGTTATGCTCTGTGATATCATGTGTAAGACCAATAAGTTATTTTGGAATTATGATAACTGATTCTTGAAACACAAACTGAACAAATGTCTTTTTTTAGGTGCTGGTGCTGTGGATGAAGAATTGGCTTTACTATCACCATCAAACCATGGAAGTGACAGGAATTGATGGTGAGAGAGTTAATGCAAATAAGTAAGTGCTAGACATCAGAGGTCATATGGTGCTATGGTAAGCTACGAGGCAAAAAGCAGAGCAAAGAAATAATGGCAAGGCAAAGTATGGTGAAGGAAGAACGGTTAGTTATAGCGAAATGGTCACATCAAGTGGAGGATGTGGGGTTCTTGCAGGAAAGAAATTATATTATCTAAGGAGAAATATGGTGATTCTGTAAGAACATTAAGGCGGGGAGATCGGGATAGATGAGTTAAGTGAGGAAAAGCTGCAGCTCAGGCAACAGTGTAACAAGGGCATGGAAGAAGAATATGGTATACAAAGAGAGGGTGTTATCAGTCATACGGTGGGGAATGTATTATAAGATAGGAGTAAGTGGGGTTGGTTTGTCTTTTTGGTGAAGTCTCCTACCTTCGTGTACGTTGAGTCTCCTGTAAAGGGTTCTTTCCCTGGCTGCAGGCCCCTCATGGCCACCGTTTTAGATTAGTTCCTCAGTGTTTTGTAATACGAGGAGGCATTATAATCACAAGAAAAGTTAGCAATGACTTTATTTACAAATATTGATACAGATAGTATTGTGTAACAAGTGGAAGTTAATTTTGTTCTACAGAACATACTGGAAAAGTGAGTGAATGGCTGACTACGAATCCGCTGGCCCAAGTTAGATCCCGGACGAAGACAGGCAGTGCACAGCTCACCCAGCTGTTCATCCTTCCAAACGGATTAGTAGATAAATCGGTACCTAGGGAAACCTGGGGAAGATAAACTGTGGGAAGTCGGATGTCACAGTGGCCCTGTGTCCTGGGGTAATGGATTAATTTCCACCACAGGCTCAAAGGGGGAGATGAGCGGCCGCAGCTACGCACAGCTATAGCGTGTGCCCCCACTTTATCTTATATATATATATATATATATATATATATATATATATATATATATATATATATATATATATATATATATAATATATATATATATATAATATATATATATATATATATATATATATATATATATATATATATATATATATAATATATATATATATATATATATATATATATATATATATATATATATATATATATATATATATATATATATATATATATATATATGGGAGGCTATGGTGAGTGTTGACTGTGGTTCGTAAACATCCTGTGGGTGACCTCCTGTGGGTCTGAGAGAGAGAGAGAGAGAGAGAGAGAGTTAGTTAGTTTTTGATGGTTTCCTGGAGTGGGAGAGGAAGGCCATCAAAGCACATCTTCCCCTCAACTAGTGGCTTGGTGACAGGGAACCAATAGATCGCCATTGCCTGTGTCTTCTCCGGTGCAAAGGTCACCTGCCAGCGTGTACCCCACTCCTGTATAACCCATAGCTGCTGATTGATCTCATCAGCAGCACGCCCACTGTCCTGTCGTGGGTAGGTGCAGGAGAAAGTACAGTGTAAGATAAGACTGCTGGCAGCTGCCGGAGTAGATCAACGTAGATGTTCCACAGGACAGGCCACTGCACGGAGCTTTGTGGAACATCTACGTTGATGATCTACTCCGGCAGCTGCCAGCAATCTCATCTTACGCTGATGACTGTACTTTCTCCTGCACCTACCCACGACAGGACAGTGGGCGTGCTGCTGATGAGATCAATCAGCAGCTATGGGTTATACAGGAGTGGGGTACACGCTGGCAGGTGACCTTTGTACCGGACAAGACACAGGCAATGGCGATCTATTGGTTCCCTGTCACCAAGCCACTAGTTGAGGGGAAGATGTGCTTTGATGGCCTTCCTCTCCCACTCCAGGAAACCATCAAGATTCTGGGAGTGGAGGTTGACCAAGAGCTACAGTTTGATGGCTCCATCAAACACCTTGTCCCAAAGGCCTCCCACAGGGTCACTGCCCTACAGAGGATGGCTGGCTTCCTCGACAAAGGGGGTAAGCTCTTGCCTGTGCCAGCCAGCACCAGCGCACCTTTGTGGGCTGCGTCTCCAGGGTGTGGAACATTTTCATGGCCGCTGTCACTCACACACAAGAATTGAACACTCATAGTGTCAAACTGGCGGCCAATAACTGGAGAGGGTCACAATCCGCTGCTGCTAGTCATTTTGTGACCCAGTGAACAGCTACAACAGTGCCAGAAAATTGCACTGCAATAATATTTGTCCAGTGAAGTGCAGTGATGACCCTTAGTGAACAAAGACATATAACAATTAGTTTAATTGTACTTGTATAAATTCAAAACTATATATTTCTTTATATTTTTGTAATTCATATTATATAATGTCCTTCAAGATAGGTATCACATGACAGTTCACCTTTGGGGATCTTGTAATTTCTACAGAGTTTGAATAGGAAAAAGAGAGAGTTAGTTAGTTAGTTCACAGCAGACTTTTCCTCATCATGTACTTATCTCCGTGTATACTGATGGATTATCTTGTGATGAAAGGCATTTGCTAGAAACAACAACTGCTCAACATACACATCCACTCACGATTACTATTTCATCCAGGTACTACCCATGTACCCACCACTCCATACACACGTTTATCCCAAAATTTTGCGTTCATGTCACCTATCTCAATCACCTTTTTCCCTCTGAAAGCTCTTTTTGTATTAATTTAAGTAATTCCAAAATTATACCATTCCATTCTTCCCTTTCACTGTTCTCATGTTCACTGATGCACACACCCAGGAATACTTGACTATTCCAATTTCACATTTCACTCAGACTTGACTGCTTTCAATAAAGTTACAAACATCAATATTTTCTTATTTCAAACCTTGAAGAATACCCTGAAGCCTCATATAAAAACTGGATTTGAGGGAATTATGATTAGTTTCATGGATAATTAGCAACTGATAACTTACTGTAGATAAAATTCTATAGAATAAACTGTTTTTTTACACTTTAATTTGTCTTGGTTTGAAAACAATACTCGCATTATATTACCTAGGTATCAACAGTCAGCAAAACAGGTTGAGTGGAGAATATGGCCTGAACCTTCTATAACACTTCAAAGGAACAGACCAGTTACAGCTCCAGCCAGTCAGTGATCCTCCAACACGCAGGTCACTCTAGAGCACCTCTACTGTGCCTTCAAATGAATGTGATTGTTATCAGTCTGTTCACTGTTAATTTGAATATATCAAAATCCATGAATTTTGTTTTAATTTCCTCCACAACGTTAACATTGATAGAAGATAAAACAGGAAGGGTTTATGGCCATACTTTTAGTACGGATATTACCGTGAGAATTAAAGAAGGAAACAGACGAGAGAATGAGACATGAAAATGGTTGTAACAAAGTAAGTAGCTATAACTACTACTATTTTTTATCGCACACACACACACACACCAGGGTTCGATCCCCTGGGCGGACGAAGATTATTTGGGTATGTCTCCTTTCACGTGTAGCCCCTGTTCACCTAGCAGTGAATAGGTACGGGATGTAAGTCGAGGAGCTGTGACCTTGTTGTCCCGGTGTGTGAGTGGTCTCGGTCCAACCCAAAGATTGGTCAATATGAGCTCTCAGCTCTTTCCATAGGAGGACGGCCGGCTGTCTTCGAGAGAGAGATCAGCAGCAGACTGTACAGTGAATTACACACACACACACCTATGGTTCAGTGATTAAACAAGGATTTTTCACTGACAGGGGGATCCGTCTCTATGAGCTCTGAGCTCTTTCCGGGAGGATAATGGCTGACGATCATGAGTAGAGCGTGATCTTCCAGACCATGGGCCCGTTCGGTAGCGACTCCCGCAAATGTTACACAGCCGAGCTCAGCCAATCACAACGCCCCGCAATGATACACAGCCGAGCTCAGCCAATCACAACGCCGCGAACAGCCAGCCGAGCCTCGCTGGCCAGCCAGAGCATCAGTCAAAGGGACTTGGACTGAGACTGGGGGGTTTTTTGTTTACATGCAAGGCTTGATCTTGATCTTGATGTCACAGGTGACTTGAAATTTCCTCCAAGTCGGGCCTTTATATCGGCAGCTCCTGTGAGGGGAATAAGGGGGCAAAAAAAAAAAAAAGAGGAAAATACACAGAAAAAAAAGAAACTAAATAAATCAAAGATGCATACTCTAATTACATGCTCTAATTACAAGGCAACCAGAGGAAGTAGCCGCAGAATCTTAGATTTCCACTGTCAGAGACGTTTAAGCTAATTTTCTTATCTGTCAGAGACCGAGGTTCACCCAGGAACAATGCACTAAGATCCTTTGAAGTTATAGAATAAGTAATTAAGACAGTGAAGTCAATACATTCGTATATATGATGAAGTAAGACGTTGTTTAATATCGCCGTCTCGGTAATAAGGAATTCGTCTTACAACAGACGGTCAAGAAACGCCCTAAGACCCGACTATCTATTAATAACACAACACCTACTGTACCTAACTGTCTATATACAGATAGAGGCGACATAAAATAACAAATTTGATAGGAACATACCTTAATTATATCTGACATGTAAGTATTAACCTCGGGAGAAGACACTAATGTTATCTCCATATTATTCCTCAGCTACTTTCATTTTCAATTTTTACACAATGCATTCTCCCAAACCTGTACATACTTGTATTCATTAATGTATATGGGTTTATGTCTTGAATGTTTGTTTATAATCTAAGATAATCTAATCGATTGTATTTACAAGTCAATAAATTTTCTTGGTTTTCCTATCATGTTTACCTTAAAAGACATTATTTTCTAAGTAAATTACAACAATAATTTGATATGAATACTGAGATGGTTTGGACACCTGAAAAGACTGGGTGAGTTGCCAAGAATGATGTACAATGCTGGGATCACCTGGGTAAGGTAATCCTTCAGATCACACTTAGAAAATAAATATATGAAAAAATAAAGCTCATTAAATGTATTCGAAACTGCTGGTAAATCTACACAACTACTGCTAGGACGATATCAATAGAAATATGAAGTCCTACATACTATACATAGTGTACTTAACACATTTGTGAAGGTTTCAGGTGGTGCTCGTCATTATAATCAAATATAGGCCATAAGGTATCCGGTAAATTTTTCAAAATCAATTGCTCGACAGTAAATTGCTCAAAAAATAATATCTCGAACAATCAATTGTTCGAAAGGGAGATTGCTCAAAAAAAGTTAGTTTAATGAATAATATCCAAAAATAAGATAAAGAAATACAACTTTATTATTGTTAATTGAACAGTTAAAATCAAGAACGGGTACATTTCTATTTAGGTTAGGTTATTATTTAGAGCAATTTACTGTTGAGCAATTGATAGTTTGAGAAATTATTTCTCGAGCAATTGATTTCGAGTAATTGACTTAGATTCAGGCTTTAATATGGCAATCCGGAAAAAAATCTAGAGTGAAATGAATAACTTTTGGGTAATGAAATATAAAAAGCTTATATAACCGAACCTAACCGAGCCAAACTGTACCCAACCAAACCTAATCTAACCATAACCTAATGTAACCTAACCATAACCAGTATTATTTTACATCTTCATTAGAATGCTCTAGAGAATTCAGGGTTGTATTTTTGCATTACCTGTTGCATTTTGAAAAAGTTTTCTTAATTAAAATTCCGTCGCAAATTCTTAGTTTGTGAAATATTCAATGTTTTCTGTGAGACCTCTTCGAAAAGTAAAGTTTAGTTTGGTTTGAACAAGGTTCTGTTATTTGTCAATGTAGGTTAAGGTTTGGTTAATTTAGGTTAGGTTATGTTAGGTTCAGGTAAAGATTCGGAACTACTTACTGACAATCATTGTATTTTGCCTTCCCCCAAGAACCCCGCATTCCCACAGGTCCCCAGAATTGTTGGGGGTTGATGGGGATGTCTTATTAGATATGCATTTGCGACGAAAATGAATGTCAAAATCGTTCGAAATGGATCAATATTTATACGAAAAGTGTGTTATTTACATCCAAGTGCATTGGGAGGAACTAGAAATTTACCAGCCACACTATCATCTACGCAATATCACCACGCTCACAGGAGTTTACGGCTTCTTTTATTTCCTCACATCTTCTAGCCATCTAAATACTGCATTTACTGCAGCTATAATTGCTCCAGACTCTATTATATGTTAATCAGCAAGTTTTTTCCACGGCGATAAGGGTGCCCACACCGCCATCTTGGATCAGTCAGCTGATCATCACAACACGGAGAAAAAAAAAAAAACCACATCGACGTGCTGTGTGTCCTTTATCGTTCAGTTGCCGAAATCTGCCCCCCCCCCCACCCCGCCGAACTCGCCCAAGGATTTTTCACTGACAGGGGGATCCGTCTCTATGAGCTCTGAGCTCTTTCCGGGAGGATAATGGCTGACGATCATGAGTCTAGCGCGTGATCTTCCAGACCATATTAAACAACACACAAATTATTATAGTACCAGTGAGTGAATGACTGGTTAGCAGACAGGCCGACAGACACGCCTCGCTTACCACTCGCACCCTTCCTGCAACCCTTGCCACCCGCCCCCCCTCCTCCTCCCCCATTCCCTCTCATTCACGCCGCTAATAAGGATGAACCCAATGGAGGCGGCCCTGAGGGAGGCGGTGATCCTTCCCACGCTCCTACCGACCTCCACAGTTGCACACCCAACTCTAATGCCGATCTATGTTAACAACTAAAAAACATAACTGATCCTCGCGTCCTCTGATAAGTTTCACGCTTCTGACCTCAAACTCTTAATGCATGATGAGACACTTGTAATACCGAGGGTTCAGTTTTGAGATGCACATCTACTCATAGAACATTAAGGACTGGTTTCAAAAGCTTTCAATCTACTTTTACGAGCACCCTCATCTCGATCCCTCCTTCACAATAATTCGATAAATCTTACACATTGCCACGTCAAGAAACTTTTTTTTCCAGCCGTCTCATGTCCTATTCCTGGCCGACTATCAGTTATTGTCTTCATCTCATTCTGTGGAAACGCTCTGTTTGGGCTGGCTGTCTCGTCTCTACCACGAAGCCCACACCAAACAGCAAACAGCAAACAATATGGATAAGTCATAAGCCTAATGAGGAAGGAGCACCTGTGTATGTGTATGTGTATGTGTATGTGTGTGTGTGTGTGTGTGTGTGTGTGTGTGTGTGTATTATTTCTTGGTGGTTTGGAAAAAGCAAGTCACCCTCTCCATCTTCATCTTCCTCCTGTGCGAACGCGCGCAGGCGCACACATAACTATGCGTATGTCCTTATGAAGCTTAACCCACAAGGTCACAAGTGTGAAGCGTAGCTGTTTGTTACATAAAGGCTGGCGACCTTGATCGAACATACATGACTACTGCAAAAGAGAGAGAGAGAGAGAGAGAGAGAGAGAGAGAGAGAGAGAGAGAGAGAGAGAGAGAGAGAGAGAGAGAGAGAGAGAGAGAGAGCGAGCGAGAGCGAGAGCGAGCGAGAGCGAGAGCGAGAGAGAGAGAGCGAGAGCGAGAGCGAGCGCCAGCCTACCAGTCGTCAGGCGGACTACTATATACATGCTACAGGCTTGCGTCAGCCAGTGCTGACAAACAGTAAACAACAGACAAATGTGACGAGATAAGATACAATATCTTATTGAGGGAGACATATGAGACAAGACACTAAAGAGAGGAGGGGAAGGGAGAGAGGAGATGATGGGCGAGGAGGGGAAGAGGGTGTGAGAGGGGACAGGAGGAGTCAAGCTTGAGCAGGAAGCAAACTAACCAGTGTTGCTACTACCACCATGGCGTCGGGACCTGTGGACAACATTATCCTACTGGCGGACTGCTACAAGGTGAGTGTGTGTGTGTGTGTGTGTGTGTGTGTGTGATGAAGGGAGGCTTCTTCTCTTCACCTTTTCATGCTGCCGGAGAAACATATAGGCTGTGAGCCCGTCAGAGACTGTCGATCATGTGCAGAGGGCAAGTGTGACTTGGGGTACTACGCGCAGTGTAAGTAGAGGGAAGCTGCTAAAAGGGCAGGTCATCATTTGGACGAGAAACTTTCCTATTATTGTTTTTATATTTATCACTGGGAAGCCCAGAGCGCCGGTAAGTGATGAGGAGAGACCATTTGCCCAAAGGTTTGACAGGCCTATGCTGGGAGATGATAAAAATAGGTATCTGCATTGAAGGCTATCGTTATGGATATTATAAAGTAACAACCAACTACTAACCTGCTAACTACCACGCAAAGTCTTCTAACTACCATGTACAATGTACCCACCGCAACAATTAAGGACATTTCCAAATCAAGCCTAACGTTACGTATAATATGTAACAACCACGTGTCTCTCAAGTACCAATCATTACCACAAGGAATCATCATAATAGCGTTAAAAATTGTTTGGGTATAACTAGTTATAACACTTCCATACTTCCGTGCACAGCTTATACACAAAAAGTAAGATAAAGTACATGGAAAAATCTTAAGAACAGGAACTCCATGCTGAACTGACTTAAATATTTGCTTTACATATTATACTTACTGTCCTTAACACATCTGTGAACATTTTAATGAGTGCCAATCCCCACTTAACTCACGCGTCCAATATTAAATTGCAGGTACCCAAAAAAACTTTGTCCAACATAATGCGTAATAGACGACGAGATGTGTCGAGTACACTCCTTCTAGTTACGATGAGAGAGGGCCTCCACGTGGCGACCGCTGGGCAACGTATTTAACTCAAGTGTAAAGTACATTGAGATAAACACGGCAAACGCTCTCTCATTGGGTACACGGCTGGGGTTTCACATATGTGAAGTGCCTCTTAAGTTTAAACTGCCCATAGAATAATGATTAACCTCTTGGTTTGGAGGGGACGTCAGCTGCACACAAATCCGGCGCCATGTGCCGTGGTGTTAAGAGCTAATTTATCTCTACCAGGGCCTGGCCGCCGCTGGTTATTGGGTCCCAGGCCATGAACCCCTATATAGTCAGACAGAGCTTAGGCTGCAGGTGGGGAGCGGAAAGAGTCGGGAATTACCCTTTTACAGGTCTGCCACGTGTCTTTTAATCCGCATTGTAGAAATGTTTCAATATAAGTAAAACCATGGCAGACATGATCAGGAAATATGCATACACGTTTATTCATAGTATTATAATGTATGTAGAAACAGTAAACTTATAATGGATAAGATATATATAAACATATAAAGAAACGTGACACATATTTTACAGTGTTGCTAATAAAAAGCAGTACCTATTAATGAACTTCCCTTTCGTTTTGGGATGGATAAGCAGTTTAACAATTGTATTTAGATGATATCGTGAAGGAAAGTAAGATTAAATAAGCTGAAATAAGTAAGAAAAAAAAATACATTGAAATCCTAGTTGTGGAAATACTCCAAGACACGCTCGCGGCCTTGACCTCACCATATGACCTTCCCACCTGCAGTCTATATGGTCAGTCTCACTTATAGTCATATTCATTTCGATATCATCCGAACAATAATTATGCAGATTTACCAACAATAGTAATAAACAAAACTTACTTCCTCATTGCAGTGGCGATAGTGGTGAAGATAGATAATGTAGTGCCTTAATTTACACGTACGGCAGCGATGTGATGGTGGAGGTGATGTGAGGATAAATTCGTCCACTTCCCTCCACTCATCCACCCCTCCTGACAGAAAGACAGACAGACAAATGACTGACAATCTGAAGGGAATGTGCAGCGCGAGTCCCCACACAGCCTGAGTGAAGCCTATTCCAGACTGAACAACTCGATCGTGGCGCCCCCTTGTCCCGTTTTCTTTACATGATTAATGAGCTTAGTGTTGGACTTGCAAACTGTGGGGAGGAAAATAAACAAATGTCAAGATTCAGGTTCAAACCACGTAGATGTAAACAAATACAAAATTATTATATACATGGTGTTGTTGCTTGGTATAATGAGGTTATTAGCGGTGAAGTATGGTTACCTACTAACAAGGCTTCGGAACACACTCGTAGTGTGAGAGAGAGAGAGAGAGAGAGAGAGAGAGAGAGAGAGAGAGAGAGAGAGAGAGAGAGAGAGTGTGAACCTGCATTAATTTAATTTTCCTTTTCAGTCGTCTCACTACAAGGTTTATCCACCAGGCACCACCAAGCTCTACGCCTACTTCGAATCACGGGGAGGAAAGTGAGTTATCTCTCTCTCTCTCTCTCTCTCTCTCTCTCTCTCTCTCTCTCTCTCTCTCGCTCATACACACACACACACAGAAAATTTAATATGAGAGAGAGAGAGAGAGAGAGAGAGAGAGAGAGAGAGAGAGAGAGAGAGAGAGAGAGAGAGAGAGAGAGAGAGAGAGAGAGAGAGAGAGAGAGACACACACACACACAAAGAGACCACAGAGTCAGGAAGGACCACAAGAAACCCACCCCTGCATTCCTCCACTCCTTCACCCTCCCTCCCTCCCGCCCACCTACCCCTTCAAATTACCTCTTCTCCCTCCTTTTACGCAAGTCATTTTCCTGTAATCACTACACATTCTACCCAATATACTCCTTCTGTTCCAATCATATCAACTTCCTTCACTCCTTAAGATTCCTACAGATTCTCTCCTCTTTTTCTTCCTACAAGTTCCCTAATATGGTCCTTCCTCCAATATATACACTATGTTCTCTTTTCTTATCACAAATACAAGCGCCCTTCCCTCCTTCTTCCCCTTCTTCAGGTTCCCGTACACAGTGTTCTTCGGGCTGCAGTACATCCTGAAGCGATGGCTGTGTGGGCCGGTAGTAACGAAGGAAATGGTGGCGGAGGCGAAGCAGGTGATCGGACAGGTGTTCAAACGAGACGACGTGTTCAACGAGGAGGGATGGAACTACCTAGTGGAGGTGAGCACGTGGAGGGAGGAAGGCAGGAGGAGGTCTATAAGAGGGGAATAGGGAGAAGGTTTACTCGATATGATGAATTTATTACACTCAAAGGGTGACAATCCATTAGAATTTTGTCTAAGGGAGAAGAGGATTACAAGGGTAAAAGGAAGGGGTGTTTAGTGTGGTTAAGTTGAGAAGAGAGGAAAGATGGGAGGGGTGAAGAATGAAGGAAAGAGGAAGGAAAGAATAGTAGGTAATAAAGGGGAAAAAAAGTAGGCATTAAAGAAGAAGAGGGAAAGGAGATGATAGTTATGAAGAAAGTGGAGGGAAGGAAGGAAGGAGGAAGAGAAGCAGGTATGAAAGAAGGGAGGGAGGAGAATGTGTAGAAGACAGAGAAGAAGATAAAGGTAAAGGAACACAGAGGGATATGAACAGTAACTGAGGTGAGATGCTGAATAAATATATAAACACGTAATATATATATATATATATATATATATATATATATATATATATATATATATATATATATATATATATATATATATATATATATATATTTTTTTCTCTCTCTCTCTCTCTCTCTCTCCTGCAGCACCACGGGGGTCGGCTGCCACTACGCATCAAGGCAGTGCCCGAGGGGTCTGTTCTGCCCTTCAAGAACGTGCTTTTTACCGTCGAGAACACTGACCCAGCTCTGCCCTGGCTCACTAACTTCTTCGAGGTGAGAGAGAGAGAGAGAGAGAGAGAGAGAGAGAGAGAGAGAGAGAGAGAGAGAGAGAGAGAGAGAGAGAGAGAGAGAGAGAGAGAGATGGTGTTGGTGTGAAGGTTTTGTGTCTTGATTTGAGCTATTTTATATACCTCATCCATCATGTGTGTGTGTGTGTGTGTGTTGTGTTTTTGTATGTGCGTGCGCTTACATTGTTTTCCTAAATTAGATATACTTCATAAACTAAAACTAATTCAACTATGATATTACCTCTATCTATGAACAAAACTTACAATCTCTCTCTCTCTCTCTTAACCCCCTCCTCCCCCCAAGACGGTGCTGGTACAAGCGTGGTACCCCATGACGGTCGCCACCTCCTCCAGCGTGTACCGTCAGTTGCTGGGCCACTACCTGCACCTCACTCATGACAACGCTGACCTGCTGGAGTACATGGTAAGGAGGCGACGAGGGTGGTAGTGGTGGCGGTGGTGGTGGCGATAAATAATAATAATAATAATAATAATAATAATAATAATAATAATAATAATAATAATAATGATAATGATAATGATAATGATAATAATAAAAATAATAATAATAATAATAATAAAAATAATAATGATAAAATTACTACTTCCACAACTATTATCATCATTGTCGTTTCAGCTGCACGACGCTGGTTATCGCGGCGCGTCCTCGGTGGAGTCTGCGGCTTTAGGAGGAGCAGCTCACATGATAAGCTTCAAGGTGACAGAATGAGATATATAGAAAAAGAGAGGAAAATATATATATATATATATATATATATATATATATATATATACATATACATATATATATATATATATATATATATATATACATATATATATATATATATATATATATATATATATATATATATATATATATATATAGAGAGAGAGAGAGAGAGAGAGAGAGAGAGAGAGTTTCGTTGTGAGATGGATAGGTAATGGTGTTTCGTTGGGAGGCAGTGGGATAAGAAGGTATTTTTTTTGATGGCTTAAATTTCAGGGGGAGATGTCACGTTCGTGAAAAGGAAGTAATTTTGAGGGAAGGAGTAATTTTTTATTCTCTTTATAATGGAAGTTGATAATTTTAGGGAGAATATAATGTTATTTTCAGAAATAGGTAATTTTTCACCACCTCATCCTCACCACAAACACTTCATCGCTCTCCTTACCCTTCCCTCAGACTTCGGACACCGTGGCGGGCACGTCCCTTCTCAGGAAGTTCTATGGTCTGGAGGGCGTGGCGGGCCACTCTACGCCATCCTCAGAGCACTCAACCGTAACCTCGTGGGGCAAGGAAGGGGAGCTGCAGTCACACCGTCACATGCTGGAATCCTACGCCCAGGGTAACATACACACATACATACATACACACACACACACACACACACACAGTCAATGCAAATGAGTATGTATGTTTCCTTTCTAAGGAACAAAGGCACTCACTTTTATCTACTTATCCATTAATGTGCTGCTATAATGTATTGTATATATATATATATATATATATATATATATATATATATATATATATATATATATATATATATATATATATATATATATATACATATATACATATATATATATATACATATATATACATATATATATATATATATATATATATATATATCCTCTACACAGGAGACGTTGGATGTGTGTGTGACTCGTACGACATATGGCGGTGCCTCGAGGAGATGTGGGGTGGCGAGCTGAAGGAACTGGTGCTGGAGAGGGGACGGAGAGGTGGCTGTGTGTACCTGAGGCCGGACAGCGGCGACCCCAAAGCTGTGGTGCTCAAGGTAAGGGGGACGGTCACGCCCTCTCCCTCACTTCCTCATCCTCACACCTTCACTTCCTCACTCTCACACCCTCACGCCCACACCTTCCTACCCACACAAAAGTAACGTGATTTGATCTAATTTTCACATAGACGTATATAGGTGTACCAGGTAGAACTGCAGATGACAGTACACCTTCCTCTTATCCATCTCTTCTTCCCCCCCCCCTTTGTCCATCCATCCGTGCATTCATTCCTCTAATCACCTAACTTCCCCATCCCTCCCTCGCCCAACAGTGCCTGGAGATCCTCGGGGCTGCCTTCGGGACCCAGACCAATGACCGAGGCTACAAGATGCTGCCTCCCTGCGTGAAGGTCATTCAGGCAGACGGCATTGATCTCCAATCACTGGGTAGGTACTAAAAGAACACGTTCAAGAATGCTGCCAAACTTTCACACACACACACACAGGAGGAGGAGGAAGATTAGGAATACAGAGGGTACAAAGAAGTACAAAGAAAGAACAGACAGCAACAGTCCCACTGGACCTAACGAGGCTGTCCGTGTGGTTACACTACCATTATAATATCTACTTGATAGAGACAAAAGGACAGCAAAGTGGAAGGCTCCTCCCCACCCACCTCTCCCTCCAGTCGAAACTGGCCAGTAGAGGAAGCGATACCATGTAGTATGGACAATTTTTCATAGAATTTTGTATGGGAAAGGGAGAAAATAGGGATAATCTAGGGCTATTATAAAAAAATAAATAAATTAAAAAAAAATAAATAAATAAAATCTAAGAATGAAATATTCGATTTGGTAAGCAATGCTAACTGCTTATCAAGTTTTTTCTTCAATGATTCAATTGTGATACTGTTCACTAATTGTGCTGGTAGAGAATTCCAAATATTCACGATTCTATTAAAGAAAAAAGTGCTTCGCTTTGTTTGATCTGAAACAGTTACCAATGATCTTGAAGCCATTGTTTACGAGTGGTGCTTGTGTGATCAGTAGTTACATAGTCGTTTATGCTAATATATAAGAGTAGAAGGAGGAGGAAGAGCAGCAGGGGAAGGTGGAGAAAGAGGAAGAGGAGGAGTACGAGGAAGAGGAGGCTAAGGAGGAGGATGATACTGTAACTACTGCTTGTGGTACACGTTACTCCAAGTACTCCTCAGACATCTCATCTCCATTACATTACATTCCGCTACTGCTATACTCCACGTTTCAACCACGTACATTACAGTTGGCACAGCTACTCCTTCATACAACTTTGTTTTTAACATTCATTCCCATTGCTTTAATATTTTGACCTTAAATATTGAAAACATTCATCGAGCAGTTCACGATTCAATGCAACATTCATAATAATGATGATAATGATGGTAATAATAATAATAATAATAATAATAATAATAATAATAATAATAATAATGATAATAATAATGAACACAACACACAGGGGAGATCCTGGAGCAGATTAAGGCCCAAGGCTGGAGCACCGCCAGCGTCTGCTTTGGTGCTGGAGCGGCGCTGCTGCAGAAGGTGCGTGTTTTTTTTCTTCTTCTCTCTCTCTCTCTCTCTCTCTCTCTCTCTCTCTCTCTCTCTGTAACTCGGCAGGTTCGGATTTGCGCCTCGCTCAAGGTGCAAAGTTCCACTGATCAGCAAGCAGTTACTGTCCTCCTTGAACACATGGATGGGGTGTGTGGTGTGTCAAACTCTGGGAGGGTATTGGCTAGTGATCACAAGTCCAGCGAGTGATCCTCATGACCGTGGTGAATGACACACACACACACACACACACACACACACACACACACACACACACTTTGAAAGAACAACAACAACAGTTAACTTACAAACTATAATACATCAGCTCGTCCCAACAGGTAACAAGAGGTGATTAAATCGTTTCCTCAGGTGAACCGTGACACCCAGAAGTGTGCGTACAAGGTGAGCTACGCCGAGGTGGGCGGCGAGGGTGTGGAGGTGTTCAAACAGCCCATCACTGACTCGGGCAAGACCAGCAAGAAGGGGAGACTGACCCTGCAGCGTGACGAGGATGGGGAGTACAGCACAGTGCAGCACGGCAAGGGAGACCCAGCCAAGGTGTGTGTGTGTGTGTGTGTGTGTGTGAGAGAGAGAGAGAGAGAGAGAGAGAGAGAGAGAGAGAGAGAGAGAGAGAGAGAGAGAGAGAGAGAGAGAGAGAGAGAGAGAGAGAGAGTCTAAATACCATGTAAAGAAAAGTTGCCTGTGACCAACTTTAACTCAACGTCCTGCCATCCTACGTAGGACCTGCTGGTGCCTGTGTTTGAGGACGGCGCCCTCCTGAAGGAGTACACGTTCGAGGAGGTGCAGCAGCGAGCGGAGAAAGGCGTACAAGGCTTCGACATCATCAAGTTCCTGAAGGAGGACAAAAATTAGATTACTATTATTACTACTACTATTACTACTACTGCTGCAACTGCAACTACTACTGCTAATACTACTGCTACTGCTTTTCCTGCTTCTTCTATTACTAATTATAATACTACCAGGTAGGGGCATAACTACCCATAGGTTGATGTGAATTAAAATGTTTGATATACGGGAGGCATTGTTGTCTTGTGAACACATGATAACACTTGGGTGGGGAAGCACATGGCGCGTGAGTAGATGAAGCTACATAATGTTACAGTATATTGTGCAAGTTGTACTATCAAATCAATATTTTCAAGTGTTCCTATCTGCTTTATATTTTCTTTCTGTAAAAATTTTGACAGGATTGAACTCTTGTCTTGTTCTGAACACAATGTCATGTTTCGTTGATAAAAAAATAAAGGTAAAAATCCTGATGTTTTGTATGCTCCTTTGAAAACATTGTATAAGCAATATGGTCAAAAAGTATAAGCAAAAGTAGTTCTTCCTCAATTAATGTAACAGACAAGTAGTCCGCGTACTGCATTGAGCCTCCGTCAGCAGACCACTGATGCACTGACTGATTAACAACGACCCAGCAGCTGCATCGCACACTTGCCTTGAACTGCCAATAAAACGTACGTACTATAGCTGCCAGTTGTCCTTGGACACCTAGGCCAGGAGTTGTTAATTCCTTTAATTCCATGGTACCTTAGGGACCTCCCTCCCTCACTCTCACCCTACCCTCCATCCTTCCTCTTCCTCCTCCATCTACCTTCTATTTATTTATTTATTTATTTATTTATGTTTGTATGTGATTGTGTTTGTTTGTGTGCGTGTGTTTGTGTGTGTGTGTGCACGCGTTCGTGTCTGTGTGCGTGTTTGTGTTTGTGTATGTGTGTCAAACTGTCAATTCCTAATGAAGACATATAACTATACATATACTTATGGTATTAAAACTTTTATCATGCCTCTCTCTCTCTCTTTCTCTGGAGGGATGGGAGTGAGTGAGGGTAAAGTGGCTAAATATTGGATTATTCCAAGGGTGGGGGACACACATACACACATATATACACAAACACACACACACACACAGACAGACAGACACTAGAAGGAGGAAGAGGAAGGAAGGAGAGAGGAAGGTCCCTAGGGTAGCATGGAATTAAGGGACTAGACTGGCGGTTATAGTACCTTGAACCTCCGTGCGTCTGTTGCATTTGTGTTTGCTAGAGAATATTTACCATCTTCAAACAACACCAGCAATGCACCAAAGGGAATATAGCACGTTGCCGCTGCTGGCCATCATGTAACACATCATCATCATATTGTGGTTATTTCAAAATGTTTACTCGTAGGCATATTTAGTTCTTCCAATTATGCACAATATCAATACAGTAAATATTCCTGTCTACAAAACTCCCTAAGGACATTGCAGGGACACAGATGGGCTTACGAAGGAAATTTATCGCAGCAGGACTGAAATAATACGCATCACCTCACTGGAACCATGTATTAATCCTTACATGTGTGGAGCATATACATGCATACTAGAAAGTAAAGACCAGCATGGCAGGCACTCACCTTTAACCATGACTTTGACTCGGTGTGTAAGCGCATATTTGATAAAAATACTCGTCTACAAGGATTATAAGTTAGTGTGGTAGTTAGTAATCATTTGGTGTATTATGGCTTCATATGTAATGGTACGTGCTTAGAAACACTGAGAAATTGATCTAAAGGAGGTAAGGTAGTAGCCATGAGATGGCTGCTCCTGGGGATTGAACCCCTGACAGTAAACTCAACATACAAACACTTTACCCATCACACCCTAATGATTAGCAACGTAATAGTGGGGTTTGACCAACATTGACTGTCCCGTCACTACATTGCCTTTCCTTCTCCTTTTAGATCAATTTATGGAGTTTTTACAATTTCTATGTATCCTTTTAAACAAAACACTCTTCTATTTTCTTTAATCATCTACTGGTAGTGGTACAACATACAACTGTATAACCATCACTGGAAATCCCACTGCTGCCACCACAACTGTAGTGCCTCGTGTTTTGAAACACAAAAATTTATGAAAAGGAGGAAAGGTAGCCATGAGAGAGCTGCACCTGGCAGTGCATGAAACGTATCAACATTCCACCAATCAGATCATAATGATCAAGATCCAAGTGGAGTTTGGTTGACGTTGACTGTCACATTAATTAACCAGGAAATACGTTCCTTAGTGAATCCTAACTAACATTCTTTAATGGAACAGATGAAAGTCGCACAGTGATGTTTAATACTAAACATTTCAGACAAGTCATGGAAGACCAAGGCGAGCAAACACTTACCATACAAACTATGTGCTTTTGCCCTGTGTTTGCATCAAGGTGAGTCAACTAAACACGTGTGTTAGCGCTGAAAACTGCTATATTGCAGCGGATGTTGGTGTGGGAGAAAGAACTGATCATTTTATAAGACAGCCGCCTAGCCTCATAGGACAGTCAGCACTCAGCAGTGTCAGCAAGCAGTGTCAAGTGTTGGGAATGTCAAAAAAAAACCCATAATTTCCCACAACTATCAACACTATAGCAAATGACTATAGTCTACTGAGTAGACTCTGCCCACTTCTACTTGATTGGTCGAACAAAACGTGTCCATACATTTGCATGACTAGTATACTAAATGGAACGCACAACCTTTAGGCCATGAGCCAAGCACTGTACCATCACTCACATAATTCATCCCTTTCTAAATGTTATTTTTATCACATAACATGTAATCATCTTGAGTACTGTACATAGTGCAGTATAACACTGTAACCACCTTGAGTACTGTACATAGTGCAGTGTAACATTGTAACCACCTTGAATACTGTACATAGTGCAGTGTAACACCGTAACCACCTTGAGTACTGGACATAGTGCAGTGTAACACTGTAACCACTTTGAGTACTGTACATAGTGCAGTGTAACACCCTCACCTGTAACCACCTGCACACTTGTCCACACAACACACAAACTCAAAAGTGGATCTGCATGTGGTGGCGAATATCACTCTTTGTCTTGAAACATTTCTTACAAACATCACACTTGAACTCCCTCAAGCCAGTGTGTCTAAACATGTGTTCATTGAGCTGAGAAACACGAATGAATCTTTTTCCACAGTCATCACATTCATAATTTCTAACACTGCTGTGTGTCAGGGTGTGTGAGGTGAGATGAGACTTACCAATAAATTTTTTCCCACATATTTTACATTCATAATTTTTAACACCATTGTGTGTCAGGGTGTGTTGGGTGAGGTGAGACTTTTGAGTAAATTTTTTTCCACACTCATTACATTCATAATTTTTAACACCACTGTGTAGCAGGGTGTGTTGGGTGAGATGAGACTTACCAGTAAATTTTTTCCCACACAGATTACATTCATAATTTCTAACACCACTGTGTGTCAGGATGTGTTTGGTGAGGGTAGACTTATCAGTAAATTTTTTCCTACATTGTTTACATTCATAATTTTTAACACCACTGTGTGTCAGGGTGTGTCTGGTGAGACTAGACTTTTCAGTAAATTTTTTCCCACACTGTTTACATTCATTATTTTTAACACCACTGTGTGTCAGGGTGTGTTTAGTGAGGTAACACTCACGGGTAAATCTTTTCTCACACTGTTTACATCCATAATTTTTAACACCACTGTGTAGCAGGGTGTGTTGGGTGAGGGTAGACTTATCAGTAAATTTTTTCCCACACTGTTTACATTCATAATTTTTAACACCACTATGTGTCAGGGTGTGTCTGGTGAGAGTAGACTTACGGTTAAATCTTTTCTCACACTGTTTACATCCATAATTTTTAACACCACTGTGTACCAGGGTGTGTTGGGTGAGGGAAGACTTATCAATAAATCTTTTCCCACACTGTTTACATTCATAATTTTTAACACCACTGTGTATCAGGGTGTGTTTGGTGAGGGTAGACATATCAGTAAATTTGTTCCCACATTGTTTACATTCATAATTTTTAACACCACTATGTGTCAGGGTGTGTGTCTCAAGTTTACTCTTGTATTTAAAAGTTTTACCACACTGCGGACACTCAAACTTGTTCTCTCCTTTGTGGACGGAGCTGCCTGCCTCAAGGTGATTCTTGCCATCACACCTGTGCCTCCCCACACCTGAGACAGACTGATCCTGCTGCTCTCGGCCACTCATGCTGCTGCCCGGCCTCATGTTCTCCACTGCAGCACTACTCCCGCCAGCACACGCCATGGCTGGTTCCACGAGAACCCTTGGGGCAGTCGCAGTGAGCTCGATCAGTGCCGAGCAGGGCAGCCGGCTTGGACTTGGCCTCGGCACCTGCAACAATGGTGACGGTTAGGACACAGAGAGCCACGCGCTGCCACTTGATTGGTCGAACAAAACATGTCCATACATTTGCATGACTAGTATACTAGATGGAACGCACAACCTTTAGGCCATGAGTCAAGCACTGTACCATCACTTACCGTATTTGACGGCATATAAGATGCACCCCCAATTTAGCAGGGCATATTCAGGGAAAATAAAGTTTTTAGTGTATTAGTATATTTCAGCATAGTTCTTTTATGGCTGGCTATCATTACATTACAAAAAATTGCAATACAAGCCAAAGCACCTTATGTACAGCAGAAAATATTATTAAGCCGGTATGCACTCATAATACACAAACTGACAACTTAGTGGTTTCCCACAAGTGACAATAGATGGCACTCAGCCACCAAACTCGCCCAGGTGTTTACTATTTGAACAGCTGGTATACCATAAGTACCATGATTCTTTATGATATTTCTTTTCAGTACGGATAGTAATAATGTACGATAATAATTCACAATAATAATGTTTCAATAAGTACTGGTAATATTATTATTGGAGCCAGGCTACTGTAGGTAGAAATGACCATTTGGGGTAAAATCAGCGTCCTGTAGTGAGCGTCGGAGGCCATGTCTTCACATATAAGACGCAGGGGTGATTTTGGAAGCCTTTTTTTGGGAAAAAGTGTGTCTTATATGCCGTCAAATATGGTACATATTTCATCACTTTCTAAATGTTATTTTTATCACATAATATGCAACCACCTTGAGAACTGTACATAGTGCAGTGTAACATTGTAACCACCTTGAGTACTGTACATAGTGCAGTGTAACACCCTCACCTGTAACCACCTGCACACTTGTCCACACAACACACAAACTCAAAAGTGGATCCGCATGTGTTGGCGAATATCACTCTTTGTCTTGAAACATTTCTTACAAACATCACACTTGAACTCCCTCAAGCCAGTGTGTCTAAACATGTGTTCATTGAGCTTAGAAACACGAATGAATCTTTTTCCACAGTCATCACATTCATAATTTTTAACACTGCTGTGTGTCAGGGTGTGTGAGGTGAGATGAGACTTACCAATAAATTTTTTCCCACATAGATTACATTCATAATTTTTAACACCACTGTGTGTCAGGGTGTGTCTGGTGAGACTAGACTTATCAGTAAATTTTTTCCCACACTGTTTACATTGATTAGTTTTAACATCAGTGTGTATCACGGTGTGTTTGGTGAGGTAACACTCACGGATAAATCTTTTCCCACACTGTTTACATCCATAATTTTTAACATCACTGTGTAGCAGGGTGTGTGTGGTGAGGGTAGACTTATCAGTAAATTTTTTCCCACACTGTTTACATTCATAATTTTTAACACCACTATGTGTCAGGGTGTGTCTGGTGAGGGTAGACTTACGGTTAAATCTTTTCCCACACTGTTTACATTCATAATTTTTAACACCACTGTGTACCAGGGTGTGTTGGGTGAGGGTAGACTTTTCAATAAATCTTTTCCCACACTGTTTACATTCATAATTTTTAACACCACTGTGTATCAGGGTGTGTTTGGTGAGGGTAGACATATCAGTAAATTTGTTCCCACATTGTTTACATTCATAATTTTTAACACCACTGTGTGTCAGGGTGTGTGTCTCAAGTTTACTCTTGTATTTAAAAGTTTTACCACACTGCGGACACTCAAACTTGTTCTCTCCTTTGTGGACGGAGCTGCCTGCCTCAAGGTGATTCTTGCCATCACACCTGTGCCTCCCCACACCTGAGGCAGACTGATCCTGCTGCTCTCGGCCACTCATGCTGCTGCCTGGCCTCATGTTCTCCACTGCAGCACTACTCCCGCCAGCACACGCCACGGCCGGTCCCACGAGAACCCTTGGGGCAGTCGCAGTGAGCCCGATCAGTGCTGAGCAGGGCAGCCGGCTTGGACTTGGCCTCGGCACCTGCAACAATGGTGACCGTCAGTACGCAGAGAGCCACGCACTGCCTTGACACACTACTCCTGCCTGCAGAGCCAACACCCTGCTTCCTGCCACACTCACGCCACACTTGGCAAGGCTTCCACTCCCTCCACCTTTCTGGCTCTCTCATCATTTCTCATCTACATGACCAGCTTTGTCCTCAAACAGCCAGGACCAATTGTTGTACCATAACACACAACAAGAAACACAACTTTCCATCTCTGCCATGGCCACCCCATTGGGAGACGTTCCAGGAGGGAACGAGGTGTCAGAAACTATACATAGATAGAAAAATTAACAATTCATTTACGGCAAATGATAAAGAAACGGCAAACGAGTGAAATTCCTTCTTCAAATATTTTTTAAGAAGGAAGATGATCATAGGGAATCTATCTTGAAAGAGTGGACTATTTCCTGCGTTGGGGTGAGGTAGTGTCAGCGTCCATCCCTGGCACAGCAGGAAGCGGAAAGGAAATTGAAATAGACAATCTAGTACATATAAGTAAAGATATTGTCCAAACTAAACTGTAAGCCTTCAATGTATACAAGACTCCAGGGCTAGATAACCAGCAGGCAAGGCTTTGAAAGTATTGGCAGCATAACTTTGCCTCCTCGTCACCACACTGTGCAACACTACACACTTAATATTTAGGTCATTTAATCCTCTTATTTTACCTTGAATCATGTGTATTTGCAGTTAAAAGTGTCTTGGGTTTTTGGGGTCCAAGAATGGATTAATTTGCTTTCCATTATTTCTTATGGGGAAAATAGTTTCCAATTCCAAATTTTTCCCAATTGGAACAACCGCCAGAACAGATTAAATTCGGAATTAGAGGTCCCACTGCATATTGCAAATTTACCATAAACCCAACATCGCCTTGTTGTACTTATCATGTTTTGAAGAGGTAATTTCAATCAGACAGTACGTTTGTGTGTGCGTTTCATTAAGAAGTGCGTTGGTGCAAAATTGTTCACTGCCATTGGTCGCATTGTGTTTGGATTGAAAATTGACCAACCAGTGAAATGGAAAGCTTGCTATGGAAGGAAAGCATTTCAAACTTTCAATTAAGTTGTGCGAGGATGTTACTTTCCTTCCTGATGGACCAATGGTAAATGTAACGCCGGTTTTGATGACAGAATTGTGCAATGACATGAGTAAGAATCATTAGGTCCTTCTGATACCACACACCAGTTAGGTTAGGTTATATTATGAAACGCAGGTTTTGACGACAGAATTGTCCAATGACACGAGTAACTCCATTGAGGCTCAACCTAAATCATCATGGCTCTCAAAAGTTCCTACAGGATATCAGAGCTTACATGTGCTATAGGCCACTATAGGACACAAAATTTTTTTTTTTAATTTGGACAAAACTTTTTTCTTTGATATATTGTGATTATGGGTATTAATTTACATCTTCACCAGAATACTCTAGACTCTAGAGAATTGAGTTATATTTTTACATTACCTCCCCAGTCAAAAGGTTATTACGTGAATTCTGGTTAGGTTAGGCTTTGGGGTGTCTTGCGGGCCTTGCCCCCCCCAGTTAAAAGGTTATTATGTGAGTTCTGGTTAGGTTAGGTAAGTTTAGGTTGGGGGGTCCGGGGGTCCGTAGTCATGCAGATTCACCTAGATAATATCAAATGTTCTTTTTATGTAAATCACTGTAGTATTTGGTCTTGCCGCGTGCCACTAAGAACCTCGCATTCCCACAGGTCTCCAGGCTTGTTGGGTTAAATTAGTGATTCTTGTTGGGGGTGATGACGATATCTTACAATATATACATTTGTGAAGGATATCAATGTCAAAATTATTCCAAATAGATCAAAATCAATATGAAAGTGTTATTTATATCCAGGTGCATAAAGGTGTAATGTAAATTTTTACCAAAAACTATTTTTTTTCTTCCTGATAGATTGTGATTGTGTTTTGAACTAATTAATCTGATGTTTGTTTGTTTGTTTGTCATGCCATGCAGCCATTATTATCATTTATTTTTTCCTCCCTCAATAACTGCAAGTTAAAGATTACCACAAAAAGTCAGGATGGTATTATTTTACATCTTCACCATAACCCTCTAGAGAATTCATTGTTATATTTGTGCATTACCTAATGTATTTTGAGAAGATTTTCTTAATTACATTTCCGTCGCAAATTGTTAGTTAGTGAGATATTCAATGTTTTCCGTGAAACCTCTTCGAAAAATAAAGTTTAGTTTGGTTTAAACAAGGTTCTGTTATTTGTCAATGTAGGTTAAGGTTTGGTTTGGTTAGGTTATGTTACATTAATATATAAGCTATCAAATGTTCTCTATGTACCTGTAGCTGAGGTCTTTAGACCGAAATCTCCACAAGGTATCAAGGTAAGGTACCAAAAGTAGGGAGTTGGACGAGGAGCAGAGGCAAGACGCCGTCAGGATTAATTCATTCTCTCTCTCTCTCTCTCTCTCTCTCTCTCTCTCTGAGCACCACATTTTCCATTATTACCTTTAAGCACAACACCAGCACAGCCACCATTAAGCTAGGCCTAAAAACAGCCTATAAATCCTAATTACAACTTCGTAAACAACACACTAACTTGGTCTTGGTGTTGTTTAGGGGCTGCGACGATTCAATTGATCCTATAAGTCCTATGAGCCTTTGTGAAGTCCTGTGCGCCTTAGTGAAGTCCTATGAGCCTTGGTGAAGTCCTATGCGCCTTGGTGAAGTCCTGTGAGGGTGCGACAGGCGTGTTAAGTGACCCGGTGAGGGAGGCGCTGGTTATGGTTAGGCCAGTGTTGCCAGGTTCCCTAAGCCATATTTCCCTAGGCGAGCCATCAAAATTTCCTTTTCTTATTTGAGGCTATAATACAACTTTTTCAACTTTAATAATGACGATGCCTGCATATTTTTATTGCTCGTAGTATCTATGCAGCTACAAAACTACCTCAATTACAGCCTTCCGAAGCAGAGAGAGAGAGAGAGAGAGAGAGAGAGAGAGAGAGAGAATACTACTAACGGTTTTAATGCTTCGGATCTTCTGTTTTGTATATTTCTTCAGTCATCCTACTGAGGTGGCTTGGAGGAATCTTGAAATTATAGCATGTAGCAGAATCAAATGTCGCTGTGGCATGGAACAGTCCACTTAGGGATGCAGCGTTCAGCTTGTTTCATGTAGGGTGTCCCTCTTGCCCGCTGTCACTCCCTTCTTCCACCACCTTCAGCTGAAGTGACTGAGAGGACTGACAGTGAAATTGAGTGAATGGATGGTGTTGCAGCTGGGACTGTGTGAGGATATTAGTGCACGAGTGATTGATGCGGTGAAAGAGTTCCTCGAGAAAATGGGTTTGCTAGGAGTAGAAATTAATTTTGTATGTAGAGTATTCTTTTCTTACTGATTTTATTGTTTCACAGGAGCTGCCGATAAGAAGGCCAGCCTTGCGTTTCCTTATAATCTTGATGTCACAGGAGGACTGAGTTACCCCAAAACCAGGCCTCCTATGACATAAAGATCAAGGTCACAAGTCAGCTGTAACTCCAAGATCAAGGTGTGTGTCAATACACATGTGAACGCGCGAAGCTGGTATCGTCTGTCTCCTCGACCGTCGCCACTTTGAGGCAGTCTTGAGGTGATAGTGTTGTGTACGTGCCTCATTCACTATTTGTTCCCGTATACTACGCGTTGCATCTGTCAGAATGAGTGTTGTGAGTTTCTGTTGACTGACACAAGATATAGCCGTGAGTGGTGGCAGCCTCTGTAGTGTTGTGTAGGTGTAGCCCAGCGTTGTGTGTGGTGCACGGCTTCACTAGTCATGATAGTTGTTGTATATAGCCTCAGGGCACTGCCAGCCCTAGTGTGTCCCCAGTAATGTGATAGCAACACTATATAAGATCACTACTGTGTGTTTAATAAATATAAGTATTTTATCTTGACAACAAATATGAAAATAAAATCATCACTTTTCAGATGAGTGCCCTGAGGAAACCTGTGATGGGTCTGTGAAGATAACGAGCTAATTTAGCAGCTAGCAGTACTGCACGACATTTAAGAATAATTATCATTCCTCAAGACTACAGATGGATGTGGCATCATGGAGCACCATGAAGCCATCCATCCAACAAATGTAAAACAATTTGAAGCTGGAATTTCAAAGGTGGATGATAAAAATGTAGAGTCTGGATGCAAGAATTCTGTGACAGGTGTTCCTGCCACAGCGCAGTCTGCAGTGCATCACAGTGTGGCTACTGGTGGGTGTAGTCCCAGCCACACTCAACGAAACACAACACAACACACTCCAAGAACAACCTTAGGAGAAGGAGGAGTTGGAAGTCATACTCCAGGATACTGTGACAAGGACATCCCTGTTAGTGTGAGGTCAGAGGTGCTTATCTTAAAGGACAGCAGGTCATGTGATGCCACCACGCCTTCAGGAAAATTATTCTCACCTGTAATAAATGGTGAGAGATCCAAATTTACTTCAGTGCAAAGAGAAGCAGCAATATTTAGTCCAGACAAGCAACCTGGAACCTTAACTACCATCACCACCACTGCTGTTGCATGTGCTGCCACCACGACCACTACGGGCCCACCCACCACCACGACCACTACGGGCCAACCCACCACCACGACCACTACGGGCCCACCCACCACCACAACCACTACGGGCCCACCCACCACCACAACCACTATGGGCCCATCCACCACCACGACCAATACGGGCCCACCCACCGCCACGACCACCAGCACAAGGACACCAGGTGCATCCAGCACCACAACACCCCTGGACTGTATTAATGGGCATGGAGGGACATTGGTCGTTTCACAGGCACAGGAGACGGAAGGTGTTCATACAAGACAGATACAAGGAGTTGAGAGCAAGAATGAACACTCACCAACTCCCTCACAACTCTCCCTAGATGATATTGTTTTTGATGCTCCAGTAAGTATTAATTTCTTGATTTTGTTTCAAGACTAACTAGGAAAACATTGATTCACATTAAAATCAAATGCCACATAAGGGATAAAGATGTTAATGGAAGTATTAAGTATCATTAAGTGTTGAAGGATGTGTGTTTCATAAGTGTTGACACTGAGAGGTGGACTGCTTCTAATGTTTCTTGTCGAGCCTCTCATCTTTCCTCTGTAGCAGTAGAAAATGTGATCCGTGTAATATCATGATGCAAATTTATTTTCTTTGTATCTAGCAACAAAGTACCCATTTTCAGCCTCACATTGTAATAATTTTCTCTTATAGGAGTTACAGTTTCTTCCTGAGAAAATAGTCCTCCTGATTGACAGACAAGATGCCTACTTGAAGTCCTTTTATTATCCAAATGTTCTTCACATCTATGATGCAAAACTGAACTTTGGAAATGCATTTGACATGATCAAGAAAACTAAGTATGTCTTCAAAAACACCCTCTTTGTAATGTTATGTGGAACTATGTCTGCCTTGAGGCAAGATATCAATGAAAAGTGTCTCCTGTTACAATGCAAAGAACCTTTATATAATTACTCATTGCAAGAATTCAAAGCGCCAAGCCTCAAAGAGTTTCTCATCAGCGAAGCAAAAAACCTGAGGAGGAACATTGCTGAACTGAGCAACTGCAATGTAATCTTCTCGGGAGTGTTGCCGGTCAGGATCAACTGTGCCGAAACATATGAAGCAGCAAAGCACTACACCCACACTGGCCACCAGGTGAAGCTTGCAAGCTGCAGATACGATTCCCTGTATGCTGAGCTGTGTTCTGGTCTAAGGGAGTTCAACAAGTGGGCCAAAGCAGACACAGCCTTTCGTGGTTTCCCTGAGTGGAGCCTTGTGGACATGCTCACCACCACTAGTGTGGAAAACAACACCCAACACTTCACACACCCAACCCAGGCTGACGGGGTGACACTCACGGGAGAATGCATGGTGCAACGACGTCTCACTCTCAAGACCAAGCTCAAAGACACCTTCCTCAGAATCAAAAAGATATCACAGGGACTGAAGTCATCACCACTGCCACAAATCACTGCTATCAAGAAGGTATGGAGAGCTTACTAGATTTTGCCAAAGCCTCTGACAAAGTCCCACACAAACGACTGACACAAACTGAAATATTATGGTGTTTTAGGACCAATTCTTCACTGGATCACTGCATTTCTGACTGACAGGACTCAATGTATTCTTGACAGTTCTACCTCAGATGCTATTACCGTTTCTTGTTGTGTACCTCAAGGCACCGATCTATGTCCTCTTCTCTATATATCAATGATCCTCCACTTTCAACTCCTAATTCTGCTACTAGACCTTACTGTTTAGAGCAGTAAAGACCATTGACGACTACCAACTCCTACAAAAGGACCTGGACACCCTCCAGCAGTGGGAATGCACTTGGCAAATGCATCTCTTCCCTGATAAATGCAAATTACTCCATTTCACCAGAGCACACAACCCCATCCATCACACATACACACTCCATAACACACAACTTGAACCAATCAAATCTCACAAATATCTAGGCATATACCTCTCCACCAACTAAAACTTCAACACACATATACTATATCTATTCCAAAGCCAACCGAACACTCTGGTTCTTGAGGCAGAAATAACACGGATGTACACGTAACATAAGACACATAGCATATAATACACTTATTCAACCAACAATGGAATACTGCTCCTCGGTGTGGGATCCATACACACACACACACACACAGATTGGTTACAACAAATCAACACCAAGGCAGCAAGGTTCATTACTAACAATTACACTTGAATGCCTGTCATCACAACACATAGTAAACAACTGATAAACATGAAAATGCTCCACATACACAGATAAGCACACAGACTCTCACTTATGTACAAAATCACATACAGCCTCATTGACATTGACGCTCATATATATTTACACAACGCAAACAATCAACGTACTCGTAACGCACACAACCAAAAATACCAAACATATCACGCTAACACAGACGCATACAAGCACTCATACTTCCCACTCACCATACACAGCTGGAATAGGCTCCCTCAACGGATTTTAGAATGCAAAACAATGGACTCATTCACAAAAGAAATTCACACACACACCTGTCACTACAACACCCTTACCCTAACAATTATAATTGAATCACTCCCCTCCCTGCACATCTGGTGCTCCCCTTTCCCCTTCAACCAACTCCATATAAATGCATGATATGCACCAAAACTGGTGCCATTCCCATTATTAATTAGAATCAGAATCAGAAAGCTTTGTTTCGTTTGTGTCAGTAAAGGAAGCAAGGTTTGGTTACATAGTCAGATTCAGATGTGTTTAGTATGTCTAAACACACTCATAAAGGTTGTGTTATGTAGGGTAACTTGATTGTTATTATTTGTAGGTGTTGAAGACTGTACATTTCATTATCATTATCAGTAAATGAAACTAAAGTTTTTCAAATACAGATACATATGACACACCTAAACCATTTAATTTTCTTTTCAAGTTACTACAATAACTTTAGGGGCTCAAGCCACTTGTTATTCATCTCAGGTGTTCAATGTACAAATGCAAAGCATTAAATTCTTAAACCAATTTATTTAATCAATTGTTGAAATTTCTTTAACTGGTTTCATCCCTTTATTGAACACTTGTTATGCATGTGTAGAAGGTTTGATGGATAAAATGATAAAACCATTGAACATTGAAGACAAGTGACTCCATCACGGCTGAGTAATGTTTAGCATGTTCTTCCCTAAATCCCTAAAGGAGGAGATGATGGAAGCACGCAGCCCTGATAAGAAGGTGGTGCTTCAGCTATGCAGCCGTGAACCCTTAGCTATCAAGTGAGTGGCTTGTGTTCCCTCACTCTCACCTTTCATACACACACCTTCTCATCAAGCTTTACTCCCGCTTAACCAACTTGTTTACTATGGAGTAGATTGCTCATTTTTGTTCACACACACACACACACACACACACACTGCTTGGTAGCTCGGTGGTAACATCTCGCCCTGTCACTTGGCAGGCTTGAGTTCGTGCCGCGCTCAAGGTGCAAAGTTTCACTGATGACCAAGCAGTTACTGTCCTCCTTGAGCAAGAGGATGGGGTGTGTTGTGTGTGAAAGGTCACAGCCTTACCCATAGATAGGGCTATAATGAGCTCTAAGCTCTCTCTGGGAGGGTAATGGCTGGCGATCACAAGTCCAGCGCGTGATCCGTGAGACCATGGTGAATTACACACACAGAAAGAGGAGACTTATTACAATATATATGTTGATGAACAACTTGTAAGAAACAGATAGAAAAAAATCTAATGAGAAGAAAAGGAGAGGCTAGAAATTTGAGGGGATACAAGAAAAGATTGCAAAAAGAACTTGCTTGAATGATGCAAAAAAGTACAATTTTCCCCAAGGAAGTATAGATACTTGGAATGAACTGAAAGAAGAGGTGATAATGGTAGCTCAGGCCCTGTATACTACAACTAAGTGAATACACATACACACAACACCCACTATTCGATAAATACGTGTTATCATCTTTACCTTAGAAAGGACTTCACATTATACAGTAAACCCTCATTTCAGTGGACTAATTCAACCCACCCTCCACTGTAATCCCATGAAGTTTTTTTTATTTCTATACTGCTTGGTCATTGGACGCACACAGAGTTAATTCATCTTTTGTTTTTAATGCTTTTCTTTAAAAATTGTTTGGTATAATTTTATTGTTATTTCTCCTAGTACCTTTTATGCATAAGTCACTTGACACGCATGAAAATTATTATCACCAAACCTTAGAATAGGAGGTCATCCTTGTTTAAAGAAAGCCATGAATAATGATGCCATGCATGGATGTACTACATATAGGTCAGAGCTGTTTCTGTAGGTGTGGATGTATGTTGATGGAAGCAACCTAGATTTAATGGATAGTTCCACTAAATTGATTGTAAAGTAGTGAAAAAATACCTTCCACCAAATCAAGAGTTTACTACTGTTGTCAAACAATTGTAATGTCTATCTGTTTGCTTGATTTTCAGCCCAAATGGTCGGACGGGGTCAGATGTGGCAGATAATGTGGTCTTGCTTGCTGACCAGATGCACCGCAAAAACCTGTTGACTTTGTTGTCAAATAGGGTGAGTACAAAGCTCCCTCTTTTAATCTGTAATGCATTAATGTAGAGGTGGTTGACTTTAGTACACCTTATAGGGTGAGTGTACCAGCAGTAGGAGGGTGTGAGGTAGTTCTAGGAAAGAAAATGGAGGAAGTGAAAGAGTTTTAAGTATTTAGGAACTGCTATGCAAGCATGAAGGGATGGAAGGAGAAATAAGAGAGAGGGCTAAAGGATAGGGTAAAGGAGTACATGCATGAAAGAGTTGCTCAAAGAAGGGGAGGGAGTGTTTGGATAGGGAGAGGTGGAGGCTCTTCTGCCATGGCCATCCATGCTCAATCAACTTCCACTATTTTTGCTCAACTGAGTGTGGTCTATTCAATTTTACACCAGGTTTATTTACATCTGCTCAATCTACGTCCTGCCACCGTCGTGTATGGAGAGGTGTATGTGTTTACTTGTACTTTTTCTATGCACTATGTTTCATCAACTTGAGACTCAATGACCTTGTTTTGCTTTGTGTTGTGTGTAGCTAAGCATTGGGTGGTAATGTGACTGGCTTCTTTCAGGTGTATCTGCTAACTGAGGAGAAACTCATCCCAGGAAACATTACCAAGATAGTTGAGCGTTACTATTCCAAAGTGTCCTGGAATAAGAAGACCACGTGGATCCTCTGTTTTGGCATCTTTGACTTCATCGACATTAAAGTTAATGATTGTTGCATAACCAAAAAGTGTGCAAATCTACTTGTGGACATCTCAAATAAATTCACTATGTCTAATGTTGACTGGGAGATCCAGTATGCAATATCTAACATAATGAAATTCAAGTGTGACCTGAAGAGAGTATTGCCAGAGAAGACAGTGGTATTGGTGGCACCTCCCATTCAAACTGCAATGCTGCAACTAGATGCATTTCAAAAGGATCATTGTAGGTTACACCGTGTTGCCTCAAAATACCAGCTATTTCTCTGTAGTTCATCGAACTTCTATTTTTCAAAGACATTCTATATGCGGTTGTTAGATAAATGGCTGGACACTTTCATAAACCCAGGAGGAACATGTGAAAGGATGATGAGAAACTACATAACTGTATGTAAAGATAAGTGTTTGAAGCTGCTTGATGCAAGTCTCCATCAAGTCAAAAGTTTTGGCAAGGAATGGAGTTGTATGATGACGAAGGTGATTTTCACAAATATGGTTCAACTTCCTATTGGTGTCACTGGGGTCCAGCTATCACTATATCTTTCTGAATTGCCAAACATATTTGTTGTCGAGCCATCACAAACCATAGGTAAAACTTTTACCTTTAATTTGCAAGGCAAGCCTGACAAAGATGATCGTTTCTTCCACCAGGTGGTGGTTGTGGGTAACCAAATGCCAGCTGAACTTACAGAGCTGTGCCTCAAATTGTCAATTCATGTGGTGCAAGAGAGGGTGACATTTGATGAGGCAGGGAAAGCTCTCATTCACAAGTATGAGAAGTTTTGGAACAGAAAAACCCTGTGGGTTATACTCACTGATGTGCTTCATCTGGCTATTCCAGAGACCGTCTTTGCATGCAAGAAAGAAAACTGCACTGACCCCATCCCAATCTTCAGGTTAGATAAGTTAAAATCCTTAAAAGCTAAAAAATGGGAAGCATACAAAAAACTCAAGATTGAACAATTCATTTCCAAAGTGAAGAATTTTTCTGAATCTTTGGTTGATGATATTGGTGAAGAGTCAGCTGTGTTTTTGCCTCCTGTGACCCCTGTGTTCCTGATGAGACCAAATTTACAGGAGAAACACAAATTCTTGCATGACAGACATAACAGTTATGGGAAAATATCCATGGTGTATGGGAAAATCAATTACTGGAAGAAACTGCACTTGGAATTGAAGCAAGCTTGGCTGGACATGCTGAAGCCTTATTTGGAAAACTATTCTGAGCCGAAGAGAATCGTAGAGCACTACTCATCATCTGACCCCAAACAAGACTGGATCACAACTTTAGGAAAACTTCTGGTTTACTTTGCCAGTGCCAGCATTGATGAAGGCAATGCAGTATTCAGTGATGGAGGTGAGTGTTGAAGCATAAGTGGGTGGCCGAGACAAGGTGTCATTAAAGTTCGGGGAGAATTTAATAACCTGTCTCCTATGCCTTATCTCTTTCTATCTATCTCTTGATTGATCTATCTATATACCAGACCACCATCCCTTTGTAAGGGAATAGCTGAGACAAGGCACACACACACACACACACTTGTTTCATAGAAGTAGGAAACAATACAGAGGAGAGGCTTCCCAGCTCCTTTGTTCCATCCCTTTTAGTTGCCCATTACGACACACAAGGAATACAGTGGCAGTATTGTTCCAGCCTAGCCGTTGATGTGCATCATGACTGATATAGTATTATGCATTACATTGATCGGGCAGCCTTCCTAATCATCACCTGAGGGTTAGACTTTCTTCATGTAAGGTGGAAGTGACCATCTTCAAAACTGTTCACTCCAGCTGCTGAGCTAGATATATTTCTCAAACATGGCATCATCGCTGGTTAAGCAGCCTATGTATACTACAACCATGTATATGTGTCAGGTACAATGTCTCCATGGCTTATATAATGAGATTTGCTTCATTTATTTGTTTTTAATTTATAGGTTATCACTACTTTGAATTATTATATTATTGCACATCAATAGTTGACCATGTTTTATACAGTTACAGCTGTATAACACAAAGGGGAATAAATTAATGTATAAAAACTTCTCATTCAACTGGCAATCAGCTAGGCTTTTACAAAACTCGTCTAGGCTCTAGATGCAAGCTTCAGTTGAACAGAGTATAATCCACAAAGATTGTGGCATCCAAAAAAGAAGTACAAAAAGAACATTTCCTCATGCAGGTTAAGACTCAATTGACTGTAATGAAATAACATGAAGTGCATGAACCACTGCTACAAAGTAAACATACAATGACTTATGTAAGTAAGACTAATTGAAGCACTTTTAACTTTCAGACATTTCATCGGGAGAGGAAGATATGATGGAGGATACAGAGTACATGGGAGTATCAACTTTCTCCCCTCACTCCTTCCCTCAAAGCATCAGCATACAGGCAGAGACAGCAGCAGGGCAGAGCATGCAGCGTGACCTAGGAAGAACCCTGGGACACCTGCAGCAGAACGTGGTAGCTGAGGTGACAAGTGCAGTGCAAGACAAATGGCATGACAAAGAAAGATCATATCACCCCCATCACCGAGAGTCTTCTAAGAAAGAGAAGGATCATCATTCACCAAAGAATAAAAGAGATCAAAAGACTCTGAGGGCAGAGAAAGGTCAAGAGCCTCTCAGGACAGAGAAAAGACAGAAGACTGATATAACAGAAGAGGCTTTCCAACCACCCAATAAAAAGAGAAGGCAAGAGACTGCTAAGACAGAGAAGTGTCAGGAACCTACCAAGACAGATAAGGGCCAGGAATCATGTGAGAAGGTAGGGAAAGCTAGTGCCAAGCCTGAGAAAAGTCAGGATACTCCCAATCTAGGGAAAGGTCAAGAGACTTCCAAACAATCAAATGGTCAAGAGCAAGGAAAAGGTCACGAACCTTCCAAGAAAAGAAAAAGACAGACTACTAAGCAAGGAAAAGGTCAAGAGACTTCCAAGGAAGGAAAAGTTCAAAAGGCTTTGGAACAAGAAAAGGGATCAGAAAACTTCAAAGCAGGATAAAGGTCAGGAGACTCCCAAGCAAGGAAAAGTTCAAAAGGCTTCCAAGCAAGGGAAAATTCAGGAGATTTCCAAGCAAGGAAAAGGTCAGGAGACTTCAAAGAAAGGAAAAGGTCAGGAAACTTCCAAGCAAGGAAAAAGTCAGGAGACTTCCAAGCAAGGAAAAGGTCAGGAGACTTCCAAGCAAGGAAAAGGTCAGGAAACTTCCAAGCAAGTAAAAGGTCAGGAGACTTCAAAGAAAGGAAAAAGTCAGGAGACTTCCAAGCAAGTAAAAGGTCAGGAGACTTCCAAGCAAGTAAAAGGTCAGGAGACTTCCAAGCAAGTAAAAGGTCAGGAGACTTCCAAGCAAGTAAAAGGTCAGGAGACTTCCAAGCAAGTAAAAGGTCAGGAGACTTCCAAGCAAGTAAAAGGTCAGGAGACTTCCAAGCAAGTAAAAGGTCAGGAGACTTCCAAGCAAGTAAAAGGTCAGGAGACTTCCAAGCAAGTAAAAGGTCAGGAGACTTCCAAGCAAGTAAAAGGTCAGGAGACTTCCAAGCAAGTAAAAGGTCAGGAGACTTCCAAGCAAGTAAAAGGTCAGGAGACTTCCAAGCAAGTAAAAGGTCAGGAGACTTCCAAGCAAGTAAAAGGTCAGGAGACTTCCAAGCAAGTAAAAGGTCAGGAGACTTCCAAGCAAGTAAAAGGTCAGGAGACTTCCAAGCAAGTAAAAGGTCAGGAGACTTCCAAGCAAGTAAAAGGTCAGGAGACTTCCAAGCAAGTAAAAGGCCAGGAGACTTCCAAGCAAGTAAAAGGCCAGGAGACTTCCAAGCAAGTAAAAGGTCAGGAGACTTCCAAGCAAGGAAAAGGTCAGGAGACTTCCAAGCAAGTAAAAGGTCAGGAGACTTCCAAGCAAGTAAAAGGTCAGGAGACTTCCAAGCAAGTAAAAGGTCAGGAGACTTCCAAGCAAGGAAAAGGTCAGGAGACTTCCAAGCAAGTAAAAGGTCAGGAGACTTCCAAGCAAGTAAAAGGTCAGGAGACTTCCAAGCAAGGAAAAGGTCAGGAGACTTCCAAGCAAGTAAAAGGTCAGGAGACTTCCAAGCAAGTAAAAGGTCAGGAGACTTCCAAGCAAGGAAAAGGTCAGGAGACTTCCAAGCAAGGAAAAGGTCAGGAGACTTCCAAGCAAGTAAAAGGTCAGGAGACTTCCAAGCAAGGAAAAGGTCAGGAGACTTCCAAGCAAGGAAAAGGTCAGGAGACTTCCAAGCAAGTAAAAGGTCAGGAGACTTCCAAGCAAGTAAAAGGCCAGGAGACTTCCAAGCAAGTAAAAGGTCAGGAGACTTCCAAGCAAGTAAAAGGTCAGGAGACTTCCAAGCAAGGAAAAGGTCAGGAGACTTCCAAGCAAGTAAAAGGTCAGGAGACTTCCAAGCAAGTAAAAGGTCAGGAGACTTCCAAGCAAGGAAAAGGTCAGGAGACTTCCAAGCAAGGAAAAGGTCAGGAGACTTCCAAGCAAGTAAAAGGTCAGGAGACTTCCAAGCAAGGAAAAGGCCAGGAGACTTCCAAGCAAGTAAAAGGTCAGGAGACTTCCAAGCAAGTAAAAGGTCAGGAGACTTCCAAGCAAGTAAAAGGTCAGGAGACTTCCAAGCAAGTAAAAGGTCAGGAGACTTCCAAGCAAGTAAAAGGTCAGGAGACTTCCAAGCAAGTAAAAAGTCAGGAGACTTCCAAGCAAGGAAAAGGTCAGGAGACTTCCAAGCAAGTAAAAGGTCAGGAGACTTCCAAGCAAGGAAAAGGTCAGGAGACTTCCAAGCAAGTAAAAGGTCAGGAGACTTCCAAGCAAGTAAAAGGTCAGGAGACTTCCAAGCAAGTAAAAGGTCAGGAGACTTCCAAGCAAGTAAAAGGTCAGGAGACTTCCAAGCAAGTAAAAGGTCAGGAGACTTCCAAGCAAGTAAAAGGTCAGATTCATAGAAAGACAGATAAATGTCAGGAGACTCCAGTGCAAGGAAAGAATCAGGAGCCTGTCATCAATAGAAAAGGTGAGGAGACCATACAAAGAAGAGGTGAGGTTATTATAAAGACCGAGAAAGGTCAGGATACTCTCATACATGGAATAGATAAGGAAATACCACACCAAGAAAAAAGTCATATTACCATAAAGGCAGAGAAATGGCAAGAAACTCACATAGAAGGAAATGGTCAAGATACTTTGAAGCAAGAGAAAAGTCTGGTCACTATTAAGAGAGAGAAAGGCCAGGAGATCCCTTGCTTAGAGGAAGGTCAGCAACTTCATATGAAAGAGAGAAGTCAGGTCATTGTCAAGGAGGAGGAAGGTGAAGACATTGTAAAGACAGAGGAATTTGAAGATACTGAAAAGTTGGAGGAAGTTTCATGGTGTCACGAGAAAGTAGAACAAGGTGAGTTTGCGCATGCTGGGATGGGAGTAAAGATAAAGATACAACTCACAGATTTCCTACTAAAAGGTAGGTAAGTTCATTTATGTGTGTGTCATTCATTCACCACAGTCTTGAGGATCATGCACTGAACTCGGGATCACCAGCCATTACTCTTCTGGGAGAAAGCTTAGAACTCATCATAGCCCGATCTATGGTTGAGGCTGTGACCTTTCACACGTCACACACCCGATCCTCTTGCTCAAGGAGGACAGTAACTGCTTGGTCATCAGTGAAAACTTTGTACCTTGAACGAGGCGCGAACCCAAGAGTGCTGAGTGATAGGCCGAAACATTACCACTGAGCTACTAAGCAGTGTGTGTGTGTGTGTGTGTGTGTATAGTCACAAGTAACTTTCAAAGAGTGAGTTGCACAAAGCATAGTTTGGCTTGACTTGCTGCAGTAGGAATCCATGGCAGCAAGTTTTTGGAATGTAATCAGACCTAACCTAACCTAACCTATTGTTTTCTATAGTGTATGTATTGTTGGAGGAATGCACTGACTGGCTATCACAAAAACTAGCATGTAATTGTTGGTTGTAATGGTCCATTCATAAGTTTTTGAGATAACTTTGCAGTTCCGTATAATGTGATGAATATTATCTACTTTTAAGTGATTTACATTCATATTTAGTGAAAGCCCGAGTGGCATGAATGAAAGAATGGACATATTCTTGTATCTCATCCTAGTCATGAGTGTTTGGCATTGCAGGTAGTGAGGCCAAGGAGGATAGCGATGCAGAGAGTGACACGTGGATCGTTTTGTCCGAAACTGGCCAGGACGACGATTTGTTAGAAAATGAACCACCAGACGACCAGGATGTTGGGTTGCAAGAAAGAGATCATTTGAGTGAACACCTTGAGGACACCTTTAGCACCTTAGGAACTCCAACTGAGAGGAAGTCACAGATCCATAAAGAAGAGGATGCCCTACCTGAACTCAGCAGCAACACCACTGCCATGACGTGGGTCCCTAATGCTAGTGAACCTCAGAGTGGCCACTGCAAGGATGATGCTTCTGATAGTGTGGCTAAAAGTGAATCCATAGAAAGCATAAATGTAAGTGACCAAAAGAATGTGGACAACAATGGGTTCAAAAACGACATGGGTGAAAGTGACCCCAAACAAGATTTGGCAGAAAGTGTCCCTGAACAGGATATGAATGTAAGAAGTTTCAAACAAGATAAGGATGAAACTGATCCCAGCCAGAATGACGCTTCATCTGATATTGAAATCCTAAGTAACCCTGATTCTGCAGTGACAATATCACTAGATGAATTTGAACAGGATCGAGACATTTCCAGTGTTTCTGATGACTGTATTTTGATTGACTTTGACGGTGAGCCTAAAACTGATGCTCATGAGGAAGACTCAAAGACTCAGATCATCAATAAGTTTGGTGTGGACACTATTCCACTGGTGACTAAGTCTGAAGGGGATCCTGGGGAGCGAAGAGGTTCCTTCAGTAGGAAAAGGAAACATTCATCCTCAGACAGAGACTCGTCCATCCCGTCTTGTTCCTCAGACAGCAGCTGGTAAGTATAAGATTTTCCCAAATATTCTTTTACCTCTCTCTCTCTCTCTCTCTCTCTCTCTCTCTCTCTCTATCATATATATATATATATATATATATATATATATATATATATATCTATATCTATATCTATATATAGTGAACTTCTACCTCAAATTGACAGCATCTGTTTCATTCCTGTAAATATCTATTTTCACTTCTTTCTTACTACATTTTTAAAGTAATCTTCACTTTTTTTAAATACCATAAACACATCTTACTACTTTTTCCTCCTTGAGTTGTGTGAACTTTTGAGTTATTGAATACATAAGGTTTTATTGAGGACATTATTGGATGCAATATACTGAAATTTATATATGTAAACTGATGCATACAGTGTGTAAACCATTTCCTGTTCCTGCAGCTTTGATTCTGACCCGGAGACCAAGAAGATGTTCCTGATGGTGGAGGAGAGTCTTAACCAAAGTTACCAGCTCAAGTTGCAGACCTTCATGCAGGTCCCTGAGGCACACATTGACTATGATGCCAAACGTGAAGAATTCCTTGAATATTATAATAAACAACATGGAGGAAAGATACAGGATGTGGACCAGTGTGAAAGAGCATGGAAAGTGTTCTGGGAGGATACTGTGGGGATACAACTCCACGAAGAGTGGGAGAAAAGTAAGAACAAACTTGTTGAACAATTCAAAGTTATATCAAACAGCAGCAGCAGCAGCAGCAGCAGCAGCAAGGAGGATCATCCCAAGCGGATGAAGAGAGATGAAAGTGATAAAGAAAATTCCACGTTACGGAGTTCCAACACCAATCCTCAGTCATCGCTTGCTGTGTGTCAGAAACAGAAGTCCGAGTCATTACCACTCTCTCTAAACACATCCACTAAGAAAATGTCCAAACATTCATCTGACCTTGAGTTCTACACGACTGACGTGACACAGTGCAAGCAGCTCGTTTCTGGGGTGAATGAGGCATCAACAAACTCTCAACTTAAGTCTCAGACTTCCCTGATGAACATGGATAAAATTAATGCGGATAATACCAGAAAGAGGGTGCGCCTCATATTAGGAAGCTTTTCCTTGCTGGCAGAGCTTGGCCAGTCGCTGGATACCCTCGCCCCAGCGGTGGTGCCCATCATCAAGAGTGTACTAGACAAAGGGGTCTACTCACAAGAGGCCTTCCTCATTTTGGCCAAGGCAGACAATGCAGATGTGATGAAAAAGTGCTCAGAGAAGTTTATACAACTGAGTGAGAAAGCCGAAGGGGATTACAAGAAAAAGCTACTAAGGTGCAGCATTGACATCATAGAACTTCTTGAGAATGTGGTCACCAGCCTAAAGAGTATTAAGGTGATGCAGGAACTTGACATCCTGAGCATTGCCAGGGCAACAGCTTGCCAGGACATGACCTATATTCTGCAGTTCATCAAGGATGCTTTAGCCACCAAGGGCTTGTATAATCCATCCAAGAGCTTACTCAATGAAGTGTTTCTAGCAGTGTCCTCAAATCAGTTCAACTTTGCTGTTCAGAAACTACCGGCTGCCTCACCAGACCCAGGCTCGCACACACATCCATAGACAATTGAAGAAGCTGAAACTAATGAAACACAAGAACAGAAGAGTTATTTATTGTGTGGTGTCCTGTGATGTGTTAATTCATTGTTAAAGATTGTTTGTTGTACAGTTTTGTGAGCCAAGTGTTTTGAGATGCCCTGTATGTGGCCTTGTGATCACCGCGAGTGAAAGGAAAAGATACAGTGAGTACATTGTTGAGATCATCAAGTCAATTATATAAATTTGAGTTATTGCTTTTGAGTAACTCTATCTTCTTATTTCTTTACTTTTTTATTTGATAAGAAATTGACAAGGAATGATGTGTTTGGCAGAATCTCTGGGCTGGCCATGAGCTTTGTTAAACTCCCAACCTGTGTTACACAAAAGTGCCAAAAATTATACTGAAAATTAATGTAGTTAAAAATTTTACATTATGTTTTAATTGATTTGATCTGTTACACGTAGAAGTGCAGTTGTTTTATTGATTCTTTAATGTACCAAAGACTTATGGTGATGCAGTATTTGTTACCGGTACAAACTCCTCCACGTCAAGTTTCCTATTGTCAGCTTTAAAGAACTTTTCAATATTTTTCAATACAAGACTGATTGTAATGATGCAGTGGTGGATACAGAGTGAAAACAGGAAGCTTCTAAGGAAAACCATTCCAACAAATGTACAAATACTCTTTATTTTGTTTTGAGTTAAATTTTGTGTAAGCAAGAAATTGTGATTTAGTGTCCCCCAAGGCGATGGCCATGGCAGAAGAGCCTTACCTTCTTATCCATACACTCCCTCCTTGCTTGTTCAATCCCTCCCCCTTTATCAACAAATCTTTCATGCATGTACTCCTTTACTCCTTATCATTCCTCTCCTCTTAGCACCTTCATTTTCACTCACATTTACTTTCTTCACAGACTCTTCACTCCTCTTTCTCTTCATATGACCAAATTACTTCAACATATTTATATTCACTGTATAGGGTTTTAATATCCTCTCTCTTTCCGCTTCTCACATTTACAGGTGCATACACAGATCCATGCATATTTCACTATTACTATCTTTTCAACTGCCCACACTATCCTAGGCTCCTTCCACCCATGTGCCTCTATGCCTTGCCATATCCTCGGAGACATTAGGAGTGCATACCCTTTTTTATATGGGTTTCATATCATCCCCATAACGTCCAACCTTCTTCCCTCAAAATCAAGCTCAATCACAAAAAGACAAAGTAGCTTGTAAGATAGTTGTAGAATTAACTTAATTAAGAAAGAGGAGGTGCTGGAGTAACATATATTGGTCCTGAAAATGGATTGTTTGGCTGTGGATAAGTTGCTCCAAATTAGCAGTAAGAAACATGTATGCCATTTTTTTTTTTTACACAATAGGAGTTTTATAAGTGACTGGTTTCACTTTAACATTCCTTGATAGCAGAGCAAGAGGTTCTGTGACTCTAGTATTTCTATATTTCATTTTTATATTTGTTTCATTCTTGTTTCATAGGGAATAAAAGTCCTAATAAAAGAATGTTCAGCTTCTATCCTTGTCCCATTGGGTTGACGTTTCCATCCAAGAAGGGCCTCCACACAGGTAAGCAGGAAGGCTGACCACGGCACACACACGCACACACACACACACACACACACACACACACACACAGAAGGGTTTACACATTCCTGCCCTATAAGATATCATTTGTTTGGGTTATTTAATTATTCATTCATAGAGAGGAAGCTGGCCCTCGTCTCCTAGAACCCTCGATTTCACTCACACTTTCTTTGGAAACTTAACTCTTCTTTCTCTCCATATGACCAAACCACCTCAACGAATCTATTTTCATTCATTCCACTACATCCATTTGCACAAGATTCCATGCCACACGTTTAATACACGCTTTATTTTTATTATTTATTTTTATTTTTTTGGTGTGTGTGTGTGTGATGGGGGGGAGAGGGGGCCGGGTGGCTCTGGTGTACAGTATTGTGACCTAAAGGGTGCAAGTTGGACCTGGTTTACGACAGCTTCTTGACGAGAGGGGTAGCGGTGTCATTAATCTTAGCAGAACTTTCAAGAGGGATTATTTAATCATTCACGCTTTCATTGCTTTTACCCTCCCATCTTGTCACACTTGTCCTCTCAGATAACTCGTTTCCACAGCGTGCATTCGTGCTGCTGTGCCCTATTCCATGTCTAAGTTTGATCCATATGTTAAGGATGGCAGCAGAATAATGTTCCTTAACCTTCTCTTTGGGGGCCGGGTGGCTCTGTGGTACAGTGCTCGGTTCGTAATCAATAGGGTGTGAGTTTGATCCTGTCTTACACCAACTTAACTGTTGAGAGAGGTAGCGCTCTCTTGTTAACCCTAGCAGATCTATATGGTCTAAAGCTACCTAGTTCGGGGGGATTATATAATCACCTTTTAAATTTTTACTACTGTGCCCTGTTCCCTGTCCAAGTCTCCATTCCATATGTTAATGTTGACATTCCTTCCTCTCATAACCCTTGCAAATGATCATATGACACACCTGCCTTTCACATCCCTCTCTCTTATTTCTCCTTTCATCTGTCCATGTTTGCATAGCACTGTTCCCAAATACTTTTTTCACTTCATCCATTTTCTCTCTTCCTAGAACTACCTCACATATTCCTACTGTTGACACACTCACCCTACAAGGTGTATTAAAGTCAACCACCTCTACTTCCCTTCTTTCCAAAAGCATCACCTTACTTTTCCCAACAGAGGAAGGCCAGTTATAAAATAGAATGATAGGGTGAAGGAGTATACATGCATGAAAGAGTTGCTAATAGAGGAAGAGGGATTGAACTAGCAAGGAGGGAGTGTGGTTAAGGAGAGGTGGAGGTTCTTCTCCCTTGGCCATCTTGAGGGACGTTCCTGGAGGGAACGAAGGAAATAGAATAGAGGAAGCTGAATGTATAGTTGAAGGAATGTAAAAAGTACTTTTAATAACTTTTAATCGGTTTTAATTCGCTAACAGTTCAAGATATGGAAACCAAATAACACCTATAAGTTAAATTGTGTAGAATTAGGATAGGTCATCTCTATCTATTTTTGTCATATGAGACCAGCATTAGCCTGTAAAGTTAAATAATGGTTATTTCATTATTGTTATTAGGCAAGCAAGGGTGAAATACAGTTAGATATTATAGTAATCAGGAAAATAAGGCCAGATTCGTGTTCAGCATGACCGAAAACCTCATTGTACCAATTTACATGAGATTCGCAGGTATGGAAATTTGCATGAAATTTTGTAGGGTACACCCTTAGATTTTTTTACATAAATCATATATTTTGAAATAACTCGAAATGTATGGGATTTACGTAAAAAACGTATTGAATATATAAGAAAGAACAGAAGACGCTCGTTCTATTCAGCCATAGGAAATTGAAATTAAGAAGTAATTAAAGATGTAGCAGTGTAAAGTATTATGCAATAATATCTCACATAATATTTATTTTTTTCATAAGTATTAGAGTTATTGGAAATATGATGACAGTATGAGATAGACATTATCAAACTCCATAACTTTATATATATGCAATTTTCCTGTAGGACTAATATTTACGTAGTAAAATGAGAAAAAACTCCTCCGACCTCAATTCTGGTGGAATTTACGGGCCACAAAATGGAAAATACAAAATACTATAGTAATGACAAATCTAATTCCAGATTCGTGATCAGCATGCCCGAGAACCTCATTGTACCAATTTTCATGAGATTCAGAGGTATGGAAATTTGCATGAAATTTTGTAGGGTACACCCTTAGATTTTTTTACATAAATCATATATTTTGAAATAACTCGAAATGTATGGGATTTACGTAAAAAACGTATTGAATATATAAGAAAGAACAGAAGACGCTCGTTCTATTCAGCCATAGGAAATTGAAATTAAGAAGTAATTAAAGATGTAGCAGTGTAAAGTATTATGCAATAATATCTCACATAATTTTAATTTTCTTCATAAGTATTAGAGTTATTGGAATGAGGATAGTATGCGATAGACATTATCAAACTCCATAACTTTATATATATGCAATTTTCCTGTAGGACTAATATTTACGTAGTAAAATTAGTAAAAACTCCTTCGACCTCAATTCTGGTGGAATTTACGGGCCACAAAATGGAAAATACAAAATACTATAGTAATGACAAATCTAATTCCAGATTCGTGATCAGCATGCCCGAGAACCCCTTGGTACCAAATTTCATGAGTTGTGTTGTTATATTAACAAAAACGTTTTCCTACCCCTTGGCTGAAATCATATTTTTTTCAATAGTCCTGGGCATAGGCGGTATAAGCAGCCGTTTAGGGCGCCAGTTGTGGCAAGGGGCAACACAGCATGGTCAGTCAGCTGTAATACGACAATCAGTAACTTGTTATTAAGGCCTTAACAAGTAATGTTTACTAACAGACGCTAGCAAAAAGTGTCTCATAAAACCTAACAAATCCGCTGCTAGCACTGACAAGGCTAAGCAAACAATGTTAGGTAACGGTTTTGTTACTGAATGTAGCGAAAATCCACTGAGGGGGGTGGGGCGGGCACCTTTGTATGTTCTCGCCTAGGGCGCCAGAAATGCCAGGACCGCCACTGGCTGAATCACCTTTTTGCGGATTCACAGACCTACACTTGTCACCTGCCACAACACTAAAACAAAACTGTTTACTTCTGAAGCACAGGTAGAGTTACAAATAAAATGTATAAATGAAGAAAGGGAGACTGCGTATAGAGCATATGATGTGATTGTATCAAACAATTTTTGTATGGGTATCATACATACCATTTGTGGAAAGACTGTCCCTTCTGGTCTTCCTGGTGAGGCCAAGAACACATACAAGTTAACTGATGATAATTATATGTCTAAGTAGTATGTTTACGTGTGTGTGGTAGAGGAGTGTGGCAATATGGTAGAGTGTGTCAGCCAGTGTGGTCACCTGTGCCACTAAACATGCAAGGCCCCTCACCTGGGACACACCACTGACCTGTGAAGGAGCTAAACATGCTATCAAAGGTGCTGGGATAAACAGGTGGACAGATAAATATAGAAAGATATTCAAAAATAGTCAAGCATATAAATAGATGAATAAATAAATAAATACATTTATTCATGAATAGGAAAAAAGTGAGGGATCATTTTTATTCAAACTTCTCAGCTTATTATCGAGGTAAATATTAATCACCATTTCCTCTCCTCGCACTTCTGAGATGCGGTTCACTTTCACCCAAATGACAGGCACACTAACCATTTCCAGTAGTTATAACACGAACCGACAACCATTCCACTAGCTAACACCTTTCCATTCGTTGTATAATACAGGCCAATTACGTTAGAACTATAACACTCGTTCCCTTATTTAGACATATAACATCTTCCTATAGTTATACTTAGTTACTTTATTGGTCACGATAGAAATACATTTAACTTACATTATATACTGTATACACCAACACTTTTCTCGCTCTACATTGAACCCTCACGCCAGGCTCTTGTGACAGCATACCTTTTTACAGTCATTATCTGCTACTGAGGGAGGCAGAGGCACGGAGGCGAGTCCTGGTACACCCTAGGGGAAAAAATGCGCCGGGTACCATGGGATCAATAACAAATGCGCGGCGCCGTCCATCCTGCGTCTCACAGATGGTGCTGGCAGGCCGCCGGACCACCACCACGATCACCACCACCACCTATCTGATAGGCCTAATTAAACTGTACAACTGTAACTATGAATATTTGTTCTATGACTCATAATTACGCAGTAAAATAAAACTTTATATTTATATAAAAACATGACTTTCCTCCTCATTTTCTCGAAAGCTATTAGAGATATTGGAAATATCATTGCAGCATCTGATAGACCTAATTAAACTGTACAACTGTAATTATGAATATTTGTTCTATGACTCATAATTACCCAGTAAAATAAAACTTTATATTTATATAAAAACATGAATTTCCTCCTCATTTTCTCGAAAGCTATTAGAGATATTGGAAATATCATTGCAGCATCTGATAGATCTAATAAAACTGTACAACTCTCATTATGAATATTAGTTCTATGACTATAGCAGTATTATAGCAGCTATCACCACCATCACCACCACTCTTCCCTTCCCTTCCCTTCCCTTCCCTTCCTGCAGCCTTCATCTAACCTTCACGATCCCCACTCGCAGCAAAACCAATGCAATTTAATTATTTCTCCCCCGGGGTAGAGGATAACGTCGATAGGGGAGAGAATATGGCATAATGTGTGCGTGTGTGTCTGTGTGTGTGTACTCGAATATACGTATATATGCATAGCTTCGAATTCCCCAACTTTTTCTTTTACCTCTGTTTTTACCGATGCACCTACAGGTTAGCAATGCATTAATAGTAGTTTTTGTAGTATAGCATAGATGGTGTTCCAGTAATACAGGAGGTGAAATATGGATGAGATGCAGGATTCTTGCTAAATATACATATACATATACATATATATATATATATATATATATATATATATATATATATATATATATATATATCAAACAAAAAACTGTTGGTCACTCATTCCTATGATAAGCATATCGTGGCCTGTGTGTGTGTGTGTGTGTGTGTGTGTGTGTGTGTGTGTGTGTGTGTGTGTGTGTGTATGTGTGTGTATGTGTGTGTGTGTGTGTGTGTGTGTGTGTGTGTGTGTGTGTGTGTGTGTGTGTGTGTTTTCCCACCAAAAAGGGAGGAAGACATCAGGGAAATGTTGAAGGGTGGGAATGAACCTGGTGGAAACGAGAGAGAGAGAGAGAGAGAGAGAGAGAGAGAGAGAGAGAGAGAGAGAGAGAGAGAGAGAGAGAGAGAGAGAGAGAGAGAGAGAGAGAGAGAGAGAACGACCAACAGGTTGCTGCAGCACCAACGCTCTTAATAAATCGAGGGGGAGGCTGTGTCGAGCCCGGCAGCCACACCACCACCACCATCACCACCACCACAACCACCATCACCACTACCATCATCACCACCACTACCACTACCACCACCAACACCAACATCATCATCATCCCTATCACACAACCACCACAACTATAGCTGCCATCACCATCATCATCATTTTAACCACCACTATCATCACTATCACTACCACTACTATCATCATGACGACCCTTACCGTCCATCTCATCCACCATCACCATCACTATCACCATCATCATCACCATTCTATCACAATCACCTTCACCATGTTCTCTTCCTCACTATAACTCAACTTGACAATCTATCTGTCTCTACCATTTTCAAGAATTTATATAATATCACGATCAATAATAATAATAATAATAATAATAATAATAATAATAATAATGATAAGGATAATAATGAATAAGAATAAGTCGAAGAGTGATTCATACACACACGAAGAGTTTCATATTGTTCTTGACTTTTATCATTACAATGGGCTAAATTTAAAAAAAGAAAAAAGAAGAAGTCATAGATAAACAAAGATAATAATATAAACCTACAGAGACGAATTCTAAGGTCGTACATTTTTTAATGTTTCTGAACGATTTGTTACTAAACCAGAGGTGATGGACATCCTACGCAGCCTGGGCACACCTAACCTGTGGTAGCAGACAACGTGTGTGCCTGTGTGCTGTGTTGTGCTCGTGTGTCAACAAGCTGACACACGCCCTTCACGAGGACCTGCAGCACCTGCCTCAAACACTCAAAACAGCAGGTCAGATGCCAAGAAGCACCGTACATCCTGCGTGTTGTGTGTGGTGAATAAGGTGGTGCAGCCATCACCACCACGCCTCGCACCACACCTCAACAAGCACCACATGTTGTTTGGTGAGCAGTTCGGCTTCAAGAATGAACACTCTGCTGCTGACCTGCACCTGTGACTGGAGTTGAGCCTCAGACGAGGGGATGACTACCACAGTCTGATGCTCAGTACTGAGGAAGCCTTCGACCATGTGTGGCACCTCGCCGTTGAGGGAGAAACTCCGGTGAGATGAAGTGGACGGTATCTTGCTGGACCCAATGCAGCACCATTTCTGTATAAACCATTTGAATGGTGTCCCGAATGGCCGCCGGTCCCTGCTGCCTCCTATAAAAGCTGGCGTGCCTCGCGGTGGCGTCCTGAAAACCTGCCGTGGAATGTTTGCATAAACTATCTGTTGAGTCTCGCTCCCGAGGTCAAGGCCTTTGTTGACGACATCACGTTGTCAGGCACCTTTGGACACGGGCAGGAGTCGCTGCTGTGTCCCGGATGAACTTTACGCCTCGCTGCGTCGCCTGAGGACACAAGTGGCAGATCAAATCCGTGACGCACAAGATGAAGCTGCTGGTCGTGTTGAGGTGGCGTCCCGTCGCCCAGGGCAGCTTACCGGGAGGTAGTGAGGCCCAGGACCAAGGTGAGGTGTTGGGGGTCACGCATGACCTCAAGCTGATCTTCAAGACATACATTGAGTAGCTCGCCAGGAAAGCCTGGAGAAAGCTGGCCTCCTTCAGGAGAATCTCTTGGGTTCTGGATAACCTAGTGTAAGAGAGCTTTTCAAGACCAAGATCTACTCCTTGCTTGGAGCAGAGCGACCAACAGGTACCTGGCACTTCTCAACGAGATGGAGAACTAAAGGAAAAGGGTCATTCAGGACAGCAAGACCAGATACCAGCACGGCTTCCTCCACCTTCAACACTGAAGGGATGACGCTGCACTCACAGTGTTGTAGAAAGTGTAGTAGCACCGGGAGGACAATCCAGGTAAGCAGCAGCAGCAAGCGTGACAGGTCAAGATTACCATTAAGGCTGAACACAAGGTTCTCGCGGTACTGGTGCTGCACCGTTACACAAATTGTCGTCGCCTGAGGTGGTTTGTGAACCCTTGCGTTAAAAGCTGGAGCAAGTTTTTCGATTCCAGCCAAGACTTGAGGAAAGAGGTGGATGTTAATGGTGAACACTCGGCTAATGGACTACGACACACGAAACACTTGACCTCAT
>JAPQNM010000022.1:3986189-3988689 GCA_029783475.1 Metacarcinus magister
TTCTTACTTTATTGATCTTTTCTTTTCTTTTAATTATTTCTTTTGGTTTTACGTATTAGAAATCAAACTGTTTTTTTCTGTTTTATTGTTTTGTGTTTTGTGTGTAGTTTCAGTGTGTGTGTGTGTGTGTGTGTGTGTGTGTGTGTGTGTGTGTGTGTGTGTGTGTGTGTGTGTGTGTGTGTGTGTGTGTGTGTGTGTCGTTGAGTAGTAACAAGAAAGAAAGGCTATGATTTGTATAGAAAGCAAAAAATAAAATAAATAAATAAATAAATAAATAATCTATCTTGTGTATATAGTCTTAGCTTATTAGAAAAAAATTAAACTGTTTCCTGATTTCTACTTGATGGTCATGAAGGAAATTATTTTTTTTTATAGATGTTGTGTGATAATGAATAAATGAATGAATGAATTGATTGATTGATTGATTAATTGATTATTTAAAAGTATCTATACCCCCCTTACCCCCTCTAAAAATAGTAGTCTGCTCCCCACACACACACACACAAAAAAAAAATTCCTGTAGCTGTACCGGTAAGAAGCAAAACTGATAACAAAAAAAGAATAAATAAAATAAAGTAAAATAAAGAAAAAGAGAGAAAAGAGAAAGAAAAAAAAGTTTCAAACCTACACCCGCACAGTGTTGAGCTAAATATTCACCTCTCTCTCTCTCTCTCTCTCTCTCTCTCTCTCTCTCTCTCTCTCTCTCTCTCTCTCTCTCGGTGTGTCCCTTTAAAACTGAGATAAACAAGAGGGACATGGTGATGTTAATGAGGGAGTGCACCACTGAGCCGCGTGCCTCACACCCACACCCACACCCACACACACACACACAGGGAGGACAAAGGGAGGACAAAGGGAGATTAAAAGGAGGATACAGGAAGGACACAGGGAGGAAAAATTGAGGAAGGACAAAGTTAGGATACAGGAAGGACACAGGGAGGTAAAGGAGAGGATATAAGGAGGTAAAAGGATGGACAAAGGGAGGATACAGAGAGATAGGATAACTTATATTGATAATTCGCTTATAATACTTACAAAGGATAATTAAATTCGTCACTACTTTTCACACACTCTCTCTCTCTCTCTCTCTCTCTCTCTCTCTCTCTCTCTCTCTCTCTCTCTCTCTCTCTCTCTCTCTCTCTCTACCTAACTTTCTTTTTCTCTATCAATTTCTCTCTTTCATTCATACATAAATAAAGGAAGGCAGGACACATGACATCACTAATATATTCCTTAACGTAGTAGAGTCACGAGCACGAAGCCTCATCACTGCTTTTGAAACTCGTGAACCTCTGACCGAAACACCACATCTGCCTCTCTTGTCCAGGCCTCACCAAGTCTATATATCATTCCGCTGAGTTCATGGACACTGATACAACTTTTAGTCCTATCTCGTTAGGAATACCCACACCAGAGGAGGAGGAGGGAGGAGGAGGAGGAGGAGGAGGAGGAGGAGGAGGAGGAGGATAGCTGCTACCCACATTAGTTTGAGGTCCCACAGACGAATGGACGGACGATGAAAAGACCACATCACCGCTATGACTTCACTGCCACCCGTCCCGTTTCCACAAGTCTCCCTCCTCTTTTGCAGCTGGCTGGTACCCACGTTTTCTTTTATGGCTCACCCTCACTGTGTACTTACGTAGCCACACTCAAAAATTTCTGCCTTCAGCATGCACAGAGGGAGAGAGAGGTAGAGTGAGAGAAGAGGAAGATGGAAAAACAGGGAGGGATTGGAGAGAAAGAAAAACGGTAGTGAAGGAAAGAAAGGAAAGAACGGAAAAGGATAGGAAGAAAAACAGGAGGTTGAGGAACGAAAGAGAAAAGAGAGATGGAAGGCAAGGAAATACTGGTGCCCCTTCGTAAGCCAATAAGAGACCCCTGTTGTCATCCTCCCTGCCCCCTGGCGTTACCCTCAGTCCCTGCTAAGCCTCCCTCAAGCCCATCCTCGCCCCTGAAAGCCCCTGAAAGCCTCCCCGCCTAACCTCAGCCCCCTTCAAGCCTTGTTCTTCATTTCCAACCCCTTCCAAGCTGCACCCTGCCTCTTCCCCATCCCCTTCCACCTCCTTACCTCACCAACCCCTTCTTTTAACCCCTCGCAAAGCCTTCCTCCACTTACTAATAGCTCCTTCAGCCCCTTTCAAACCTCTTCCACAGCCCTCAGTCCACCTTGAGGCCCTTCCACATCCCCTTCAGCTTATCTAATCTCCCTCCGGCTCTCCCCGTGACGCCTCTGTCCTTGCTATCTCGCTATCTCCGCAGGGACGTGGTAAGGAAGGTGCATCAACGCCCTCAAGGAATGGGTGGCCAGCGGCGGCTCTCGGAAAGGTCACGGGAAGAAGAGGTTTTGAAAGAGGTTGCCTAAGAGAGGTTTCCAAATGGTTTCTTAAGGCTTCAGGTGTGATTTTTGAAAGATTATTTTTGGTTTCTAGTACAAATATATGGTTTTCAGATGGTTTTTTATAAGGTTGCACGTGATTTTCTATTTTATTTTATTTTA
>JAPQNM010000022.1:3993689-3996189 GCA_029783475.1 Metacarcinus magister
AGCACCGTGGGAATTAAGTATGAAGCGTGGGAAAGAAAGTCTGCACAGTGGGTAGGGGAAATTTTTAGTGTGGGAAAGAAATTTGTAGTACCGTGGGAAAGAAATTTGTACCGTGGGAAGGAAATTTGTACCGTGGGAAGGAAATTTGTACCGTGGGAAGGAAATTTGTACCGTGGGAAGGAAATTTGTACCGTGGGAAATAAAAGTTGGGTGCAATGTCTCAAGTTAAAATTAGAATAAGAAAGTTTGAACACCCCCAATTTAACATAATCATCATCATCATCATCATCATCATCATCATGCGTTGTTTGGAAGAATTTTTTTTTTTCTCTCTCTCTCTCTCTCTCTCTCTCTCTCTCTCTCTCTCTCTCTCTCTCTCTCTCTCTCTCTCTCTCTCTCTCTCTCTTTCAGGTTGAGTGGCTTGATAAGTGGCATTTTAATAATTTAAGTGGATGAGTTGAGTGGATGAGTGGCGTAGGTGGGTGAGGGGAAGATATCGAAGTGGTTGAGCTTAGCAGTCGAGTGGATTGCAAGTGGATGAGATGTTTGTTTGTGTAGTGAGTGAGTGAGTGAGTGTAGTGAGTGAGTGAGTGAGTGAGGGAGTGAGTGAGTGAGTGAGGGAGTGAGGGAGTGAGTGAGTGAGTGAGGGAGAGGATGAGGGAGGAGTGAGGGAGTGAGTGAGTGAGTGAGTGAGTGTGAGTGAGTGAGTGAGTGAGTGAGTGAGTGGTGAGTGAGTGAGTGAGTGAGGGAGTGAGTGAGTGAGGGAGTGAGTGAGTGAGGGAGTGAGTGAGTGAGTGAGTGAGTGAGTGAGTGAGTGAGGAGTGAGTGAGTGAGTGAGTGAGTGAGTGAGTGAGTGAGTGAGTGAGTGAGTGAGGGAGTGAGTGAGTGAGTGAGTGAGTGAGTGAGTGAGTGAGTGAGTGAGTGAGTGAGTGAGGGAGTGAGGGAGAGAGTAAGTGAATAAATTACTTAGAGGATAAAGAAAGTGGATGACTGAATTATGAAAGTGGATGACTATATTATGTTATGGATGACTGAGGATGAATTATAGAATTAAGTTAGTGGATTTCAATGAGTTAGTGGATGAGTAAGTGGATTATAAAATGGATGAGTGGATGAGTGAGTTAAATTATTGGATGACTAGTATCAGTAAGTGGATGACAGGATAGGTGAGTAAGTGAGTGGATAAGTGGATGAGTAAGTAGATGAGTAAATGGATGAGTGGATGCGTAAGTGGATGAGTAAGTGGATGAGTGGATGAGTCTCACCAAGCCTTTGCCTCCCTGGCCAAACCACTACCACGGCACACACACAGCTGATCAATACTCTCTCTCACTCTCTCTCTCTCTCTCTCTCTCTCTCTCTCTCTCTCTCTCTCTCTCTCTCTCTCTCTCTCTCTCTCTCTCTCTCTTTCTCACCACCACCACCACCACCACATCCTCTGTTACATCCTTTGCATTATAACAAAAAAATATAACATCAATATAGAGAAAAAATATATTTAATTGATCACAGGATTAATTAAATATTTTTTTATATTTTTATTTATTCTTTAATTTCCTTCTACTGTATTTATTTATTTTTTATTTTGTACTTAATCGCGCAATAAACACCATGGTAATAATAATAATAATAATAATAATAATAATAATAATAATAATAATAATAATAATAATAATAACAACAATAATAACACCAATGACAATATTAATAGAAGCAGCCGTCAGCCAATCAGCAAACAGTTCCATTCTCTTGCAAACAGAACCAACCAATCACCTCGCGTCTCTGCCTCCGTCTATATTGTTTTTGTTCCATTACTTTACCCCATTTTCTGTTGCCAGGGAAAAAGATAGGGGGGGAGGAAGTAAGAGGAGGAGGAGGAGGAAGAGGAGGAGGAGGAGGAGGAGGAGAGTGGAAGAGGGACCGTGATATAGCTAAAATATAAGAGAAAGGAGACTAATTGAAGTGGATAGAAAGGTGGAGTAAATGAGTGGACGAGGGAGAAGTGGAAGTGGAGGGAGAGGAAGGGAGGATAGGAAAGGTGGGAGGGGAAGGAAGGAGTAATGTCTTCAAGGGAGGGAGTGGACAAGAGTGAACTAATGGGAGTAGGGAGAGTAGAGGAAATGGAAGGGGTGGGGTGTGTTACTAGGGTGGATGGGGGTGGAGGGTAAGGAGGAGATAGGTGGAGTGGGAGGGGGAAGGGATGGGAGGTGAAGGGGTGTGGAGGTAAGGAAGGGATTATAGGGGAAGGGGGGGAGGAAGAAGCTGTAAGTGATTGAGTTCTAAGGATTAAGTTTTTTTCCTCCTCCTCCTCCTCCTCCTCCTCCTCCTCCTCCCCTCCTCCTCCTCCTCCTAGATACTATACTGCTAAATACTATAGTAGTAGAGTATACCCAGACGCACAACTTCTTTAGGTGAAGTAGGATGTTGTTTGGTCTTCCTTTGTACTCCTTTGTACTCCTCCTCCTCCTCAAGCCAGAAAGAGTTCAACGAAGAATAACAA
>JAPQNM010000022.1:4001189-4003689 GCA_029783475.1 Metacarcinus magister
TTACATAACTCTAACACTTGACCTTCTCACCTTTCTTCCCTCCTTCCCATCTTTCTTCCCTCCCTCCTTACCTCCCTTTCTTTCCTCCTTCCTTTCCTGCCTTCCTCTCCCTTTTTTCCATTTATTCCTTCATTCATTCATCTCTCTCTCTCTCTCTTTCTCTCTCTCTCTCTCTCTCTCTCTCTCTCTCTCTCTCTCTCTCTCTCTCTCTCTCTCTCTTCAATAGGTGATACTAAACTTTATCTATTTATATATCTATCCACCTGTCCTGTGGTGTGTGTGGTGTGTGTGTGTGTGGTGTGTGTGTGTGTGTGTGTGTGTGTGTGTGTGTGTGTGTGTTTACCTGGCCTGATTTTACACTGGGTGGAGGGAAACACCTGAAGAATCGAGTGTAATGAATGAAATGAAATGAAATGTAATGGAAGTCAATGGAATGAAGAGAAAAAATGAATGAAAAAAAAAAAATGTAACACCAATGAAATTTCAAAAAATCCAAAAATTTGTCCGGAAAAAAATGTGGAAATAATTAAAATATATATATAGTTTATTTTTTTGTTAGTTATATGTCTGATTTTTTTTTTTTATTTAATTGTTTTTTTTCTCTTAGTAAGGAGGAAGAGAAGAAAGGAAGGAAGGAAGGTAGGTAAGAGTTAGAAAAAGTACATTATATTTCTAACTATATAATTTGCAATGTAACTAATATCTACAAGACTTGCGTTGTGCCTCTCTCTCTCTCTCTCTCTCTCTCTCTCTCTCTCTCTCTCTCTCTCTCTCTCTCTCTCTCTCTCTCTCTCTCTCACACACACACACACACACACACACACACACATATGTAGTACGTGTGTGTGTGTGTGTTATTTTCCCCTCTTCGGGCTGAGGGGTGGAGAAGGGGACGCCCATGCCTGTTTGTGGGCGTGTAGTGGGCGTGTAGTGTAGTGTTTCGGGCTGACGAGGGGAGCTGTGTGTGTGTGTGTGTGTGTGTGTGTGTGTGTGTGTGTGTGTGTGTGTGCGTAGATGGGCGTCACAGCAAATCTTCGTCTCTATCCCAAAATTCCACGGCTATTCTCTCTCTCTCTCTCTCTCTCTCTCTCTCTCTCTCTCTCTCTCTCTCTCTCTCTCTCTCTCTCTCTCTCTCTCTCTCTCTCTCTCTCTCTCTCTTAAACGAGGTAACCCTGTGTGTGTATGTGTATGTGTGTGCGTAGTGTTTATATGTGTGTGTGTGTGTGTGTGTGTGTGTGTGTGTGTGTGTGTGTGTGTGTGTGTGTGAGTGAGTGTGTGTGCGCGCGCGTGCGAGTGGTTGATCCTCCATGCTGGACGGTATGGCTGGAAGGTGATTGGCTGGTGATGAGAGGGAGGGAGGGAGGGAGGGTGGGGGGGAGGCGAGAGAGAGAGAGAGAGAGAGAGAGAGAGAGAGAGAGAGAGAGAGAGAGAGAGAGAGAGAGAGAGAGAGAGAGGAGGGGAGTATGGGTTGGAGGGGAAAAGAGAGGAAAGGGAGGAGGAGGAGGAGGAGGAGGACAACACACACACACACACACACACACACACACACACACACACACACACACACACACACACACACCTTCACATTAACCTCTTCCCCTCTATGACACCCCCCCCCCACACACCCCCAAACACCCTTTAGATCATCCCCCTTTCCCCTCACTAAATTAAAACCTCAAAGATGGTCAAGGGAAGGGGAAGGGGAAGGGGAAGGGGAAGGGGAAGGGGAAGGGGAAGGGGAAGGGGAAGGGGAGAGGGGGAAGGGGGAAGGGGGAAGGGGAAGGGGAAGGGAGTGAGGGGAAAGTTGCTGTCACACATTTCTCTGGATAGGGAAAGAGAGAGAGAGAGAGAGAGAGAGAGAGAGAGAGAGAGAGAGAGAGAGAGAGAGAGAGAGAGAGAGAGAGAGAGAGAGAGAGAGAGAGAGAGAGAGAGGGGAAAGGAAGAGAAGATAGATAGGTGATGAGAGGGATAGAAAGGAGGAAGAGGGGAAGAGGAGAGGAGAGAAAACGAGGGAGAGGGAAAGAGAGAGGGGAAGGGAAAGAGAGAGGGAAAGAGAGAGGGGAAGTGAGGGGGTATGATGGTTTATTTCACCAGAGTACGAGGTGAGAGAGAGAGAGAGAGAGAGAGAGAGAGAGAGAGAGAGAGAGAGAGAGAGAGAGAGAGAGAGAGAGAGAGAGAGAGAGAGGAGGGATGAGAGAGAGGGGAATAGAGCGAGGGAAGAGGGGTGAGGGGAGGAGGGTGGAAGAAGAGTGCGTCAGGGCATGCAACACCCCAATTATTACGTCGGAGGGGAGGAGGAGGGAGGGGAGAGGAGGGGGAGGAGGGAGGGGGAGGAGGAGTGGGAGGGGGGAGATGATCCACCACCACCACCACCACCGCGGTCATCCGTCATGCCTATAAGGGGAATGAGGCGCCAAACACCATCTCTCTCTCTCTCTCTCTCTCTCTCTCTCTCTCTCTCTCTCTCTCTCTCTCTCTCTCTCTTTAACTTGTCTCTCAT
>JAPQNM010000022.1:4007673-4012673 GCA_029783475.1 Metacarcinus magister
GAGAGAGAGAGAGAGAGAGAGAGAGAGAGAGAGTAGAGTATATAGCAAGTGTGTTGTGTGTAGCTGATGCTGATTCATTTCCTTACTTTCTCTCTCTCTCTCTCTCTCTCTCTCTCTCTCTCTCTCTCTCTCTCTCTCTCTCTCTCTCTCTGTCATTTGCATCTTATTTACAGTGGTTTTTGTTTTACTTTTCAGTCTATTTGGTAGTAGTAGTAGTAGTAGTAGTAGTAGTAGTAATAGTAGTAGTAGTAGTAGTAGTAGTAGTAGTAGAAATCACTTATCGTTTTTATAGCATCCTTACCAACCTGTTGCACTTGAAAACACACACACACACACACACACACACACACACACACACACACACACACACACACACACACACACACACACACACAGTCACACACACACATACGTAAGTTAGGTCAAATCCCACTACTTCCCTCTCTCTCTCTCTCTCTCTCTCTCTCTCTCTCTCTCTCTCTCTCTCTCTCTCTCTCTCTCTCTCTCTCTCTCTCTCTCTCTCTCTCTCTCTCACATTCTCGTTTTGACCAGACGACGGAACGCCCTTCAAAGCCGGAACAGCCGCAGGGAGGAAGGGAGAGGAAGAGTGGGAGGAGGGAGGAAGAGGAGAGGAGGGAAGACATGAGGGAGGAGGACCTAGAGGGAAGGAGGGAAGGAGGGAAGGAGCCGAAAAAGCCCCTGTGAGAGATAATCAATGAACGTCAAAGATCTCTCTCTCTCTCTCTCTCTCTCTCTCTCTCTCTCTCTCTCTCTCTCTCTCTCTCTCTCTCTCTCTCTCTCTCTCTCTCTCTCTCTCTCTCTTTTCTTTCCCCTTACTTTCCTCTCCTCTTCTTACCTTTCGCATACGCTACTGTAATCTCTCTCTCTCTCTCTCTCTCTCTCTCTCTCTATATCTCATATATATCTATATATATATATATATATCTATCTATATCTATATATATATATATCTATCCATTTCTCTCATTCGCTCTCTCCACCTAGTAGTAGTAGTAGTAGTAGTAGTAGTAGTAGTAGTGGTGGTGGTGGTTGTGGTGGTGGTAATAGTCTTATCTTTCCTTATCTACAATCACAGCTTATTTTCCAGGAATTTTGCACTATATTATATTTATTCTTCACACCAATCATTTTTTTATTATCTATATCCACACCTCTTCAGTTTTTTCCTCCCTCCCTCCCTCCCTCTTTAGTCCTCTTAGCAGTACACAATATATTCTATTAATTAAATTCCAAACATTTCCTCATCTCCTTCAGTCACTTCTAACCACAGCCAAGACCTTCCTGACGCCTCGGTAGGGTACTTGTAAACATCATAAACATTGTAAACATTCTTGAGATACATTCCTAGCGTTTATATCATACTTAACCTTCTTATGTATCTACTTTAAAATGTTCCTTGTGTTTCTGTCATACTTAACCTTCTTATGTATGTACTTTTAAATGTTCTTTACCTTATATAAATTTTTCCTAAGTGCATTCATTGTTTCCTTGCCATGTTAAGTGTATTTTTAACTTATGGTAAATATATTTGTTTTTTTCTTCTAATTATGATTCTATAAGTCTTGTATTCTAATCACTATCTTTTCTAAACTAACCTAACAAAAACAAAGCATAACCTAACCTAAGATTTTATAATAGTTTGTCTAATTATTCATTTTTATTCACTTATTATCAAACTTTTCATTTATCATTTCCTTCTTAATTCGTCGTAGCAACTCCACCTCAAGCTGTCTTCCACCTAGCAAGACCCAATCCACTTCCACAAACTACCACTAATTACATGCATCGGAAAGTGTAGAGAGGGGAAGGAAGGGGAGAGAGGGAAAACAGGAAGGGGAAGTGTTGAGGGGGAAAGGGAGAGGGAAAGAGGTAGATGGGTAGGGTTGAAGGTGGTGCCAAAACTAGGTTATTGCAGAGGGAGGGGAAAGGAGGGGAGGGGAAGAGGGGAGGGAAGGAGGTGAGGGAAAGAGGTGAGGAAAGGAGGTAAGGGGAAGAGAGAAGGGAGGTGAAGAGCTTATGTATGAAATTAAGCAATGCCACAGAGTGAGGGGAAAGAGGAAGGGGAAGGGGAAAGGGGAGGGAGGAGGGGGCGAAAGAAGATATTTGAGGAAGGGGAAGAAAAGGGGAAAGGAAATAGTGGTGAAGTACTAATAACAATAATGATAATGATAATAATAATAGTAATAATAATAACAATAATAATAATGATAATGATAATAATAATAATGCTACTACATCACCTCCACCTCCACCTCCTCCTCCTCCTCCTCCTCCTCCTCCCATACGACAAACATCTTAAATAACTTAATCTATTTTCTCTTACTAAACGTAGATTAAGAGATCGTCTAACAGTATTCAAAATGTTCAAAGGATTCACACATTTAAAGCCGGACGACTACTTTACTATCGACCGTTCAAGCATCACCCGTAACAATGGCTTCAAAATAATTGGCAAGCGCTATATAACTAACGAAGCCAAGTACTTTTTCTTCAATCGAGTCGTAATTATATGGAATGGACTGCCTTCAAACGTTGTCAACTCGAGCACAATAGAAACTTTCAAAAATCGTCTCGACAAATATCTTCAATGTAATCCCCGGCTGGCAATGTTCGTTTCGGAATATCTTAATTAAACGTTTCTATAGCTAGGAGGCTTCCGATCGTAGTATTATTATCAAATCACCAGCTGGTTCACAACTACATACCACCCTCCTTACACGACACAGATAGCCCCAGAGTGAACGGTCACCACTACTACTCAAGACCTGTGACGGGCTGAGGATATGCAAAGGTCCTGATAGTTTGTGATCACCTTCGGGATTATAGGTACTAAGGGTCACTGCTACAGGGGGTGACTTCAGTGTACGATGTCCTGTAAAAGATATACATTTCTACAGTGGATTGTACGGAGCTGGGGCCTGATTGACTGCTGCCTTCCTAAAAAACGCCAGGCAAGGCTACCGCACCACCGTAAACATACATACATATATACATACATACATATAGATAGACACACATATTTACATACATACATACAGACAGACATACAGACAGAAAGGAAGACATACCAACACACTGTCTTTTTCTCCCCTCGTGAGATTCAAATGTAATAAAAGAAAATAAATGAAAATATCAAGCAAAGAAGTTATTTCCTGATACTTAAAATAATGAAAGTGTTATCCACCAAAGAGAATGAGAGATAGATAGAGAGGAAAGAAAGAGAGAGAAAAAAAACGAAACGAAGAAATAAAAAAACAATTCATGATTTACTACAATTTTTTTTTCACTTATTGACTTATACTTAACAACCAAAGTGTATACTACTACTACTACTACTACTATTACTACTACTTCTACTTTTTACTACTTTACAGAAATCAACAATATGGCGTCTACGAGGTGTGTGTGTGTGTGTGTGTGTGTGTGTGTGTGTGTGTGTGTGTGTGTGTGTGTGTGTGTGTGTGTGTGTGTGTGGTAGAGTTAGGGTAATGGAAAGGTAATGGAAGGAGATGAGATGAAGGGAGGAAAGGTATATAGGGAAGGAAGGGGGAAAGGAAAGGAGAATATGGAAGGATAATGGAGAGAGAGAGAGAGAGAGAGAGAGAGAGAGAGAGAGAGAGAGAGAGAGAGAGAGAGAGAGAGAGAGAGAGAGAGAATGTGAGGGAGGCAGAAACAGGCAGAGACAGAAACAGAATGGCAGGAGTAGGAGTATCACGAGGAGGAGGAGGAGGAGGAGGAGGAGGAGGAGGAGGAGGAGGCTCTATCGACCGTCCGTTCCCCTTCTGATCACACAAAGGTTTATGGTGGTTGTTGCATCTGGTGTGCCCTCTCTCACACCTCTCTCTCTCTCTCTCTCTCTCTCTCTCTCTCTCTCTCTCTCTCTCTCTCTCTCTCTCTCTCCTCTCTCTCTCTCTCTCTCTCTCTCTCTCTCTCTCTCTCTCTCTCTCTCTCTCTCTCTCTCTCTCTCTCTCTCTCTCTCTCTCTCTCTCTCTCTCTCTCTCTCTCTCTCTCTCTCTTGGGAGCAGTATGTCATCACAGCGGACAGCCACTCTCTCTCTCTCTCTCTCTCTCTCTCTCTCCTCTCTCTCTCTCTCTCTCTCTGTCATCAGAACACAATCAAATTCACGTGATCTCATTCATTAAGAGAGAGAGAGAGAGAGAGAGAGAGAGAGAGAGAGAGAGAGAGAGAGAGAGAGAGAGAGAGAGAGAGAGAGAGAGAGAGAGAGAATCATCGAAACAGACAGACAAACAGAGAAAGACAGATAAATCAAACTCACACACACACACACACACACACACACACACACACACACACACACACACACACACACACACGCACACACACACACGCACACTTAACCTACGTGACTTCAACAGGTGCCAACAGGTAGAGCAAAATTAATTAGTAGTAAACGCACAGGTATTGACAGGTGTAGATATATAAATTATTTCTGTCTAATTACTTCGCCTTTTTTTTTTTCGAGGATATATTTTGAAATGAATTGGTCGTGATTTTACTTTTCTTCTATTTTTCATTTTTCATTTTTCATTTTTCATTTTTCATCTTTTGGTCATTTATATCGGGGGAAATATACTAAACTCTCTTCCTATTGGTTGTCGAGCCCGTGACGTCATGAGTGGCTAATTAACCAATAGGGAGCGCTGGTAGGTACGTGTGTGTGTGTGTGTGTGTGTGTGTGTGTGTGTGTGTGTGTGTGTGTGTGTGTGTGTGTGTGTGTGTGTGCCTATCGTGTTATCTGCATGAATTATCTTATTTTATTTCTCCTTTTTATTATTATTTTTGTTATTATTATTATTATTATTATTAAACTTGTCTGGGTTACGATATCATTGCAAAAATACTATACAATAATACTATACAATAAAGAAAATAACTTTACAAAATATAACTATACAATATAAAAAAAAAGCTATACAAAAAATAACAATACAATACTAGAAAATAAATATACAAAAAA
>JAPQNM010000022.1:4025173-4027673 GCA_029783475.1 Metacarcinus magister
AGAAAGGAAAAACACTGTACATGGTTGGCATCAGGCAGGGAGGGAAGCTGGTGCCCGAGGTTATCATATTGTCTGCCAAGCTTCTGCAAACACCCCACCATAACTACTACTACTACTACTACTACTACTACTACTACTACTACTACTACTACTACTACTACTACTACTACTACTATAATCCATTCACTCGAAGCATGCATCTCCTGCTTAGCGAAAGGTTTGTAACACTGCCTCTGATTGCTAGACTCCTCTCCTCTTCTATGCCCGTGAGCGAGGATTATAATCATAAGAATTAAGTGAAATAATATAGACACATGTAGTAGCAAAGGATGTGTGAGTGGCAGCCAAGGAGTGAGAGCAGGAGAGGAAGGAGAGGAAGGAGTCAAACCACTGAACGAGGCTGTTAGAGTGAACACTGCCACACTTATACACTAGAAAGAGGCATTGTCTATTACCATTACCAATTATCAAACACCTTTATACCCTCCCATGTGTGTGTATGTGTGTGTATGTGTGGATGTGTATGGGTGTGTGTGTGTGGGTGTGCGTGTGTGGGTGGGTGTGTGTGTACAAAGCAAACACACACACACACACCCAGGTACAAACACCGGTGCTTGTTGTCATGCATAGATCACACTGCATGTCCTGCGGCGTGTCCTCCTCACTCTCGTTGTGCTGCGCGGTGTGGTGTGTCCTAACCTTTCTCGAGGCTCACGGATGAGGTCAGGAGAGAAGCCCTTGTGTTGCTAAGCGTGTGCCGACCTTTGACCTTACTTGGGGCCAGTTAAAGGCGAAGTGGTGGCGCTAGTGGTGGTGGTGGTGGTGGTTGAGGTGAGGTGAGGTGAGGTGAGGCAGGCAGGCAGTTCGCTTTGGAGGCAGGGAAAAGACCGATAGAGAGAGAGAGAGAGAGAGAGAGAGAGAGAGAGAGAGAGAGAGAGAGAGAGAGAGAGAGAGAGAGAGAGAGAGACAGAGAGAGAGAGAGAGAATTAATGACATCAAACTTTCAGCGTGGACTGGCTCGAGTCAAGGTAAAGCTGTCCTGCCTCTCATGGTATACTCCCTCCCTCCCTCCCACGGTACACTCCCTCCCTCCCTCCCACGGTACACTCCCTCCCTCCCTCCCACGGTGCACTCCCTCCCTCCCACGGTGCACTCCCTCCCTCCCACGGTGCACTCCCTCCCTCCCTCCCACGGTGCACTCCCTCCCTCCCACGGTGCACTCCCTCCCTCCCACGGTGCACTCCCTCCCTCCCACGATGCACTCCCTCCCTCCCACGGTACATTCCTTCCTCATTCCTCACTTCATCCCTCTCATGGTACTCTCCCTCCCACGGTACACTCCCTTCCTCCCTCCCACGGTACACTTCCTCCCTGCAACACTTACTGCCACTGTGTTATGTGTTGTGTGTTAATTTTAAGACCTGTGTTGTGTTGACAATCTGTATGAGTGTCAGAGTGTCAGCACGTGTTGCAAGGAGATAACTCATAGGCTGGCTCATTACTGCTGATCTGACAGGCTGACTCAATACTGACACTCTTATCCAGACACACACACACACACACACACACACACATAGTAATACGTCCCAGATTGGAGTACACAGCAGTGGTATCGTCTTCACAATAAGAAAACTTTAGGAAAATTGAAATAATACAGACATCAGCAGCACAAATATAGTGGGTCCTGTTACTATGGTTGTTGCAGTCTTTTAGTTGGAATAAATGAAATAATTGAGGAAAATAATAATAATAAATGTACTATACAAATTTGTTCATATGTAGAGAGGCTGTGGAAATAATATCATGAAACCTTATGAGGAAAATAGTTAAAAAGACTCCATTGTGACGAGGAAATTGTTAGTAGGTGAGTGTGATTCATGTTCCAATTGGTTAATGTTCAAGTCAAAAGAAATAATGGCACGGTAGTTAATGAAGGGGCTTTGTGAGAGAAGATTATCCATGATGGTGTTAAACTCATTGATATGATAGTGTTGTATTTACAGTGTGGACGGTATAACGATATGATAGGATGTTGGCAGTACTGTCGAGTGTAATTTTAACGTTGTATAGTTCTATCATATCATCACATTAACAATAATCACTTAGCAATACACACAGAATAGTACAGTTTACATAAAGCAAGCCTATGTGTGTATGTTATGAATTAAAAAAAGAAAATTCATGTACGTGGGCACTGTTTGGTTAAGTCAGATTTCACTAATGTACGAAATATCAGAAAGTTTAGGAAGGGCTATAAGAAGACGGTCTATGCAAATTACAATCAAGACTTTCTAATGTGAGGTGAGGTCAAGATATTTTGCATGTTTAAGGACCTGAACTGTACATAGAGTTTAGTAATTCAACACCTATACTGCCTGTGTCATGGCTATCTAATCAACATTGAAGAGTGTGTCAAAAGAGATTAATAACAGGCAGGTTAATCTAAGTACATGAGTATTGGTAGAGGGATAAAAGGTATGGGACTTCTGATCTTATTTTA
>JAPQNM010000022.1:4040173-4045173 GCA_029783475.1 Metacarcinus magister
CTTCTTACTGTTTCTTAATGTATGTTTTTGAAGGGGAGGTGGGTGGGGTGGTGCCTTGTTCTATACTAGCCTTGATCTTCCACATGTAGTTTACCGGTAGTTTTACGTAGTTTCAGCAGATACCGTCGTTATAGAGCAACAGGTGTCCTAGTATCTGTTGTTCCTATGTAAAAATTCCTCTACACTATTAATAATAATAATGATAATAATGATAACAACCATCGTTACCATAGCCTCGATGGCGCAGTAGGCAGCGCGTCAGTCTCATAATCTGAAGGTCGTGAGTTCGATCCTCACTCGGGGCAAGATTTTAGTGTAGTTATATCGAATAGCCTTCGCAGGAACCCTAGGGTCTGTTGCTGTTTGTGTTCCCTTGTAGTCCCTCACGCTCAAAAGACGTATATCCCTCTCACGCCCGAATGTATATCCCACTCACGCCCAAAATACATCCCTCTCACTTCCATTGTATTTCCATGATCTCTCTGACGTAATTATTTTCGTTTTTTCTATTGAATTTTCCTGGAAGCCTAACACTCACCACTACCACTCCTCATCACCACTCACTACTAATCACCACTCCTCACCACCATCACTTTTAGAACTGCTAACCACTGCAACACACTCCCAGCCTCTGTAGGTCTGTAGTCACGACCTGATCAACATTTTCAAGAAACAGGATTTTTATATTAACTATTGTAATGGTTGTGTTTGGCTTTTAATAGCGTTCAGTTGTTCTCCTTAGTTGTAGTAGTAGTAGTAGTAGTATAGTATGTTCCTCTACTTTCATTCTTTATAATAATATTTCACTGCCTATGTTTTCAGTGAATATATCGTGTTCCCTTCTTACTGTTTCTTAATGTATGTTTTTGAAGGGGAGGTGGGTGGGGTGGTGCCTTGTTCTATACTATCCTTGATCTTCCACATGTAGTTTACCGGTAGTTTTACGTAGTTTCAGCAGATACCGTCGTTATAGAGCAACAGGTGTCTTAGTATCTGTTGTTCCTATGTAATCTTATATAAAAATTCCTCTACACTAGTAATGATAATAATAATAATAATAATGATAACAACCATCGTTATCATAGCCTCGATGGCGCAGTAGGCAGCGCGTCAGTCTCATAATCTGAAGGTCGTGAGTTCGATCCTCACTCGGGGCAAGATTTTAGTGTAGTTATATCGAATAGCCTTCGCAGGAACCCTAGGGTCTGTTGCTGTTTGTGTTCCCTTGTAGTCCCTCACGCCCGAAATACGTATGTCCCGTTCACGCTCGAATGTATCCCACTCACGCCCGAATGTATATCCCACTCACGCCCAAAATACATCCCTCTCACTTCCATTGTATTTCCATGATCTTTCTGCTATGTAATTTTTTTTTCTTTTTTTCTATTGAATTTACATGGAAGTCTAACACTCACCACCACTCATCACCACTCACTACCACTCACCACCACCACTTTTAGAACTGCTAACCACTGCAACACACTTCCAGCCTCTGTAGTTAACTCATAAATCATTGACACTTTCAAGTCACGACCTGATCAACATTTTCAAGAAACAGGATTTTTGTTATTAACTATTGTAATGGTTGTGTTTGGCTTTTAATAGCGTTCATGTGTGCTCCTTAGTAGTAGTAGTAGTAGTAATAGTAGTAGTAGTAGTAGTAGTAGTAGTAGTAGTAGCAGTGCTAGTAGTAGTAGTAGTAGTAGTAGTAGTAGTAGTAGTAGTAGTAGTAGTATAGTATGTTCCTCTACTTTCATTCTTTATAATAATATTTCATTGCCTATGTTTTCAGTAAATATATCGTGTTCCTTTCTAACTGTTTCTTAATGTATGTTTTTGAAGGGGAGATGGGTGGGGAGGAGCCTTGTTCTATACTAGCCTTGATCTTCCACATGTAGTTTACCGGTAGTTTTACGTAGTTTCAGCAGATACCGTCGTTATAGAGCAACAGGTGTCCTAGTATCTGTTGTTCCTATGTAAAAATTCCTCTACACTAGTAATAATAATAATGATAATAATGATAACAACCATCGTTATCATAGCCTCGATGGCGCAGTAGGCAGCGCGTCAGTCTCATAATCTGAAGGTCGTGAGTTCGATCCTCACTCGGGGCAAGATTTTAGTGTAGTTATATCGAATAGCCTTCGCAGGAACCCTAGGGTCTGTTGCTGTTTGTGTTCCCTTGTAGTCCCTCACGCCCAAAATACGTATATCCCACTCACGCCCGAAATATATCCCTCTCACGCCCGAATGTATATCCCACTCACGCCCAAAATACATCCCTCTCACTTCCATTGTATTTCCATGATCTCTCTGACGTAATTATTTTCGTTTTTTCTATTGAATTTTCCTGGAAGCCTAACACTCACCACTACCACTCCTCATCACCACTCACTACTAATCACCACTCCTCACCACCATCACTTTTAGAACTGCTAACCACTGCAACACACTCCCAGCCTCTGTAGGTCTGTAGTCACGACCTGATCAACATTTTCAAGAAACAGGATTTTTATATTAACTATTGTAATGGTTGTGTTTGGCTTTTAATAGCATTCAGTTGTTCTCCTTAGTTGTAGTAGTAGTAGTAATAGTAGTTGTAGTAGTAGTAGTAGTAGTAGTAGTAGTAGTAGTAGTATAGTATGTTCTTCTACTTTCATTCTTTATAATAATTTTTCATTGCCTATGTTTTTGTTCAGTGAATATATCGTGTTCCTTTCTAACTGTTTCTTAATGTATGTTTTTGAAGGGGAGGTGGGTGGGGTGGTGCCTTGTTCTATACTATCCTTGATCTTCCACATGTAGTTTACTGGTAGTTTTACGTAGTTTCAGCAGATATCGTCGTTATAGAGCAACAGGTGTCCTAGTATCTGTTGTTCCTATGTAAAAATTCTTCTACACTAACAATGATAATAATAATGATAATAATGATAACAACCATCGTTATCATAGCCTCGATGGCGCAGTAGGCAGCGCGTCAGTCTCATAATCTGAAGGTCGTGAGTTCGATCCTCACTCGGGGCAAGATTTTAGTGTAGTTATATCGAATAGCCATCGCAGGAACCCTAGGGTCTGTTGCTGTTTGTGTTCCCTTGTAGTCCCACACGCCCAAAAGACGTATGTCCCGTTCACGCTCGAATGTATCCCTCTCACGCCCGAATGTATATCCCACTCACGCCCAAAATACATCCCTCTCACTTCCATTGTATTTCCATGATCTCTCTGACATGTAATTATTTTTGTTTTTTCTATTGAATTTACCTGGAAACCTAACACTCAACACTCACCATTACCACTCATCATCACCACTCACCACCACTCACCACCACTCACCACCACCACTTTTAGAACTGCTAACCACTGCAACACACTTCCAGCCTCTGTAGTTAACTCAGAAATCATTGACACTTTCAAGTCACGACCAGGTCAACATTTTCAAGAAACGGGAATTTTTTTATGAACTATTGTAATGGTTGTGTTTGGCTTTTAATAGCGTTCACCTGTGCTCCTTAATAGTAGTAGTAGTAGTAGTAGTAGTAGTAGTAGTAGTAGTAATAGTAGTAGTTAGTAGTAGTAGTAGTAGTAGTAGCAGTAGTAGTAGTAGTAGTATAGTATGTTCCTCTACTTTCATTCTTTATAATAATATTTCACTGCCTATGTTTTCAGTGAATATATCGTGTTCCCTTCTTACTGTTTCTTAATGTATGTTTTTGAAGGGGAGGTGGGTGGGGTGGTGCCTTGTTCTATACTATCATTGATCTTCCACATGTAGTTTACCGGTAGTTTTACGTAGTTTCAGCAGATACCGTCGTTATAGAGCAACAGGTGTCCTAGTATCTGTTGTTCCTATGTAATCTTATATAAAAATTCCTCTACACTAGTAATAATAATAATGATAATAATGATAACAACCATCGTTATCATAGCCTCGATGGCGCAGTAGGCAGCGCGTCAGTCTCATAATCTGAAGGTCGTGAGTTCGATCCTCACTCGGGGCAAGATTTTAGTGTAGTTATATCGAATAGCCATCGCAGGAACCCTAGGGTCTGTTGCTGTTTGTGTTCCCTTGTAGTCCCACACGCCCGAAATACATATATATCCCACTCACGCCCGAAATACATCTCTCTCACGCCCATTGATCTTTCTGATATGTAATTATTTTTGTTCTCTCTATTGACTTTACATGGAAGCCTAACACTCACCACCACTCACCACCACCACTTATAGAACTGCTAACCACTGCAACACACTCCCAGCCTCTGTAGTTAACTCATAAATCATTGACACTTTCAAGTCACGACCAGACCAACATTTTCAAGAAACAGGATTTTTTTATTAACTATTATAATGGTTGTGTTTGGCTTTTAATAGCGTTCACCTGTGCTCTTTAGTAGTAGAGGAGGAGGAAGAAGAAGAAGAAGAAGAAGAAGAAGATTGCTTAGCTGAGTTGCTTGATATTATGGGAGGAAGAGGAGGAGAGAAAAGTTCGGTAGAGGGAGAGAAGGGTGGAAGGGTGGATGGAAGGGAGGAAAGAGAGGAGAGGGATAAAGGGGGAAGTGGAGGGAGGGAGGAAAAGGGAGGAGTGTTATGTTTACTTAGTGTTGTTGTTGTTGTTGTTGTTGTTGTTGATAGTATCGTCTGCATACCAGCTCCTCCTCCTCCTCCTCTTCTTCTTCTTCTTCTTCTTCTTCTTCTTCTTCTTCTTCTTCTTCTTCTCTTTGCTCCTCCCCTCCTCCACATTAACGTTCATTAAAACAATTACCATTTTTTATTCAATTTGCTCTTGTATCATCATCATCATCATCATCATCATCACCTTTACCTGGGCAGTGATTGGCTTACCTGTTACGTCACACCTCCGTCACATAAATGAGGACACGAAGGAAATACACTGATGAATAAATGAATAAGAAGAAAGTGAATGAATAAGTAAATGAAGGAAGAAGTGTAAACAATAACCCATTAGATAATATGATGAATGGATAATTATGAAAGTGAAT
>JAPQNM010000022.1:4050173-4065173 GCA_029783475.1 Metacarcinus magister
CTGTTAATTTTTCTACTCCACCTCCACCTCCACCTCCACCTCCACCTCCACCTCCACCTCCACCCTCTGTCTGATCCTGATTCTGATCCTCTAAAGCTTTCTACTTATTGTCATCATCATCATCATCATCATCATCATTATTATTATAGTTATTATAGTTTAGTCGAATAAGTTTTATACTCTCTCTCTCTCTCTCTCTCTCTCTCTCTCTCTCTCTCTCTCTCTCTCTCTCTCTCTCTCTCTCTCTCTCTCTCTCTCTCTCTCTCTCTCTCTCTCTCTCACGATAATTATTGGAAGAATGCAAAAGGGAGTGAGTGAATGAATAAACTGAATAAGAAAATAGATGAATAAGGAAATACAATAGATAACAAAAATATAGATAATGAATGGAATGTATTTTGGTGGTGATTGTAATTATTGTTTTCTTTTGAATTGATCTGTGTGTGTGTGTGTGTGTGTGTGTGTGTGTGTGTGTGTGTGTGTGTGTGTGTGTGTGTGTGTGTGTGTGTGTGTGTCCATCCATATCACCATATAATGACATACAATAGTGATTTAATGAACCTGATTAATATATTGATAAATGAATGAATGAATGAAGCGTATCTCTCTCTCTCTCTCTCTCTCTCTCTCTCTCTCTCTCTCTCTCTCTCTCTCTCTCTCTCTCTCTCTCTCTCTCTCTCTCTCCCATTTTTTCCTCACTTCCTCTTCCCATTTGCCCTTCGCAGTCCTTCTTTTTCCCTTTTTCCCCTCTCTCTCTCTCTCTCTCTCTCTCTCTCTCTCTCTCTCTCTCTCTCTCTCTCTCTCTCTCTCTCTCTCTCTCTCTCTCTCTCTCTCTCTCTCTCTCTCTCTCTCTTTATCACTTTATCATCCATTTTTGTTTCCTTTTTCCCTCTTCCCTTTTCCCTATTTCTTCCTCTCTTTCCTTTCTCTCTTGCTTCCTTTCCTTCAATCTCAAGACCACTGATGATTGTGGTGGTGGTTGTGGGTGGAGGAGGAGTGCAAAGGAGTACAAAGGAAGAACAGACAGCAGCTGCCCTCCTGGACCTAACGAGGCTGTCCGTGTGGTTGCACTACTACTATAATTTACTTGATAGAGACAAAAACAACAAAGTGGGATCCTCTTCTCCACCTACCCGTCCCTCCAGCAGAAGTTGGGTGGAAGAGGAAGCAATACCATGTTGTAGGGAAAATTATGAAAAAATAGGCATGAATCAAAGTACTGTATTGGGTGACCTGATGTTAAATGCTTATCAAGATTTTTCGTAGATTCAATTGTGTTACTGTGAATTATTTGTGCTGGTAAATAATTCTAAATATTCACGATTTTATTAAAGAAAAAGTGCTTCGCTTCGTTTGATCTAAAACACTTACCAATGATCTTGAAGCCATTGTTACGAGTGTTGCTTGTGTGATCGGTAGTTACATAGTCGTTTGTTAATATTGTCAAGGCCACGGACAATTTTAAATACCTCAATTAGGTCCCTTCAGCGTTATAATGCCGAAAGGTTTATTAAAAGTCGTCCCAGCAGTTGGTGAAATCGATACCTTCCTCTGTACAAATGTGCTTAAGACTGTTGTTTGGAGAAGGAGGAGAAGGAAAAGGAGGAGGAGGAAGAGGAGGCAATACTGATCAGGCCCGATTAACTCTCAACAATGCACTCCGCTTCTTCCTCTTCCTCCTCCTCCTCCTCTCCTCCTCCTCCTCCTCCTCCTCCTTGATAAGCTGGAGAGAATACAAAGAAGAGTTACTAAAATGTTCCCTAGATTGTGAAACAAGCCTTAGGAAGAACGACTAAACGAGCTGAACTTATTCACTTTATCCAAACATAGGTTACGATGGGACCTAATAGAGGTATTTAAAATTTTCCGATGCTTTCACAATATTAGCATAAACGACTATGTAATTACTGATCTCACAAGCACACCACTCGTAACAATGGCTTCAAGATAAACATTTTAAATCGAATAAAGCGAAACCACTTTTTCTTAAATAAAATCGTGACTATTTGGAATTCTCTACCCAACACAAATAGTTAACAGTATCACAATTGAATCGTTTAAGAAGATATTTGATAAGCACTTAGCATCTGTTCACTAAATCGATTATTCCATTCCTACGTATAATCTTTTTTAGCAATAGCAGTGAACTAACCCTATTTTCTCACTTTCCTATACAAATTACATGATAGTTTGTCCATACTACATGATATCACTTCCCCAGCTAGAGGGAGGGGTGGGTGGGGAGAAGCCTTCCACTTTCCTGTCCTTTTGTCTCTATCAAGTAGATATCATAACAGGAACGTAATCACACAGACAACCTCATTAGCTCCAGTTAGGCTATTGCTATTTGTTCTTCCTTTGTACTCCTTCTCTTCCTCTTCCGTCTCTTCCTTCTCCTCCTCCTCCTCCTCCTCCTCCTCCTCCTCCTCCTCCTCCTCCTCTTTTAACGGGACTAGGATACGACATACACCACAGACAGATGCTGGAATAATGGTGGTGGTGATGGTGGTGATTGTGGTGGTGGTGATGATAATGATCTTGATGGGGGGGAGGGATGGAAGTGAGTGCCTTCCTCCTCCTCAACCTCTTCTGTCTCTTCCTTTCCTCCCTATTTTTGTTTTCCCTTCGTCTTTTTCCTCCTCCTCCTCCTCCTCTTCACCTGTTTGTTAGTGGTCTGGCACCGCATATTATCGCCTGAGTAGTAGTAGTAGTAGTAGTAGTAGTACAAAGGAGTACAAAGGAAGAATAGACAGCAACAGTCCTACTGGACCTAACGAGGCTGTCCGTGTGGCTACACAACTGTTAAATAACTACTTGATAGATATTATAGTAATCAGGAAAATAAGTCCAGATTCGTGTTCAGCATGACCGAAAACCTCATTGTACCAATTTTCATGAGATTCGGAGGTGTGGAAATTTTCATGAAATTTTGTAGGGTACACCCTTAGATTTTTTTACATAAATCATATATTTTGAAATAACTCGAAATGTATGGGGTTTACGTAAAAAACGTATATAATATAAAAGAAAGAGCAGAAGACGCTCGTTCTATTCAGCCATAGGAAATTGAAATTGGGAAGTAATTAAAGATGTAGCAGTGTAAAGTATTATGCAATAATATCTTTCACATAATATTAATTTTCTTCATAAGTATTAGAGTTATTGGAAATATGATGACAGTATGAGATAGACATTATCAAACTCCATAACTTTATATATATGAAATTTTCCTGTAGGACTAATATTTACGTAGTAAAATGAGAAAAAACTCCTCCGACCTCAATTCTGGTGGAATTTACGGGCCAAAAAATGGAAAATACAAAATACTATAGTAATGACAAATCTAATTCCAGATTCGTGATCAGCATGCCCGAGAACCCCTTGGTACCAATTTTCATGAGATTCGGAGGTCCTTATTTTTATCATTAATATTTATTTTTATCATTAATATTTATTTTTATCATTAATATTTATTTTTATCATTAATATTTATTTTTTATCATTAATATTTATTTTTATCATTAATATTTATTTTTATCATTAATATTTATTTTTATCATTAATATTTATTTTTATCATTAATATTTATTTTTATCATTAATATTTATTTTTATCATTAATATTTATTTTTATCATTAATATTTATTTTTATCATTAATATTTATTTTTATCATTAATATTTATTTTGTATCATTAATATTTATTTTTATCATTAATATATATTTTTATCATTAATATTATTTTTATCATTAATATTATTTTTATCATTAATATATATTTTTATCATTAATATATATTTTTATCATTAATATTTATTTTTATCATTAATATTTATTTTTATCATTAATATGTATTTTTATCATTAATATTTATTTTTATCATTAATATATATTTTTATCATTAATATATATTTTTATCATTAATATTTATTTTTATCATTAATATTTATTTTTATCATTAATATTTATTTTTATCATTAATATTTATTTTTTATCATTATTATTTATTTTTATCATTAATATTTATTTTTATCATTAATATTTATTTTTATCATTAATATTTATTTTTATCATTAATATTTATTTTTATCATTAATATTTATTTTTATCATTATATTTATTTTTATCATTAATATTTATTTTTATCATTAATATTTATTTTTATCATTAATATTTATTTTTATCATTAATATTTATTTTTATCATTAATATTTATTTTTATCATTAATATATATTTTTATCATTAATATATATTTTTATCATTAATATTTATTTTTATCATTAATATTTATTTTTATCATTAATATTATTTTTATCATTAATATTTATTTTTCATCATTAATATATATTTTTATCATTAATATATATTTTTATCATTAATATATATTTTTATCATTAATATTTATTTTTATCATTAATATTTATTTTTATCATTAATATTTATTTTTATCATTAATATTTATTTTTATCATTAATATTTATTTTTTATCATTAATATTTATTTTTATCATTAATATTTATTTTTATCATTAATATTTATTTTTATCATTAATATTTATTTTTATCATTAATATTTATTTTTATCATTATATTTATTTTTATCATCATATTTATTTTTATCATCATTATTTATTTTTATCATCAATATTTATTTTTATCATTAATATTTATTTTTATCATTAATATTTATTTTTATCATTAATATTTATTTTTATCATTAATATTTATTTTTATCATTAATATTTATTTTTATCATTAATATTTATTTTTATCATTAATATTTATTTTTATCATTAATATTTATTTTTATCATTAATATTTATTTTTATCATTAATATTTATTTTTATCATTAATATATATTTTTATCATTAATATATATTTTTATCATTAATATATATTTTTATCATTAATATTTATTTTTATCATTAATATATATTTTTATCATTAATATTTATTTTTATCATTAATATTTATTTTTATCATTAATATTTATTTTTATCATTAATATTTATTTTTATCATTAATATTTATTTTTATCATTAATATATATTTTTATCATTAATATATATTTTTATCATTAATATATATTTTTATCATTAATATTTATTTTTATCATTAATATTTATTTTTATCATTAATATTTATTTTTATCATTAATATTTATTTTTATCATTATTATTTATTTTTATCATTAATATTTATTTTTATCATTAATATTTATTTTTATCATTAATATTTATTTTTATCATTAATATTTATTTTTATCATTAATATTTATTTTTATCATTAATATTTATTTTTATCATTAATATTTATTTTTATCATTATTATTTATTTTTATCATCATTATTTATTTTTATCATCATTAATTATTTTTATCATCATTATTTATTTTTATCATCAATATTTATTTTTATCATCAATATTTATTTTTATCATCAATATTTATTTTTATCATTAATATTTATTTTTATCATTAATATTTATTTTTATCATTAATATTTATTTTTATCATTAATATTTATTTTTATCATTAATATTTATTTTTATCATTAATATTTATTTTTATCATTAATATTTATTTTTATCATTAATATTTATTTTTATCATTAATATTTATTTTTATCATTAATATTTATTTTTATCATTAATATTTATTTTTATCATTAATATTATTTTTATCATTAATATTTATTTTTATCATTAATATTTATTTTTATCATTAATATTATTTTTATCATTAATATTTATTTTTATCATTAATATTTATTTTTATCATTAATATTTATTTTTATCATTAATATTTATTTTTATCATTAATATTTATTTTTATCATTAATATTTATTTTTATCATTAATATTTATTTTTATCATTAATATTTATTTTTATCATTATTATTTATTTTTATCATCATTATTTATTTTATCATCATTATTATTTTTATCATCATATTTATTTTTATCATCAATATTTATTTTTATCATCAATATTTATTTTTATCATTAATATTTATTTTTATCATTAATATTTATTTTTATCATTAATATTTATTTTTATCATTAATATTTATTTTTATCATTAATATTTATTTTTATCATTAATATTTATTTTTATCATTAATATTTATTTTTATCATTAATATATATTTTTATCATTAATATATATTTTTATCATTAATATATATTTTTATCATTAATATATATTTTTATCATTAATATTTATTTTTATCATTAATATATATTTTTATCATTAATATTATTTTTATCATTAATATTTATTTTTATCATTAATATTTATTTTTATCATTAATATTATTTTTATCATTAATATATATTTTTATCATTAATATATATTTTTATCATTAATATTTATTTTTATCATTAATATTTATTTTTATCATTAATATTTATTTTTATCATTAATATTTATTTTTATCATTAATATTTATTTTTATCATTAATATTTATTTTTATCATTAATATTTATTTTTATCATTAATATTTATTTTTATCATTAATATTTATTTTTATCATTAATATTTATTTTTATCATTATTATTTATTTTTATCATTATATTTATTTTTATCATTAATTTATTTTTATCATCATTATTTATTTTTATCATCAATATTTATTTTTATCATCAATATTTATTTTTATCATCAATATTTATTTTTATCATCAATATTTATTTTTATCATTAATATTTATTTTTATCATTAATATTTATTTTTATCATTAATATTTATTTTTATCATTAATATTTATTTTTATCATTAATATTTATTTTTATCATTAATATTTATTTTTATCATTAATATTTATTTTTATCATTAATATTTATTTTTATCATTAATATATATTTTTATCATTAATATTATTTTTATCATTAATATTTATTTTTATCATTAATATTTATTTTTATCATTAATATTTATTTTTATCATTAATATATATTTTTATCATTAATATATATTTTTATCATTAATATATATTTTTATCATTAATATTTATTTTTATCATTAATATTTATTTTTATCATTAATATTTATTTTTATCATTAATATTTATTTTTATTTGTATTTATTTTTATCATTAGTATTTATTTTTATCATTAATATTTATTTTTATCATTAATATTTATTTTTATCATTAATATTTATTTTTATCATTAATATTTATTTTTATCATTAATATTTATTTTTATCATTAATATTTATTTTTATCATTATTTATTTTTATCATTAATATTTATTTTTATCATTAATATTTATTTTTATCATTAATATTTATTTTTATCATTAATATTTATTTTTATCATTAATATTTATTTTTATCATTAATATTTATTTTTATCATTAATATTTATTTTTATCATTAATATTTATTTTTATCATTATATTTATTTTTATCATTATATTTATTTTTATCATTAATATTTATTTTTATCATTAATATTTATTTTTATCATTAATATTTATTTTTATCATTAATATTTATTTTTATCATTAATATTTATTTTTATCATTAATATTTATTTTTATCATTAATATTTATTTTTATCATTAATATTTATTTTTATCATTAATATTTATTTTTATCATTAATATTTATTTTTATCATTAATATTTATTTTTATCATTAATATTTATTTTTATCATTAATATTTATTTTTATCATTAATATTTATTTTTATCATTAATATTTATTTTTATCATTAATATTTATTTTTATCATTAATATTTATTTTTATCATTAATATTTATTTTTATCATTAATATTTATTTTTATCATTAATATTTATTTTTATCATTAATTTATTTTTATCATTAATATTTATTTTTATCATTAATATTTATTTTTATCATTAATATTTATTTTTATCATTAATATTATTTTTATCATTAATATTTATTTTTATCATTAATATTTATTTTTATCATTAATATTTATTTTTATCATTAATATTTATTTTTATCATCATTATTTATTTTTATCATTATATTTATTTTTATCATCATTATTTATTTTTATCATTATTTATCATATTTATTTTTATCATCAATATTTATTTTTATCATTAATATTTATTTTTATCATTAATATTTATTTTTATCATTAATATTTATTTTTATCATTAATATTTATTTTTATCATTAATATTTATTTTTATCATTAATATTTATTTTTATCATTAATATTTATTTTTATCATTAATATTTATTTTTATCATTAATATTTATTTTTTATCATTATTTTATTTTTATCATTATATTTATTTTTATCATTAATATTTATTTTTATCATTAATATTTATTTTTATCATTAATATTTATTTTTATCATTAATATTTATTTTTATCATTAATATTTATTTTTATCATTAATATTTATTTTTATCATTAATATTTATTTTTATCATTAATATTTATTTTTATCATTAATATTTATTTTTATCATTAATATTTATTTTTATCATTAATATTTATTTTTATCATTAATATTATTTTTATCATTAATATTTATTTTTATCATTAATATTTATTTTTATCATTAATATTTATTTTTATCATTAATATTTATTTTTATCATTAATATTTATTTTTATCATTAATATTTATTTTTATCATTAATATTTATTTTTATCATTAATATTTATTTTTATCATTAATATTTATTTTTATCATTAATATTTATTTTTATCATTAATATATATTTTTATCATTAATATTATTTTTATCATTAATATTTATTTTTATCATTAATATATATTTTTATCATTAATATTTATTTTTATCATTAATATTTATTTTTATCATTAATATTTATTTTTATCATTAATATATATTTTTATCATTAATATTTATTTTTATCATTAATATTTATTTTTATCATTAATATTTATTTTTATCATTAATATTTATTTTTATCATTAATATTTATTTTTATCATTAATATTTATTTTTATCATTATTATTTATTTTTATCATTAATATTTATTTTATCATTAATATTTATTTTTATCATTAATATTTATTTTTATCATTAATATTTATTTTTATCATTAATATTTATTTTTATCATTATATTTATTTTTATCATCATTATTTATTTTTATCATTAATATTATTTTTATCATCATTATTTATTTTTATCATTAATATTTATTTTTATCATCAATATTTATTTTTATCATTAATATTTATTTTTATCATTAATATTTATTTTTATCATTAATATTTATTTTTATCATTAATATTTATTTTTATCATTAATATTTATTTTTATCATTAATATTTATTTTTATCATTAATATTTATTTTTATCATCATATTTATTTTTATCATTAATATTTATTTTTATCATTAATATTTATTTTTATCATTAATATATATTTTTATCATTAATATATATTTTTATCATTAATATTTATTTTTATCATTAATATTTATTTTTATCATTAATATTTATTTTTATCATTAATATTTATTTTTATCATTATTATTTATTTTTATCATTAATATTTATTTTTATCATTAATATTTATTTTTATCATTAATATTTATTTTTTATCATTATTTATTTTTATCATTAATATTTATTTTTATCATTAATATTTATTTTTATCATTAATATTTATTTTTATCATTAATATTTATTTTTATCATTAATATTTATTTTTATCATTAATATTTATTTTTATCATTAATATTTATTTTTATCATTAATATTTATTTTTATCATCATTATTTATTTTTATCATTATTTATTTTTATCATCATATTTATTTTTATCATTATTTATTTTTATCATAATATTTATTTTTATCATTAATATTTATTTTTATCATTAATATTTATTTTTATCATTAATATTTATTTTTATCATTATATTATTTTTATCATTAATATTTATTTTTATCATTAATATTTATTTTTATCATTAATATTTATTTTTATCATTAATATTTATTTTTATCATTAATATTTATTTTTATCATTAATATTTATTTTTATCATTAATATTTATTTTTATCATTATTATTTATTTTATCATCATTATTTATTTTTATCATCATTATTATTTTTATCATCATTATTTATTTTTATCATCAATATTTATTTTTATCATCAATATTTATTTTTATCATCAATATTTATTTTTATCATCAATATTTATTTTTATCATTAATATTTATTTTTATCATTAATATTTATTTTTATCATTAATATTTATTTTTATCATTAATATTTATTTTTATCATTAATATTTATTTTTATCATTAATATATATTTTTATCATTAATATATATTTTTATCATTAATATATATTTTTATCATTAATATATATTTTTATCATTAATATTTATTTTTATCATTAATATTTATTTTTATCATTAATATTTATTTTTATCATTAATATTTATTTTTATCATTAATATTTATTTTTATCATTAATATATATTTTTATCATTAATATATATTTTTATCATTAATATATATTTTTATCATTAATATTTATTTTTATCATTATATTATTTTTATCATTAATATTATTTTTATCATTAATATTTATTTTTATCATTAATATTTATTTTTATCATTAATATTTATTTTTATCATTAATATTTATTTTTTATCATTATTATTTATTTTTATCATTAATATTTATTTTTATCATTAATATTTATTTTTATCATTAATATTTATTTTTTATCATTATTTATTTTTATCATTAATATTTATTTTTATCATTAATATTTATTTTTTATCATTAATATTTATTTTTATCATTAATATTTATTTTTATCATTAATATTTATTTTTATCATTAATATTTATTTTTATCATTAATATTTATTTTTATCATTATTATTTATTTTTATCATCATTATTTATTTTTATCATTATTTATTTTTATCATCATTATTTATTTTTATCATTATTTATTTTTATCATCATTATTTATTTTTATCATTAATATTTATTTTTATCATTAATATTTATTTTTATCATTAATATTTATTTTTATCATTATATTTATTTTTATCATTATATTTATTTTTATCATTGATATTTATTTTTATCATTAATATTTATTTTTATCATTAATATTTATTTTTATCATTAATATTTATTTTTATCATTAATATTTATTTTTATCATTAATATTTATTTTTATCATTAATATTTATTTTTATCATTAATATTTATTTTTATCATTAATATTTATTTTTATCATTAATATTTATTTTTATCATTAATATTTATTTTTATCATTAATATTTATTTTTATCATTATATTTATTTTTATCATTAATATTTATTTTTATCATTAATATTTATTTTTTTATCATTATTATTTATTTTTATCATTAATATTTATTTTTATCATTAATATTTATTTTTATCATTAATATTTATTTTTATCATTAATATTTATTTTTATCATTAATATTTATTTTTATCATCATTATTTATTTTTATCATTATTTATTTTTATCATCATTATTTATTTTTATCATTATTTATTTTTATCATCATTATTTATTTTTATCATCAATATTTATTTTTATCATTAATATTTATTTTTATCATTAATATTTATTTTTATCATTGATATTTATTTTTATCATTGATATTTATTTTTATCATTGATATTTATTTTTATCATTAATATTTATTTTTATCATTAATATTTATTTTTATCATTAATATTTATTTTTATCATTAATATTTATTTTTATCATTAATAAGAAAAATTTGAATAAAATCATAATTTTTTTAAAAATCTATAAATCGAACACTTAGAAAAGACCCCGGCAGTGTAAGGGTTAATACTGGCAATAAGTTATGTTTAACCTGCCATTACCACCGAAACGAAGGATGCGATGGGATTTCATTGAAATGTTCAAGATAATCAAAGGATTCGATAATATCAATACAGAAGATTACATTACTTTTGATTGATCAAATATAACAAGAAGACATCATTCTTTTAAGATTACTGGTAAAAGATTCACATCAAACAAAGCCAAGCACTTCTTTTTCAATCGGATCGTTAACGTTTGGAACTCCCTGCCCGCCAATGTCGTCGACAGTAAAACAATTACTACGTTCAAAAATAGACTTGACAAATATTTAGAAGCCAATCCACAACTAATATACTATCCGTTAACGTAGCAAACTTTGAGTAAGTTCATCCTGATGTACCTAACTTACGAAATGTCGATTCAAAAGACGTCGCTAGTGGCCTGACATCGCTTGCCAGGAAGTAGTGGTAGTGACAGTCTGGTCTTGGTTGGCCTTCCTTTCCCTGCCAGCCATGGCTGGGGAGAGAAGCCTTCACCCTTACTATCCTGTATCCTTCACTCTAGAGTAGATAGTGTAGTCTCACAAACAGCCTCGTAAGGGCCAGCAGGCCTGTTGTTGTTTGTTCTTCCTATGTGTTCCTATGTGTTCTATGTGACCTCAATTCTGATGGAATTTACGGGCCACAAAATGGAAAATACTATAGTAATGACAAATCTAATTCCAGATTCGTGATCAGCATGCCCGAGAACCCCTTGGTACCAATTTTCATGAGATTCGGAGGTGTGGAAATTTTCATGAAATTTTGTAGGGTACACCCTTAGATTTTTTTTACATAAATCATATATTTTGAAATAACTCGAAATGTATGGGGTTTACGTAAAAAACGTATATAATATAAAAGAAAGAGCAGAAGACGCTCGTTCTATTCAGCTATAGGAAATTGAAATTGGGAAGTAATTAAAGATGTAGCAGTGTAAAGTATTATGCAATAATATCTTTCACATAATACTTATTTTTTTCATAAGTATTAGAGTTATTGGAAATATGATGACAGTATGAGATAGACATTATCAAACTCCATAACTTTATATATATGGAATTTTCCTGTAGGACTAATATTTACGTAGTAAAATGAGAAAAAACTCCTCCGACCTCAATTCTGGTGGAATTTACGGGCCACAAAATGGAAAATACAAAATACTATAGTAATGACAAATCTAATTCCAGATTCGTGATCAGCATGCCCGAGAACCCCTTGGTACCAATTTTCATGAGATTCAGAGGTGTGGAAATTTGCATGAAATTTTGTAGGGTACACCCTTAGATTTTTTTACATAAATCATATATTTTGAAATAACTCGAATTGTATGGGTGTTTACGTAAAAAACATATATAATATAAAAGAAAGAGCAGAAGACGCTCGTTCTATTCAGCTATAGGAAATTGAAATTGGGAAGTAATTAAAGATGTAGCAGTGTAAAGTATTATGCAATAATATCTTACACATAATCTTAATTTTCTTCATAAGTATACGAGTTATTGGAAAGATGATGACAGTATGAGATATACATTATCAAACTCCATAACTTTATATATATGGAATTTTCCTGTGGGACTAATATTTACGTAGTAAAATGAGAAAAAACTCCTTCGACCTCATTTCTGGTGGAATTTACGGGCCACAAAATGGAAAATACAAAATACTATAGTAATGACAAATCTAATTCCAGATTCGTGATCAGCATGCCCGAGAACCTCATTGTACCAATTTTCATGAGATTCGGAGATATGGAAATTTTCATGAAATTTTTTACATAAATCATATATTTTGAAATAACTCGGAATGTATGGGGTTACATAAACATTTTTTTGTATATAAAAGAAAGAACAAAAGACGCTCGTTCTATTGAGATATAGTTAAATATAATTAGAATGTAATTATAGATGTAGAAGTGTAAAGTATTATGCATTAATCTATTTCATAAAGTTTTAATTTTCTTCATAAATGTTAAAGGTATTGAAAAAACGATGACAGTATGAGATAGGAATTATCCAACTCAATAATTTGACTTGAATACAATTTCCCTGTAGGACTAATATTTATGTAGTAAAATGTGAAAAACTGTTTCGAGTGTTGTAGTGTTGAAAAACAGGGTGTGGGGTGTGACAGGAGGACGGAGGAGGGGGAGGAGGAGGAGGTGTGTTTCAAGGACTAGGTATTGATGGGCATAGGTAAGAGGAGGAGGAGGAGGAGAGGGAATAAGGGGAAATGAGGGGAAAAGAGAGGGAGGGAAGAGAATTAAAGGTAGTGTAAGGTAGTGAAAAGAGGAGGAAAAGAGGATAAATAAATAAAGGAATGGAAGGGAAGAGGAGAGGAGGGGAAAGGAAGGGGAAGGGAAGGGGAAGGGGAGGGAGTAGTAGTAGTAGTAGTAGTAGTAGTTCTTATCTCACTCCGTTACAAATTCCATGTAGTTAATATCTTTTCTACTAACACCGGCTGGAGGGAGTGGTGGGTGGGTGGGGAGGAGCCTTCAACTTTACTATCCTGTGCCTCTTACTTCAGATTTGATAGTGTCTGCTGCTGTTTGTTCTTCATATGTGTTCCTCTGTGTTCTTCCTCCTCCTCTCTTTTCCTCTCTCATATACACCTGTCCGATATGAGAGAGAGAGAGAGAGAGAGAGAGAGAGAGAGAGAGAGAGAGAGAGAGAGAATTAAACTATAGAGAAGAGTATATGGAGAGAAGTTTAATAGAGAGAATTAGGGAAGAGAGGAAAGACATGATAAGTGAGAGAAAAATAAAGATGAAGAGAATGAAGGAGATAGAGAGAAGGAGAAGGATGGAGGGAAGGAGTAGAGGGATTAAAGGAGGAAGGGAGGAATCTTACATGTTTGAACTTGTCTAAGGGTGGAGGGATGGAGGGAAGGATGGAGGGAAGGGAGGGAAGGATGGAGGAAAGATCTGAATTGCAATCACCAGTACAATTATTTTTTATTTAATTATTATTGTTGATGATGGTGTTATAGTGGTGGTGATGGTGGTGGTGGTGATGGTGGTGGTGTGATGGTGGTGATGGTGATGGTGATGGTGGTGGTGAAGAAGGCCTCCCAAACACAATATCATCCCAGTCATCACCACAGTATCATCACCACCACCACCATCACCACCATCACCACCATCATCACCAC
>JAPQNM010000022.1:4072673-4080173 GCA_029783475.1 Metacarcinus magister
GAAGCTAGACACAAAAGGACATGTATAGAGCCAGGGTCAAGGGGCGAGGTCAGTAGGACACCACCACCACCACCACCACCACCACCACCACCACCACCACCACCACCACCACCACCACCACCACCACCACCTACATACACATACATAACTACCTTTCATTGGTACTACACACACACACACACCTACATGATAAGTAAAAGGTGTGTATATTTTGTGTGTACACGTGGCTGGGAAATACGCACATACGCCTAAGTTAAGAATGTTTTTTACTCACATCATCATCATCATCAGCCTTTTTTTTAGTTCACTGCAGCACAAAGGCTTCCCTCAACCTTCACCAATCCTCTGTGTCAGCTGCTTGTCTATTCCAGGTTACTCCAGCAAAATTTTCTATCTCATCTCTCCATCTAGTACTCTGTCTGCCTTCTGTTACCATCTCTGGGTTACCATTTTGTTACTCTAATACTCCATCTATTATCTCTTCATCTCATAACGTGTCCTGCCCATGTCAACTGTCTTCTTTTAATTGTGGTCAAGATTTTTTTAACTTTGGTCTGCTTCCTAATTCTTGATCCTCTCTTCCTGTCTCTCTATGTGATGCCAAGTATTTATTATTCTCTCCATTCCACTTTCAGCACTGTGATCCTATAAGTCAATGTATTCGTGGATATATTCTATTACTTCATCATCTACTCTAATGTCATGGTCAGGTATGTAATTATTGAACATCACCTGAGTTTTTTCATATTCATCTTTCAACCCATTTTCTGGCTTTCTCTGTACAACTGCAAAATCAACTGTTGTGGGTCATCAATGAACACCGAATTATGCACATAGATACGTACATACATAGAAAAGTTATAGGGAAGTATATGTGTGTGTACAACGTAATACGTACACAGGAGTTTTATGCGTACATGACAGTTCATTAAGTGTGTGAAACGTACGTACATGAAAGAAAGAGAGATTTTAGTGCACATAGTGGACACCAGTGAAAGGATGTAACAAAGGAGGTGTACATGTGTGTAACTTAAAGGAAAACTAACACACACACACACACACACACACACACACCCTCTACGTGTGTGTGTGTGTGTGTGTGGGTGAGAGAGAGAGAGAGAGAGAGAGAGAGAGAGAGAGAGAGAGAGAGAGTGAGTGAGTAAGTGTTTGTATGTGTGTCGAGAAACATCACTGCACAAGTGGAAAAATCAAGGACACGGACATACACACACACACACACACACACACACACACACACACACACACACACACACTCAGCATCCGGCGGGAGGGGAAATCCAGGCATTCCTTCGTCAGGAGAATACCACCACCACCACCACCACCACCACCACCAATAGATTAGGTCAGCGTCTCGTCACGTAGGTCAGCAAAGTGTCGCACAAGACCTTGTTAGCAGGTGTGTGTGTGTGTGTGTGTGTGTGTGAGAGAGAGAGAGAGAGAGAGAGAGAGAGAGAGAGAGAGAGAGAGAGAGAGAGAGAGAGAGAGAGAATACAACCTAATTTTCTGATTATCAAGCACTAAGGAAGGAGGAGGAGGAGGAAGAGGAGACGAAGGAGGTGGTTACTGTGTTAGAGGAGGAAGAGGAGGAGGAGGAAGTGGAGAACTGGAGCATAAACAAGAGAGTTAAATATTTCTACAAAACAATATCAAGTTTACCTTAAGTATCCAGAGAGAGAGAGAGAGAGAGAGAGAGAGAGAGAACGGTGAAACTAGCAAACTACAACGACAATGATGACGATAATGATAATAGTAGTAGTAGTTGTAGTAGTAGTAGTAGTAGTGATAGTGGTAGTAATGCTGGTAGGTAGAGGTAGAGGTAGCAGTGGAGAGAGAGAGAGAGAGAGAGAGAGAGAGAGAGAGAGAGCGAAAGAGAGCGGTGAAGAGGCGTTAGTGGCAAAACTACAACATTAGTTCCTTGAGCGCGCAACAGATGGCGTGACGAGGCGTGTGCGCGAGCGAGTCTATCTGGCTGTGGGTGTGTGTGTGTGTGTGTGTGTATGTGCGAGTGTGTGTGTGTGTGTGTGTGTGTGTCCTTCCGGGCGTCACTTGCCTGCCCCGCTCGACCCCCGATGCTCCTCCTTGGCGACATTGTAACCCGGCTTTAGTGTCCCTCTTAATCTCTGCCGCTCCGCTCCTTGATTTGGGGAGGAAGAAGAAGAAGAAGAAGAGGAGGAGGAGGAGGAGGAGGAAATGGAAGAAGAGCGTCGAGGGAGGTCTTGAAGAGTCGTTTGGATGGGGGTGATGTCGCTATGGCTTCTAGGAGGAGGAAGAAGAAGAGAATAAGGAAGAAGAGAAGGAGGAGGTGGTGGACATTGGTTAAACAAGAAAGAAAATATAGGAGGAGAAAGGAGGAGTGAATGGAAACATGAGGAATAGTAGAGGCAGGAACATGAGGAGGAGGAGGAGGAGGAGGAAGAAGAGGAGGAGGTCTAGGCAGCGACCCTCCGGCATACCAGGCTGACATCTTCTTTGTGAGAGGCCTGAGGGGGAAGGAGGGAAGGAAGGGAGAGGGGAGAGGGAAGGGGTAGGATGTGAATGGATGGGTGGGGGAGTGGATGGGAAATAAGTGGAAGGGAAAGGGTGGAGATGTGATTGGGTGGTGGAGAGAGAGAGAGAGAGAGAGAGAGAGAGAGAGAGAGAGAGAGAGAGAGAGAGAGAGAGAGAGAGAATATGTATGTGTGTGTGGATAACTGTGAAATACATGGTCGTGGAGTGTATTTCGCGTAGAGGTGGAAGAGTAAAGAGGAGGAAGAGGTGGTGGAAGAGGTTATGTAGGGGAATGGAAGGAGGTTAAGGAGGAAATGGAGTCTTTAGGAAAGGATGTGGAGGTGAAATGAAAGTTGGAGAAGTGAGAGGAGGAGGGAGTGAGGGAGGCGAGGAGGGGTAGGGAGGTGATATAGGATCATAGGAAGGAAGCTTGGGTGGAGGTATACTCTCTCTCTCTCTCTCTCTCTCTCTCTCTCTCTCTCTCTCTCTCTCTCTCTCTCTCTCTCTCTCTCTAAATTGAAAAAGGTAGGTAAAGGGTTTGCACTGTCCTCTCTTGGTCTCTTTCCTTCCTTCCTTCCTTCCTTCCTTCCTTCTCTACTCTTTCTTTATCTTCCTTCACACCTCCAGTCAGTCAGTCAGTCAGTCAAGTTAGTCAGTCCTTCGTAAGTCACGTCTGAAAGTTGGGTTTTCCGTGACGCTTCTGTGTGTGTGTGTGTGTGTGTGTGTGTGTGTCCTCATGTGACCTCGGTTCCTCCTCCTCCTCTTCCTCCTCCTCCTCCTCCTCCTCCTCCATCTCCCTCCACCCATGATTTGGAGGTAGTTGAGCTGGCGGGCGCGCGCTTCTCGTGAATGGGGGGTAAAGGAAGGAGAAGGAGGAGTAGAGGGAGGGTAAGGTGGATGAGGATGAGGAGGAGGAGGAGGTGGAAGAGGGGGGATCAATGGGGCTTAAGTAAGTGCTAAACGTAGGGCGTGAGGGTGACAGCGGGCCAAGTGGTCTGAACAGCAAACAATAAGGGGCCGTTACACCTGGAACCTGCCTTCTCCTCCTCCTCCTCCTCCTCCTCCTCCTCCTCCTCCTCCTCAACTCTCTAACACCCTCCCCTCCTCCTCCCTTACCCACGTCCTCCGCCCCTATCCTCCCCTTCCTCTTCCTCCTCCTCCTAACACTCCAACTGGTCAGAGCCTGCCGTCTCCCTGCTCTGCTCTCCTCCTCTCTTCACCTCTCCTTCCCTCCCGCCGCCACCGACCTTCCCATCCATCCCTTCCCAATCCTGACCCTCACCCCTCCTCCTCCTCCTCCTCCTCCTCTCCCCTTGTCCTTCCTCTTCCTCCCACCACCTCCACCAGCGCGTTGCCACTCATCGCCACACGTCACACTCCCAAACCTGCCTCTATTCCGGCGTGATTTCCGCATCAAGCCATCACCCACTGAGGCTGCGGGGCGCTCAGAGGCTAGAGGAGGGGCCTGGCGTGTCCTTGAGTGCGACGGAGTCCTGTAGGAGGCGCTGTAGGAGGGTGAGAGGGAGGTAAATGTCCGCGCACAAGAAGCGGCTTCCATCTCCCTGAGTGAGCGAGGCAGGGCGACGGTGGCGGCAGCGGCGGCTTTACTCATTGATGAATAAATGATGTTGAGCATCCCTGCACTGCACATTGCCTGCCCGTCCCTCTCTCACTCTCTCTCTCTCTCTCTCTCTCTCTCTCTCTCTCTCTCTCTCTCTCTCTCTCTCTCTCTCTCTCTCTCTCTGCTCTCTCTCTCTGCTCTTCATTCGCTCTCTACTTCTCTCTTTCCAGCCTTCCCTCCTGCTGCTCTGTTTTCCCTCACCTGTCTACCTCCCTTTAAGAGAGAGCGAAAGAGAGAGAGAGAGAGAGAGAGAGAGAGAGAGAGAGAGAGAGAGGGCGGAGGTCGAGGGGGCCCCTCCCACGGCCTGTGGTTCCTCTCTCTCTCTCTCTCTCTCTCTCTCTCTCTCTCTCTCTCTCTCTCTCTCTCTCTCTCTCTCTCTCTCTCTCTCTCTCTCCAACTGCCTGACCGCCTCTCTTTCGCCCTCTCCCTCTCTTTCTCTACCACCAACCTGTTCCCGCTCTACCTCCTCTTCCTCCTTCTCCACCTCCACCTCCTATTCCTTCTTCTTTTCCATTCTGAAGTGGTTCCTTCGCTACTTCCTCCTCCTCTTCAACCCTTCCACCTTTCTTGTTCCATCACCTCCAACCATTGCCAGTCGTCTCCTGCTCCTCCTCCAACTCTTTACCGCTCCCATCTCCTCTTCCTCCTCCTATCTCCACTACCACGGACACAACCTCCCGTCACTGCTTCCCTCCGTTTCACCCTCCCTCCTCCTCCTCCTCCCAGGGGCGCTCCTCCCGTCAGGCCGCGACAAGACTTCACATCCCGCTAAGTTATTCAGCCAGGGCCGCCGGGGTGGGAGGGGCTCCGCTAACTTCCGCCAGCCACACTGCCACCAGGCGGACCCGCGGACACCTCCACCACCACTCTACCACTACCACTACCACTACCACTACTACTACTACTACTACTACTACTACTACTACTACCACAGCTACTACTACCACAGCTACTTACCTCCAGCCACCATTATATCTGCGTCTACCTAAACAAAACCTCTATTTGTATCGTCACTATGATCTTACCGCCACTATCACTACCATTACTACTACTACTACTACTACTACCACTACTACAAATACTACTACTACTACTAACTATATCATCTCCACTTCCTCCCCTACACTTCTACTACACCTTTTTCCACCACTTATTTCCATCCTCATCACCACCACCACCACCAACCACCTATGAAACCTGGAAACTAGTAAGGTGGTAGTGGTGTTGCAAGTAGTAGTGGTGGTGTTGCAAGTAGTGATAGTGGTGTTGCAGGTAGTGGTGGTGGTGTTGCAGGTAGTAGTGGTGGTGGTGGTGGTGATGATGGTGGTTGCCTGCATGCTGCTCTTCCTGCCAGAAACTCTCATCACCAGCTGCTCCCTCAAGCCTCACCCCTCCCCGCCCCGCCCCGCCCCGCCCCGCTCCGCCCCGCCCCGCCCCGCCCCGCCCCGCCCCGCTGGAAGCCCCCACAACATCGATTGATCACCCCTCCCTCCCCTCACCCTCTCCCGCGCCCTTCGTGTGTGCCTCAGGATGTTCAGAATATCCCCCAAGCGGCGTCCTTACCTACCTACCTACCCTTCTCTCTCTCTCTCTCTCTCTCTCTCTCTCTCTCTCTCTCTCTCTCTCTCTCTCTCTCTCTCTCTCTCTCTCTCTCTCTCTCTCTCTCTCTCTCTCTCTTTCCACAAGTTTTCCTTCCTTCCCTTCCTCCTCCTCCTCCTCCCTCATTACCTCCAGTTCTACTCTCTTTCTACTCTTCTTTGCCTCCTTTCTTCCACTCTCCACCTTTGCTTCCTCCTCCTCCTCCTCCTCCTCCTCCTCCTCTTCCTCCTGTGCTCTCACTAAAGATTAGATAGCTTAGTTTAACTTAACTCAAACAGTCTCGTAAGTGACACCGGTATGCTATCCTGCTGTTGTTTGTACTTCCTGTGTGTTACTTTGTGTTCCTCCTCTTTCTCCACCTTCTTCCTCCTCCTCCTCTTCTTCCACCTTCTTCCTCTTCTTCTCAAGCCTTGGGTCGTGTTCAGTCAGCTGTTCAGTGTACCGTTTCCGTTGTTTGGTTGGTCGGTACATGAACCCCAAACGCTGGTTAAGAGACGCTTGTTTAAAAGTTTTCCGTTCTCCTCCTCTTCTTCTTCTTCTTCCTCTTACTCCTACTGTTATTCGTTGGTGGAGATAAGGTGTTGCATTCTCTCTCTCTCTCTCTCTCTCTCTCTCTCTCTCTCTCTCTCTCTCTCTCTCTCTCTCTCTCTCTCTCTCTCTCTCTCTCTCTCTCTCTCTCTCTCTCTCTCTCATTCTGTTGATGCTCGATTGTTTCATCCTGGTGTTGTATCCGCTGCGTGTTGTCTGACCTTGAAAATCCTGTTGTGTGCGGGATATCCTTTTTTTATTCATGTGTGTGTGTGTGTGTGTGTGTTGTGTGTGTGTGTGTGTTGTGTATGGACTGGTCTTGTATGTTCACTATTATTGTTTCTATTATTATTATTATTATTATTATTATTGTTATTATTATTATGACATGGTTTCAGTGTCAGAATAAGAGTTAGCGTTCCTTAATGCACCTATCCATTTCAAGTATATGTTTCTTTCCTTCCCTCTTCCCTCTTCCCTTCCTTCCTTCCTTCATTCATTCATTCATTCATTCTTTCCTTCCTTCCATCCATCCATCCTTCACTCTTCCTTCTTACTCCTCCTCCTTACACCTTCATTGCTTCTCATTTATCCCTCATTGCTATCATTCCTTATCTTCCACACTTGTATTAATTTTCATTTCTTTACCTCTTTCTATAAACTCTCCCCAAAAAAAGTTAAGAAGGCCTTCGGGAGCTTTCTTCAACTCCTGTGTGTGTATAGGTGCATTGTGAAGACCTTTAACTTAATTCCTGACACCATTTCACACCATTAGACTCCATTTGGCACCATTTCATAGCATTAGACACCATTTGGCACCTCCATCCTTCCTTCCTTCCTTCCTTCCCTCTTGCTGGTATGGAAGGATTACAGTAAGGAAGGAAGGAAGGAAGGAAGGGTGGCAGGGTTGAGGTGATGACCTACAGAATCCTTCGAATGATGATGATACTATAGGTTATTGCAGTCCAGACGACCATTAAGACCAGGCTGTTACTACCGGCCCTGAGCGTGACCTGTCGTTAGCGTGAGGCTGAGATTGCTGTGGTCACCTCTCACCTCTCACTCACCTCTCTATCCCTGTCCCTCTCACCTCTCCCTCACCTCAACTCTCTCCATCACTGTCCCTCTCACCTCTCTCCCTCACCTCTCTCAGTTCCTCACTTCTCATTTCTTACTCCTCCCTCACTTCCATCTGTCCCTCTCCCTCTCCTTCACCTCTCCCTCACCTCTCTCCCTCTGTCCCA
>JAPQNM010000022.1:4097673-4102887 GCA_029783475.1 Metacarcinus magister
CTAATTAAACTGTAAAATTGACATTATGAATATTTGTTCTATGACTAATAATTACGCAGTAAAATGAAACTATATATTTATATAAAAACATGAAATTCCTCCTCATTTTCTCGAAAGCTATTAAAGATATTAGAAATATCATTGCAGCATCTGATAAACCTGATTAAAATCTACTACTGTCATTATGAATATTTTCACTAGTACTAATAAATACTGAATTTTACTTTTTTTTAAATTACTTTCTTCCTCGTTTTCTCGAAAGCTATTAGAGCCATTGGAAATATCATTGCATCATCTGATACACCTAATTCAACTGTACAACTGATATTATGAATATTTGTTCTATGACTAATAATTATGCAGTAAAATAAAACCGTATTTTTATATAAAAACATGATTTTCCTCGTCATTTTCTCGAAAGCTATTAGAGATATTGGAAATATAATTGCAGCATCTGATAGACCTAATTAAACTGTACAACTGATATTATGAATATTTGTTCTATGACTAATAATTACGCAGTAAAATGAAACTTAATATTTATATAAAAACATGACTTTCCTCTTCATTTTCTCGAAAGCTATTAGAGATATTGGAAATATAATTGCAGCATCTGATAGACCTAATTAAACTGTACAACTGATATTATGAATATTTGTTCTATGACTAATAATTACGCAGTAAAATGAAACTTAATATTTATATAAAAACATGACTTTCCTCCTCATTTTCTCGAAAGCTATTAGAGATATTGGAAATATCATTGCAGCATCTGATAGACCTAATTAAACTGTACAACTGATATTATGAATATTTGTTCTATGGCTAATAGTTACGCAGTAAAATGAAACTTAATATTTATATAAAAACATGACTTTCCTCCTCATTTTCTCGAAAGCTATTAGAGATATTGGAAATATCATTGCAGCATCTGATAGACCTGATTAAAATCTACTACTGTCATTATGAATATTTTCACTAGTACTAATAAATACTGAATTTTACTTTTTTTAAAATTACTTTCTTCCTCGTTTTCTCGAAAGCTATTAGAGATATTGGAAATATCATTGCATCATCTGATACACCTAATTCAACTGTACAACTGATATTATGAATATTTGTTCTATGACTAATAATTACGCAGTAAAATAAAACCGTATTTTTATATAAAAACATGATTTTCCTCGTCATTTTCTCGAAAGCTATTAGAGATATTGGAAATATAATTGCAGCATCTGATAGACCTAATTAAACTGTACAACTGATATTATGATTATTTGTTCTATGACTAATAATTACGCAGTAAAATGAAACTTAATATTTATATAAAAACATGACTTTCCTCCTCATTTTCTCGAAAGCTATTAGAGATATTGGAAATATCATTGCAGCATCTGATACACCTAATTAAACTGTACAACTGATATTATGAATATTTGTTCTATGGCTAATAGTTACGCAGTAAAATGAAACTTAATATTTATATAAAAACATGACTTTCCTCCTCATTTTCTCGAAAGCTATTAGAGATATTGGAAATATCATTGCATCATCTGATACACCTAATTCAACTGTACAACTGATATTATGAATATTTGTTCTATGACTAATAATTACGCAGTAAAATAAAACCGTATTTTTATATAAAAACATGATTTTCCTCGTCATTTTCTCGAAAGCTATTAGAGATATTGGAAATATCATTGCAGCATCTGATAGACCTAATTAAACTGTACAACTGATATTATGAATATTTGTTCTATGACTAATAATTACGCAGTAAAATGAAACTTAATATTTATATAAAAACATGACTTTCCTCCTCATTTTCTCGAAAGCTATTAGAGATATTGGAAATATCATTGCAGCATCTGATAGACCTAATTAAATTGTACAACTGATATTATGAATATTTGTTCTATGGCTAATAGTTACGCAGTAAAATGAAACTTAATATTTATATAAAAACATGACTTTCCTCCTCATTTTCTCGAAAGCTATTAGAGATATTGGAAATATCATTGCAGCATCTGATAAACCTAATTAAACTGTACAACTGATATTATGAATATTTGTTCTATGACTAATAATTACGCAGTAAAATAAAACCGTATTTTTATATAAAAACATGATTTTCCTCGTCATTTTCTCGAAAGCTATTAGAGATATTGGAAATATAATTGCAGCATCTGATAGACCTAATTAAACTGTACAACTGATATTATGAATATTTGTTCTATGACTAATAATTACGCAGTAAAATTAAACTTAATATTTATATAAAAACATGACTTTCCTCCTCATTTTCTCGAAAGCTATTAGAGATATTGGAAATATCATTGCAGCATCTGATAGACCTAATTAAACTGTACAACTGATATTATGAATATTTGTTCTATGGCTAATAGTTACGCAGTAAAATGAAACTTAATATTTATATAAAAACATGACTTTCCTCCTCATTTTCTCGAAAGCTATTAGAGATATTGGAAATATCATTGCAGCATCTGATAGACCTGATTAAAATCTACTACTGTCATTATGAATATTTTCACTAGTACTAATAAATACTGAATTTTACTTTTTTTAAATTACTTTCTTCCTCGTTTTCTCGAAAGCTATTAGAGATATTGGAAATATCATTGCATCATCTGATACACCTAATTCAACTGTACAACTGATAATATGAATATTTGTTCTATGACTAATAATTACGCAGTAAAATAAAACCGTATTTTTATATAAAAACATGATTTTCCTCGTCATTTTCTCGAAAGCTATTAGAGATATTGGAAATATAATTGCAGCATCTGATAGACCTAATTAAACTGTACAACTGATATTATGAATATTTGTTCTATGACTAATAATTACGCAGTAAAATGAAACTTAATATTTATATAAAAACATGACTTTCCTCCTCATTTTCTCGAAAGCTATTAGAGATATTGGAAATATCATTGCAGCATCTGATAGACCTAATTAAATTGTACAACTGATATTATGAATATTTGTTCTATGGCTAATAGTTACGCAGTAAAATGAAACTTAATATTTATATAAAAACATGACTTTCCTCCTCATTTTCTCGAAAGCTATTAGAGATATTGGAAATATCATTGCAGCATCTGATAAACCTAATTAAACTGTACAACTGATATTATGAATATTTGTTCTATGACTAATAATTACGCAGTAAAATAAAACCGTATTTTTATATAAAAACATGATTTTCCTCGTCATTTTCTCGAAAGCTATTAGAGATATTGGAAATATAATTGCAGCATCTGATAGACCTAATTAAACTGTACAACTGATATTATGAATATTTGTTCTATGACTAATAATTACGCAGTAAAATGAAACTTAATATTTATATAAAAACATGACTTTCCTCCTCATTTTCTCGAAAGCTATTAGAGATATTGGAAATATCATTGCAGCATCTGATAGACCTAATTAAACTGTACAACTGATATTATGAATATTTGTTCTATGGCTAATAGTTACGCAGTAAAATGAAACTTAATATTTATATAAAAACATGACTTTCCTCCTCATTTTCTCGAAAGCTATTAGAGATATTGGAAATATCATTGCAGCATCTGATAGACCTGATTAAAATCTACTACTGTCATTATGAATATTTTCACTAGTACTAATAAATACTGAATTTTACTTTTTTTTAAATTACTTTCTTCCTCGTTTTCTCGAAAGCTATTAGAGATATTGGAAATATCATTGCATCATCTGATACACCTAATTCAACTGTACAACTGATAATATGAATATTTGTTCTATGACTAATAATTACGCAGTAAAATAAAACCGTATTTTTATATAAAAACATGATTTTCCTCGTCATTTTCTCGAAAGCTATTAGAGATATTGGAAATATAATTGCAGCATCTGATAGACCTAATTAAACTGTACAACTGATATTATGAATATTTGTTCTATGACTAATAATTACGCAGTAAAATGAAACTTAATATTTATATAAAAACATGACTTTCCTCCTCATTTTCTCGAAAGCTATTAGAGATATTGGAAATATCATTGCAGCATCTGATAGACCTAATTAAATTGTACAACTGATATTATGAATATTTGTTCTATGGCTAATAGTTACGCAGTAAAATGAAACTTAATATTTATATAAAAACATGACTTTCCTCCTCATTTTCTCGAAAGCTATTAGAGATATTGGAAATATCATTGCAGCATCTGATAAACCTAATTAAACTGTACAACTGATATTATGAATATTTGTTCTATGGCTAATAATTACGCAGTAAAATAAAACCGTATTTTTATATAAAAACATGATTTTCCTCGTCATTTTCTCGAAAGCTATTAGAGATATTGGAAATATAATTGCAGCATCTGATAGACCTAATTAAACTGTACAACTGATATTATGAATATTTGTTCTATGACTAATAATTACGCAGTAAAATGAAACTTAATATTTATATAAAAACATGACTTTCCTCCTCATTTTCTCGAAAGCTATTAGAGATATTGGAAATATCATTGCAGCATCTGATAGACCTAATTAAACTGTACAACTGATATTATGAATATTTGTTCTATGGCTAATAGTTACGCAATAAAATGAAACTTAATATTTATATAAAAACATGACTTTCCTCCTCATTTTCTCGAAAGCTATTAGAGATATTGGAAATATCATTGCAGCATCTGATAGACCTGATTAAAATCTACTACTGTCATTATGAATATTTTCACTAGTACTAATAAATACTGAATTTTACTTTTTTTTAAATTACTTTCTTCCTCGTTTTCTCGAAAGCTATTAGAGATATTGGAAATATCATTGCATCATCTGATACACCTAATTCAACTGTACAACTGATAATATGAATATTTGTTCTATGACTAATAATTACGCAGTAAAATAAAACCGTATTTTTATATAAAAACATGATTTTCCTCGTCATTTTCTCGAAAGCTATTAGAGATATTGGAAATATAATTGCAGCATCTGATAGACCTAATTAAACTGTACAACTGATATTATGAATATTTGTTCTATGACTAATAATTACGCAATAAAATGAAACTTAATATTTATATAAAAACATGACTTTCCTCCTCATTTTCTCGAAAGCTATTAGAGATATTGGAAATATCATTGCAGCATCTGATAGACCTAATTAAACTGTACAACTGATATTATGAATATTTGTT
>JAPQNM010000022.1:4105487-4115487 GCA_029783475.1 Metacarcinus magister
CCTTCCTATTAATTCATAAGGAGGAGGAGGAGGAGGAGGAAGAGGAGGAGAAGGAACTTAAGGAGGTGGAGGAGGTGGTGGTGGTTGTGGTAGCTGCGATGACGACTGTGGTAGTGCTAATGAAGGAGAGAGAGAGAGAGAGAGAGAGAGAGAGAGAGAGAGAGAGAGAGAGAGAGAGAGAGAGAGAGAGAAACTTGAGAAATATTACTCTAAATAAGGTTCAAGTGTTTTCTCACCTCCTCCTCCTCCTCCTTCTTCTCCTCCTCCTCCTCCTCCTCCTCCTTTTATTATCATTATTACTATTATTATTCTAGTAATTCGTGTTCTTCTTGTTCTGGTGTAATCAATCTAATTTACCTCCTCCTCCTCCTCCTCCTCCTCCTCCTCCTCCTCCTCCTCCTCCTCCTCCAGGTGGCAGCAAAGTTCACCTGGACCGCTTGATTGAGGTGAGTAATGCAGGAACTTAATGAGCGTGGGAACCTGCACGGCCTCACCCTACCTGATGCAGAGAGAGAGAGAGAGGGGAGGGGGAAGAAGGGGATGGAAGGGTAGAGGGGGTAGAGGGTGGTATTGTTGGGGAAGGGGTAGGGTTATATGGGGGTAGGAAGGGGTGGGGTTGTTAAATGAGGTTGTGTTGGGGGTAGGAGTAGGTGGGGGTGTTATTTTGGGGGTTGGGTTATTGGGGGTTGTGTTGGGGGTGACAGGGAGGGTTATAGGGGTAGGTTTGAGGGTTGAAGGAAGGGGTAGTGTGGTGGGGGGTAAAGGGGTAGTTGTGGTGGTGGTTGTGGAGGGGAAGTAAGATAATGTTGTTATGTCTATAGTTATTTCCTTTGGTAAATTTTGTCGTTAATTTTTTTCTCGTTTTTTTTTTTCTTCTTCTCCTTCTGTGTCTGTTTTACTTATCAGTTTCCTCATCATTTCCTTGGCATATCCTTTTTTTTTCTTCTCTCTCTCTCTCTCTCTCTTTTCACTTTCTTTCTCTCTCATTCTCTTTACTCCTAATCCCCTCTTTACCAGATCTTCCTTCTTCCCTCTTGCATCACCTTCCTGCTCCCCTCTTCCTCTCTCTCCCCTCCCACTCCCCCTCACTCCCACTCCCTCTCACTCCCTCTCACTCCCCTCTCACACCCACATCCTCCTCACAATTCCACGTCACCACTTCTCGTTCCATGAATTCATTTTAGTCAACAAACAATGTGTGAAGCTACTAGGAACTTTAGTGCATCTACGTGAGAGAGAGAGAGAGAGAGAGAGAGAGAGAGAGAGAGAGAGAGAGAGAGAGAGAGAGAGAGAGAGAGAGAGAGAGAGAGAGTGTTATTGTCATCCTGGTTTTTTTTTTATCCATATTCAATCTAACAGTTTGTCAATTCTTTCTTATCTCTCTCTCTCTCTCTCTCTCTCTCTCTCTCTCTCTCTCTCTCTCTCTCTCTCTCTCTCTCTCTCTCTCTCTCTCTCTGTCAAACACATGTTGATGTCATCGTTTCGTGTCCTGTGTTTACATGTATTCCTCCTCCTCCTCCTCGTCCTCCTCCTCCTCCTTCTCCTTCTCCTCCTAATCTTCTTCCTCCTCCTCCTACAAGCAATATAATTCAATAAGTTTGTCCATGTGTGTGTGTGTGTGTGTGTGTGTGTGTGTGTGTGTGTGTGTGTGTGTGTGTGTGTGTGTGTGTGTAAGCTCTTCCCTTCACTTGTGCAATATTCCGTTTTAAAGAATTATCATCATCATCTTCCTCTCTTTCTTTTCCTATTTCCTCTTCTTTTTCTTTTTTCTCCAAGGTTTTAACCCATTCAGTTCATGCGGCACACCGTATGTGCCAGCAGCGTCTCCCTCTCCTGTGTTTGCGGCACGACGTCTGTGCCAAGATCTTTAGATCATTCCCATGCATATACATATGATGTATAGGCCAGTGTAACAACTTTTATCATTATTTACAAATTTCTATTGTCTTATGTATCAGAATTACCGTTCTTATGAGTATTTATGTGATATTCAATAGATAATTTTACGGTACGATAACTGCGGTTTGGCAACACCGCCGGCAGCAATATATAACCGTCGCTCCGTCGGCCGTCAGCGACGGGCTCTTCTAGCTAGCATTAGATATTGGATATTAAAAATATTGGAAATATTGGAAATATCATTGCAGCATCTGATACACCTAATTAAACTGTACAACTGTCATTATGAATATTTGTTTTATGACTAATAATTACGCAGTAAAATGAAACTTAATATTTATATAAAAACATGACTTTCCTCCTCATTTTCCCGAAAGCTATTAGAGATATTGGAAATATCATTGCAGCATCTGATAGACCTAATTAAACTGTACAACAGTCATTATGAATATTTGTTCTAGGACTAATAATTACGCAGTAAAATGAAACTTTATATTTATATAAAAACATTACTTTCCTCCTCATTTTCTCGAAAGCTATTAGAGATATTGGAAATATCACTGCAGCATCTGATAGACCTGATTAAACTGTACAACTGTCATTATGAATATTTGTTCTATGACTAATAATTACGCAGTAAAATGAAACTTAATATATATATATATATATATATATATATATATATATATATATATATATATAAACATGACTTTCCTCCTCATTTTCCTGAAAGCTATTAGAGATATTGGAAATATCATTGCAGCATCTGATACACCTAATTAAACTGTAAAACTGATATTATGAATATTTGTTCTATGACTAATAATTACGCAGTAAAATTAAACTTAATATTTATTTAAAAACATGACTTTCCTCCTCATTTTCTCGAAAGCTATTAGAGATATTGGAAATAACATTGCAGCATCTGATACACCTAATTAAACTGTACAACTGATATTATGAATATTTGTTCTATGGCTAATAATTACGCAGTAAAATGAAACTTAATATTTATATAAAAACATGACTTTCCTCCTCATTTTCTCGAAAGCTATTAGAGATATTGGAAATATCATTGCAGTATCTGATACACCTAATTAAACTGTACAACTCTCATTATGAATATTTGTTCTATGACTAATAATTACGCAGTAAAATGAAACTTAATATTTATATAAAAACATGATTTTCCTCCTCATTTTCTCGAAAGCTATTAGAGATATTGGAAATATCACTGCAGCATCTGATAGACCTAATTAAACTGTAAAACTGACATTATGAATATTTGTTCTATGACTAATAATTACGCAGTAAAATGAAACTATATATTTATATAAAAACATGACATTCCTCCTCATTTTCTCGAAAGCTATTAGAGATATTGGAAATATCATTGCAGCATCTGATAGACCTGATTAAAATCTACTACTGTCATTATGAATATTTTCACTAGTACTAATAAATAATGAATTTTACTTTTTTTTAAATTACTTTCTTCCTCGTTTTCTCGAAAGCTATTAGAGATATTGGAAATATCATTGCAGCATCTGATAAACCTAATTAAACTGTACAACTGATATTATGAATATTTGTTCTATGACTAATAATTACGCAGTAAAATAAAACCGTATTTTTATATAAAAACATGATTTTCCTCGTCATTTTCTCGAAAGCTATTAGAGATATTGGAAATATAATTGCAGCATCTGATAGACCTAATTAAACTGTACAACTGATATTATGAATATTTGTTCTATGACTAATAATTACGCAGTAAAATGAAACTTAATATTTATATAAAAACATGACTTTCCTCCTCATTTTCTCGAAAGCTATTAGAGATATTGGAAATATCATTGCAGCATCTGATAGACCTAATTAAACTGTACAACTGATATTATGAATATTTGTTCTATGGCTAATAGTTACGCAGTAAAATGAAACTTAATATTTATATAAAAACATGACTTTCCTCCTCATTTTCTCGAAAGCTATTAGAGATATTGGAAATATCATTGCAGCATCTGATAGACCTGATTAAAATCTACTACTGTCATTATGAATATTTTCACTAGTACTAATAAATACTGAATTTTACTTTTTTTTAAATTACTTTCTTCCTCGTTTTCTCGAAAGCTATTAGAGATATTGGAAATATCATTGCATCATCTGATACTCCTAATTCAACTGTACAACTGATATTATGAATATTTGTTCTATGACTAATAATTACGCAGTAAAATAAAACCGTATTTTTATATAAAAACATGATTTTCCTCGTCATTTTCTCGAAAGCTATTAGAGATATTGGAAATATAATTGCAGCATCTGATAGACCTAATTAAACTGTACAACTGATATTATGAATATTTGTTCTATGACTAATAATTACGCAGTAAAATGAAACTTAATATTTATATAAAAACATGACTTTCCTCCTCATTTTCTCGAAAGCTATTAGAGATATTGGAAATATCATTGCAGCATCTGATACACCTAATTAAACTGTACAACTGATATTATGAATATTTGTTCTATGGCTAATAGTTACGCAGTAAAATGAAACTTAATATTTATATAAAAACATGACTTTCCTCCTCATTTTCTCGAAAGCTATTAGAGATATTGGAAATATCATTGCAGCATCTGATAAACCTAATTAAACTGTACAACTGATATTATGAATATTTGTTCTATGACTAATAATTACGCAGTAAAATAAAACCGTATTTTTATATAAAAACATGATTTTCCTCGTCATTTTCTCGAAAGCTATTAGAGATATTGGAAATATAATTGCAGCATCTGATAGACCTAATTAAACTGTACAACTGATATTATGAATATTTGTTCTATGGCTAATAGTTACGCAGTAAAATGAAACTTAATATTTATATAAAAACATGACTTTCCTCCTCATTTTCTCCAAAGCTATTAGAGATATTGGAAATATCATTGCAGCATCTGATAGACCTGATTAAAATCTACTACTGTCATTATGAATATTTTCACTAGTACTAATAAATACTGAATTTTACTTTTTTTTAAATTACTTTCTTCCTCGTTTTCTCGAAAGCTATTAGAGATATTGGAAATATCATTGCATCATCTGATACACCTAATTCAACTGTACAACTGATAATATGAATATTTGTTCTATGACTAATAATTACGCAGTAAAATAAAACCGTATTTTTATATAAAAACATGATTTTCCTCCTCATTTTCTCGAAAGCTATTAGAGATATTGGAAATATAATTGCAGCATCTGATAGACCTAATTAAACTGTACAACTGATATTATGAATATTTGTTCTATGACTAATAATTACGCAGTAAAATGAAACTTAATATTTATATAAAAACATGACTTTCCTCCTCATTTTCTCGAAAGCTATTAGAGATATTGGAAATATCATTGCAGCATCTGATAGACCTAATTAAACTGTATAACTGATATTATGAATATTATTTCTATGGCTAATAGTTACGCAGTAAAATGAAACTTAATATTTATATAAAAACATGACTTTCCTCCTCATTTTCTCGAAAGCTATTAGAGATATTGGAAATATCATTGCAGCATCTGATAACCTAATTAAACTGTACAACTGTCATTATGAATATTTGTTCTATGACTAATAATTACGCAGTAAAATGAAACTTAATATTTATATAAAAACATGATTTTCCTCCTCATTTTCTCGAAAGCTATTAGAGATATTGGAAATATCACTGCAGCATCTGATAGACCTAATTAAACTGTAAAACTGACATTATGAATATTTGTTCTATGACTAATAATTACGCAGTAAAATGAAACTATATATTTATATAAAAACATGACATTTCCTCCTCATTTTCTCGAAAGCTATTAGAGATATTGGAAATATCATTGCAGCATCTGATAGACCTGATTAAAATCTACTACTGTCATTATGAATATTTTCACTAGTACTAATAAATACTGAATTTTACTTTTTTTTAAAAATTACTTTCTTCCTCGTTTTCTCGAAAGCTATTAGAGATATTGGAAATATCATTGCATCATCTGATAACCTAATTCAAACTGTACAACTGATATTATGAATATTTGTTCTATGACTAATAATTACGCAGTAAAATAAAACCGTATTTTTATATAAAAACATGATTTTCCTCGTCATTTTCTCGAAAGCTATTAGAGATATTGGAAATATAATTGCAGCATCTGATAGACCTAATTAAACTGTACAACTGATATTATGAATATTTGTTCTATGACTAATAATTACGCAGTAAAATGAAACTTAATATTTATATAAAAACATGACTTTCCTCCTCATTTTCTCGAAAGCTATTAGAGATATTGGAAATATCATTGCAGCATCTGATAGACCTAATTAAACTGTACAACTGATATTATGAATATTTGTTCTATGGCTAATAGTTACGCAGTAAAATGAAACTTAATATTTATATAAAAACATGACTTTCCTCCTCATTTTCTCGAAAGCTATTAGAGATATTGGAAATATCATTGCAGCATCTGATAGACCTGATTAAAATCTACTACTGTCATTATGAATATTTTCACTAGTACTAATAAATACTGAATTTTACTTTTTTTTAAATTACTTTCTTCCTCGTTTTCTCGAAAGCTATTAGAGATATTGGAAATATCATTGCATCATCTGATACACCTAATTCAACTGTACAACTGATAATATGAATATTTGTTCTATGACTAATAATTACGCAGTAAAATAAAACCGTATTTTTATATAAAAACATGATTTTCCTCGTCATTTTCTCGAAAGCTATTAGAGATATTGGAAATATAATTGCAGCATCTGATAGACCTAATTAAACTGTACAACTGATATTATGAATATTTGTTCTATGACTAATAATTACGCAGTAAAATGAAACTTATATTTATATAAAAACATGACTTTCCTCCTCATTTTCTCGAAAGCTATTAGAGATATTGGAAATATCATTGCAGCATCTGATAGACCTAATTAAACTGTACAACTGATATTATGAATATTTGTTCTATGGCTAATAGTTACGCAGTAAAATGAAACTTAATATTTATATAAAAACATGACTTTCCTCCTCATTTTCTCGAAAGCTATTAGAGATATTGGAAATATCATTGCAGCATCTGATAAACCTAATTAAACTGTACAACTGATATTATGAATATTTGTTCTATGACTAATAATTACGCAGTAAAATGAAACTTATATTTTATATAAAAACATGATTTTCCTCCTCATTTTCTCGAAAGCTATTAGAGATATTGGAAATATCATTGCAGCATCTGATAGACCTAATTAAACTGTACAACTGATATTATGAATATTTGTTCTATGACTAATAATTACGCAGTAAAATGAAACTTATATTTATATAAAAACATGACTTTCCTCCTCATTTTCTCGAAAGCTATTAGAGATATTGGAAATATCATTGCAGCATCTGATAGACCTGATTAAAATCTACTACTGTCATTATGAATATTTTCACTAGTACTAATAAATACTGAATTTTACTTTTTTTTAAATTACTTTCTTCCTCGTTTTCTCGAAAGCTATTAGAGATATTGGAAATATCATTGCATCATCTGATACACCTAATTCAACTGTACAACTGATAATATGAATATTTGTTCTATGACTAATAATTACGCAGTAAAATAAAACCGTATTTTTATATAAAAACATGATTTTCCTCGTCATTTTCTCGAAAGCTATTAGAGATATTGGAAATATCATTGCAGCATCTGATAAACCTAATTAAACTGTACAACTGATATTATGAATATTTGTTCTATGACTAATAATTACGCAGTAAAATAAAACCGTATTTTTATATAAAAACATGATTTTCCTCGTCATTTTCTCGAAAGCTATTAGAGATATTGGAAATATCATTGCAGCATCTGATAGACCTAATTAAACTGTACAACTGATATTATGAATATTTGTTCTATGACTAATAATTACGCAGTAAAATGAAACTTATATTTATATAAAAACATGACTTTTCCTCCTCATTTTCTCGAAAGCTATTAGAGATATTGGAAATATCATTGCAGCATCTGATAGACCTAATTAAACTGTACAACTGATATTATGAATATTTGTTCTATGACTAATAATTACGCAGTAAAATGAAACTTAATATTTATATAAAAACATGACTTTCCTCCTCATTTTCTCGAAAGCTATTAGAGATATTGGAAATATCATTGCAGCATCTGATAGACCTAATTAAACTGTACAACTGATATTATGAATATTTGTTCTATGGCTAATAATTACGCAGTAAAATGAAACTTATTTTTATATAAAAACATGACTTTCCTCCTCATTTTCTCGAAAGCTATTAGAGATATTGGAAATATCATTGCAGCATCTGATAGACCTAATTAAACTGTACAACTGATATTATGAATATTTGTTCTATGACTAATAATTACGCAGTAAAATGAAACTTAATATTTATATAAAAACATGACTTTCCTCCTCATTTTCTCGAAAGCTATTAGAGATATTGGAAATATCATTGCAGCATCTGATAGACCTAATTAAACTGTACAACTGATATTATGAATATTTGTTCTATGGCTAATAGTTACGCAGTAAAATGAAACTTAATATTTATATAAAAACATGACTTTCCTCCTCATTTTCTCGAAAGCTATTAGAGATATTGGAAATATCATTGCAGCATCTGATAGACCTGATTAAAATCTACTACTGTCATTATGAATATTTTCACTAGTACTAATAAATACTGAATTTTACTTTTTTTTAAATTACTTTCTTCCTCGTTTTCTCGAAAGCTATTAGAGATATTGGAAATATCATTGCATCATCTGATACACCTAATTCAACTGTACAACTGATAATATGAATATTTGTTCTATGACTAATAATTACGCAGTAAAATAAAACCGTATTTTTATATAAAAACATGATTTTCCTCGTCATTTTCTCGAAAGCTATTAGAGATATTGGAAATATAATTGCAGCATCTGATAGACCTAATTAAACTGTACAACTGATATTATGAATATTTGTTCTATGACTAATAATTACGCAGTAAAATGAAACTTATATTTATATAAAAACATGACTTTCCTCCTCATTTTCTCGAAAGCTATTAGAGATATTGGAAATATCATTGCAGCATCTGATAGACCTAATTAAACTGTACAACTGATATTATGAATATTTGTTCTATGGCTAATAGTTACGCAGTAAAATGAAACTTAATATTTATATAAAAACATGACTTTCCTCCTCATTTTCTCGAAAGCTATTAGAGATATTGGAAATATCATTGCAGCATCTGATAAACCTAATTCAACTGTACAACTGATATTATGAATATTTGTTCTATGACTAATAATTACGCAGTAAAATAAAACCGTATTTTTATATAAAAACATGATTTTCCTCGTCATTTTCTCGAAAGCTATTAGAGATATTGGAAATATAATTGCAGCATCTGATAGACCTAATTAAACTGTACAACTGATATTATGAATATTTGTTCTATGACTAATAATTACGCAGTAAAATGAAACTTAATATTTATATAAAAACATGACTTTCCTCCTCATTTTCTCGAAAGCTATTAGAGATATTGGAAATATCATTGCAGCATCTGATAGACCTAATTAAACTGTACAACTGATATTATGAATATTTGTTCTATGGCTAATAGTTACGCAGTAAAATGAAACTTAATATTTATATAAAAACATGACTTTCCTCCTCATTTTCTCGAAAGCTATTAGAGATATTGGAAATATCATTGCAGCATCTGATAGACCTGATTAAAATCTACTACTGTCATTATGAATATTTTCACTAGTACTAATAAATACTGAATTTTACTTTTTTTTAAATTACTTTCTTCCTCGTTTTCTCGAAAGCTATTAGAGATATTGGAAATATCATTGCATCATCTGATACACCTAATTCAACTGTACAACTGATAATATGAATATTTGTTCTATGACTAATAATTACGCAGTAAAATAAAACCGTATTTTTATATAAAAACATGATTTTCCTCGTCATTTTCTCGAAAGCTATTAGAG
>JAPQNM010000022.1:4120487-4135487 GCA_029783475.1 Metacarcinus magister
TGTGTGTGTGTGTGTGTGTGTGTGTAATAGTAGTAAAAGCAGTAATAACAGTAGTAGTAGTAGTAGTAGTAGTAGTAGTAGTAGTAGTAGTAGTGACAGGAATAATAGTATCGATGTTGGTGTGGCGGTCGTGGCGGAAACGGTAGGAAGAGGAGGTGGAGGAGGAAGATGAAGAGGAGGAGGAGGAGGAGGAAGAGGAGGAGGAGGAGGAGGAGGAGGAAGAAGGCCTACAGGAGAGGACCACCTATTTGATGTCGTGGCTCAGGAGTCATTTGTTATGGCGCTACCCCCCCCACCTTACCATCCCCGAGAGAGAGAGAGAGAGAGAGAGAGAGAGAGAGAGAGAGAGAGAGAGAGAGAGAGAGAGAGAGAGAGAGAGAGAGAGAGACTGACTTTCCACCCTTTCCAGACTGATAGGAATCCTAGTCAGTGCTGGTAGACAGGAAGGGAAGGGCGGAGGGAAAATGGAGGAGGAAGAGGAGGAGGAGAGATACGATGTTCATGAAGGAGGGAGGTAAGGAGGAAGGAAGTGAGAAAGGGGGTACTAAGACTGGAGGGGAAAAAAGAGAGAGAGAGAGAGAGAGAGAGAGAGAGAGAGAGAGAGAGAGAGAGAGAGAGAGAGAGAGAGAGAGAGAGAGAGTTGAAATAAAAAAGAGTAGACAGTAAGGAAAAGAGAAACGAGAAGGAGATGGAGGAGGAGGATAAAAATATGAGAGAGAGGAAGGAATAGGTTAAGAAAAAGACGAAAGGATGGCAGGAAAAGGAAGAAAAGAGAAGGATGGAAAGAAGAAGAGGAGGAGGAGGAGGAGGCGGTTACTATGGTGATACTCACAGTAGCTGGAGATAAAGTCACCTCGAATCATATACGCTCTCTCTCTCTCTCTCTCTCTCTCTCTCTCTCTCTCTCTCTCTCTCTCTCTCTCTCTCTCTCTTCTGTAATTTGCTCAGTTTCTTTTCATCTTATCTATTTTTTTTATTTGTTTTTACCTTTTTTACATTAAATTATTTTGTTTATTTTTTGTCAACTATCTGTTTATTGTTTGTGTTTTATGTTTGTTTGTTTGTTTGTTTGTATGATTATTGATGTTTTCTTTGATTATTTCTATTTCTTTTATTTCTATTTCTTTTTATCTATCTATTTATTTTTTGAGTCATTCTTATTATCATTGTTTTTTGTTATTTGTCTGTTTTTATCATTAAGTTATTTTATTATTTCATATTTTTCATTTTTTTTTTTCTATTTTCTTTATTCATTTTTGTTAATTTGTTAAAGATTTTATTTCCTTCTTCCTTTGTTTTCATGCACGAGTATTCAATTCAATTATTCATTTGTATAATTCATATTTATTCAGTATTGTAATTATTCATTTGTATTGTTTCATCTTTATCTTATTTTCACTTTTTTTTTTCACCTCTTCTCTTTCGTTCAATTTCGAGGTTTTTTTAATTTCTCAATGTTTTCCCTTCTCGTGATTTTTTGTTATTTGTCATCCACTACCTTCGCCACCCCCCCCCCCCTCCCACCACTTGAGTTCACGGCTATTTCATCTCGTTGCCTCATTATTCTCTCTCTCTCTCTCTCTCTCTCTCTCTCTCTCTCTCTCTCTCTCTCTCTCTCTCTCTCTCTCTCTCTCTCTCTCTCTCTCTCTCTCGATGAAGGAATGAACGCAAAAAGGTTAATTTGTTTCCTTAATTCAGATCTGTAACGCGACCACTCCTCCTCCTCCTCCTCCTCCTCCTCCTCGCCGCTGATTCATGCCTCCCCATCCCTCCTTAATCTTACCACAACCCTTCCACCCTTCCCCATCCCTCGTCATCTCCTCCCCATCTTCTCTATCCTCAATTCTGTCTCATCAACCATTTTCCCTCCCCATTCCAATTCTTCCCCATCTTCCTCAGTAATCCCCAGCCTTACCTCAGCCTCATTTGTCCTTCTCCATCCCTCGTCATCTCTTCCCCACCTTCCCAATCATCGCCAGTCTTACCTCCTGCCTCATCCAGCATTTTCCGGTTCTTCTCCAGCCGTCTCCAACATTACCTCTGTCTTCTTTTTCCTTTTCCAGCACTTTCCAGTTCGTCCTCGCCATCTCTAATCGTCCTCAGCCTCATCACTGCCTCATCAAGCACTCCCAGCCCTTTCCAGTTCTTCCCTTCCTTACCTACTCCTTCACAGGCCTCACCACCCTAACTTCACCCTATCTCATACTTTCTCATCTCTTTCTCTTTCTCTTTCCATTACTATATGCTTTCCAAAATTCCCCGCCCTTCCCCAACCTCCCCAAATCCCCCCACCTGTCGCGGTAGGTTTGTGGGGAACAATTGCCTGACCTTCAAAGTGGGGATCTGTCTTACATTTAGCAGAGGATGTGACTCTCTCTCTCTCTCTCTCTCTCTCTCTCTCTCTCTCTCTCTCTCTCTCTCTCTCTCTCTCTCTCTCTCTCTCTCTCTCTCTCTCTCTCTCTCACCTGACCCGGCCCCAATCAGTCACAAGGTAAACAGTAAGGGCAGCATCCTGTTTGTTCCCAGCCCTGCAGTACGCCGTGTCGTCATCAATGCCTCCTTCCCTTCCCGCCTCTCCCATTGGTCCGTGGCTCTACTTATGACGTCATTTCGCACTCGACTCTGCGTTGTGATTGGTCCTTCAGTTTCCGTGATGTCATGGAGTTTATTGAATGCTGTGTTGTGATTGGTGCAGAGTGTTTTGTTGATGTTTGGGTTTGGGATGTGATGGTGATGTAATGAAATGTGTTGTTGTTGTTGTTGTTGTTGTTGTTGTTGTTGTTGTTGTTATTGTTGTTGTTGTGTTGTTGTTGTACAGATTTTTTCGTCTTGTTCTTGTTCTTTCCAGTTTTATTGAAGTTATAGTTCTTCTTTTTCGTCAATATTTTTGTTTTCCTCTTCATTTTCCTCTTCTTCCATCTTCTGTTTTCTGCCTCTCCTGTTTTCTTTCTTCCCATCCTCTTCCTATCTTCTTGTTATTCTCCTCGTCCTCCTCCTCCTCCTCCTCCTCCTCCTCCTCCTCCTTCTTCTCGTCTTTCAACTAACACCACTTAATACTAACAAACTGAATGACAGAAAGACACGATTCACGGACTTGTAAGAACATAACTTCGTGTGTGTATGTGTGTGTGTGTGTGTGTGTGTGTATTAGGCCTAGTTACTGAGAGGAGGAGCAGCGTGGCCTCCTTGTTGGTAGGTTTTGGGGGGGAGGTTAAACGGCCTCCTTCTCTCCCTAGGTGGAGGTCGTCTGTCTCCCCCTCCTCCTCCAAGTCCTCCTCCTCCTCCTAGTCCTCCTCCTCCTCCTCCTCCTCGTCCTCCTCCATTTATGCCGCTTTCCACCTCTTGAGTTCCTGTTTTTTGTTATTTATCATTGTTTTCATTACTTTAGTTATTCTTGTTCTTAATTTTTTTCTCTCTCTTTCTCACTGACATTACACTCTCTACTCTATATACTTTCTTCTCCTTCTTTTCTCCTCCTCCTCCTCCTCCTCCTCCTCTGCAGGATACCCGGCGTCCTTAAGGTGGCGTGGCTGCGTCCTGCCTTTGAGTGTGCGAGGCGGTGCTTCTGAGGGTGGCGCGAGAACTCCCAAGGTTAGCATGGGCGGGCAGGTGGGCGGGGGCGGGGGCGGGCTAAGTGAGTGGGCGGGGGTGTGGTATGACCAAGTGAGAGAGAGAGAGAGAGAGAGAGAGATGCTGGGTGAGCGGACTGTGTGTGTGTGTGTGTGTGTGTATCACCTATTCCCTGGCAACTCTCTTAGCGACCTTTGGTGGTGATGGTGATGGTGATGACGGTGATGGTGATGGTGATGTTGGTGATGACGGTCGTGGTGGTGATGGTGGGGGTGTGTACTCCGTTTCCTGCCCTTGGGTCGCTGTGCTCTCTCTCTCTCTCTCTCTCTCTCTCTCTCTCTCTCTCTCTCTCTCTCTCTCTCTCTCTCTCTCTCTCTCTCTCTCTCTCTCTCTCTCTCTTAGGCTTAAAGCAACAGGAGCACTCAACGCCCTTCCCTTCCTTCCCTTCCCTCCCTTCCCTTCCTCGTTCCCCTTCTTTTCCCCAATTCCACCCTTCCTCCTCCCTTCCCTCTTCCCTCTGCCCCTTCCTTCTCCTCCTTTCCTTCCCTCACTTCCATCCCATCCTCCTGCTTCCCACATCCCTTCCTCCTCCCTTCCCTTCCTTCCTTTCCCATATCCCCTTCCTCCTGCTCACTGCTCTTCCTCCTCCCCTTCCTGCTCCTCTTCCCCATCTCACCTCCCCCCTCCCCCCCCATCCCAGTAACTGCGCGTGAGGTGATGGGCAAGCAAATTCCTCATGTCAGTGTGATAGTGAGGGTCATAAGAGAGAGAGAGAGAGAGATAGAGAGAGACGTAGAATGTGTGTGTGTGTATGTGCATGTAGTATGTGTATGTGTATTCTCTGGTGAATCTCTCTCTCTCTCTCTCTCTCTCTCTCTCTCTCTCTCTCTCTCTCTCTCTCTCTCTCTCTCTCTCTCTCACCCGCGGAGGTCAGGTCTGGCGGTGTTCGGACGCGGGAAGGAACGTCCGCCGTCCGTTCCTGCTGACGCCTTGCTGTGGAGGGAAGGGAGGGAGGGAGGGAAGGGAAGGAGGGAGGGAGGGAAGGGAGACAGGAAAGGAGGGAGGCAGAGAGGGAACCGTCTCTCTTTCTCTCTCTCTCCCTCTCTCGCTCTCTGATAAAATACTGCTACTACTACTATTACTACTACTACTGCTGCTACTACTACTACTATACGTAATGTCTCTATTATATGCGTGATTTATAGAGATTTAAGTAGAGAGGATGGCGTAGGGCTGGGAATTCCTCCACTTCGAAGTTTTATATAATCACTAAACAGGAAAAAAGATGATGAAACGAACTTATTAATCTCGTTGTGATCAGATTTGTTATATAATGTTTGTTTTTCTTCTCTTTTTTCAGTTGGCTGTCTGGGTTGACTGTCACGTTAAAGGTTAGTTACTTCTTTTACTACTACTACTACTACTACTACTACTACTACTACTACTACTACTACTACTACTACTACTTCTACTTCTACTCTACTATAACTACTACTACGGTTTCGTCCCCTTTAAGCCTCATTTAATGGAATTTCAAGGTGTGTGTGTGGGTGTGTGTGTGACCATTGGGGTTCCTGACCTTATTGGAAGGTAATTTTCCTGCTCCTCCTCCTCCTCCTCCTCCTCCTCCTCCTCCTCCTCCTCCTCCTCTACTCTCATTTCATAGTTATTCATGAACTCCCGTATCTCGTGTTCTTCATTACTCTCTCTCTCTCTCTCTCTCTCTCTCTCTCTCTCTCTCTCTCTCTCTCTCTCTCTCTCTCTCTCTCTCTCTCTCTCTCTCTCTCTCTCTCTTTCCCTTTCTTAATTTCAAAATATCCCCACTATACACAAATCATGTGTAAAGTGACTACAACCTCCGAGAACTACAACGACAATCCAATCTCGACATTTTAGTCAGTTGGTCAGAAAAGTGGCAAACGAAATTTAATGTTGGTAAATGTAAAGTTTTGCATATCGGAAACAATAATCAATACACAATATATACAATAAATGGCTCCAAACTTTCCAAGGTTAGCCATGAAAAGACTTCGGGGTAACTATTAGTAACGACCTCAAACCTAGTAAACATTGTTCAGTCGTTAAGACAGTTAACAAACTATAAAAATCGGACTTTCGAGCACAAATCTGAAAAAGTTATCTCTGCACTATTTAATGCATTTGTACTCCCTCATCTATGAAAGTTATATTGATTAGCTGGAGAAAATACAAAGAAGAGTTACTAAAATTATCCCTAGATTGTTAAAAATAACCTTATGAAGAACGACTGACAGCTTCGGCTGGAGGGAGGGGTGGGTGGGGAGGAGCCTTCCACTTTGCTGTCCTTTTGTCTTTATCAAGTTGATCTTATAGTAGCAGTGTAGCCACACGGACAACCTCGTTAGACCCAGTAGGACTGTTGCTGTCTGTTCTTCCTTTGTACTGTTTTCCTCTTCATTTCTTTCCTTCTTTTTCCATCTCATTTAAATTTTCCCTCTTTCTTCCTTCCTTCCTTCCTTTCCTCCCATTTATTGCATCCCAATGATGTTTTGAGGTTGTTTTGGGATGGGTCTTGAACTTGGGTTGGGAGTCACCCAGTGTATATTGTCGGTGTAGCCTTTAGATCGGCGTTCTCCCACACACTTGCTAGAAGGTGCAAGAAAAAGGATAAAGAAAACTAGTTTACCCTCCTTCCTACCTCTACCAGTATCACACTTATATTGGTCCCCCTAACTAAGGGGACACCTGCCTCGCATTCGTGTATCTAATCTCGGCCGGAACTTTCATCTAGGCAAGGTTTCGGCCCTCAACATATCCTTATTATCACAAGTAGAACTTTATCGATTATTTTTGGGATATTGCTATTATTTTTATTATTATTATTATTGATATTATTATTATTATTATTATTATTATTATTATTATTATTATTATTATCATTGTTAGTAGTAATAGCAGTAATAATGGTAGAATTTGTATTAGTATTAGTGTTAGTATTGTTATTATTGTTAATAGTAATAGCAGTAGTAGTAGTAGTAGTAGTAGTAGTAGTAGTGGCACTATTAATCATCTCTTATTCCATCGCTTACTTTATTATTTTTTTCGTACAATATTTCATCTGTATACTTACTTTCCTTCCTTCTTTCTTTCTTTCTTTCGTTTCTTTCTTTCGTGTCAGTACGCCTTGAGCTTACAGTGACCTCCTCCTCCTCCTCCTCCTTCTCCTCCTCCTCCTCCTCTTCCTCTTCCTACGCCTCAGGTGATCTAATTAACCTGGGAATACAGTGTGTTGCTGGCACGCTCTTGATCGAGGTTATGTATGTATGTATGTATGTATGTGTGTGTGTGTGTGTGTGTGTGTGTGTGTGTGTGTGTGTGTGTGTGTGTGTGTGCATATGACAACCTGGCATTTCCTTCGGCAGGTAAAGAAAGGTAGGAGGGGGAAGTAGGTAGAGTGGAGGAGAATGTGGAGTAGGAGTGGAGTGTGTATAGAAATGTGTTATGGAGAGTAGTGTGGAGTGACCATAGTATGTGGAAGGGTGTGGAATGAGTAGCTGGAGTAGTGTGGAGTAGAGTGGAGGAGTAGAAATGAGAGTGGGGTGGAGTAGGGTTGAGTGTGGATTAGAGAAATAATGATGGTGGTGGTATTGATGTAGTAGTAGTAGTAGTAATGGTGGTGGTAGTGATGGTGGTGATAGTGATAGTGGTGGTGGTGGTGGTGATAGTGGTAGTGGTGGTGATGGTGAAGGTTCAATGGTGCTGTAAGACCATTGAATGCGGTGACACCATTAGCCTTAAGCTTCCGGTCATTGTGTGTGTGTGTGTGTGTGTGTGTGTGTGTGTGTGTGTGTGTGTGTGTACGTAATTACGCTGCGTTTAGCCTTACGATGTGGGAAAATAAAACTACTCCCCCTTTCACCTCCTCTTTCTCCCCTTCCCCTCACTCCCCCCATTCCTTCCCCTCCCTCCTTCCTTCCTTCTTCTTCCTCTCCTTTTCTTTTCCTATTTCCCCTTTCCTTCCCATCACATTATCTCCTCTCTCTTCTTCCCATTCCATTCTCCCTATCATTTCACCTCTCCACCCCTTACACATCCCCTCTCACTCTCCCCTCACCCTCTCCTCCCTCTCTCCTCCCTCTCTTCCCCTCCCTATACCTGCTCCCCCCCCCAACCACCCGTCCTTCCCGTACCTTACTGTACCATTTACACTATTCAATTCACCTCCACCTCTCCCCTCTCCCCCTCTCCCTTCTCTCCCTCTCCCCCTTTCCCCCTCCCTCTCTTTCACCTGTTCATCCACCCCTTTCCCCTCACCTGACACCCCCCACACCCCACTGACCCATCACCCCCCCCCCTTCCTTCCCCTCACCCTCCTCCCTCACCTGACGGTACACTAAGGGGAGCGTTCTGTTTTCTCTTCTCTCTCTCTCTCTATCTCTCTCTTTCTCTCTCTCTCTCTCTCTTTTTTTATCTTTACCAGAGGGCGGGTCGTGACTAGGTGGAGGGAGGGAGGGAGGGGAGGGAGGGTGGAGGGATTGAGCAGGAGGGGGTAAGGGGGGGGAGAGAGAGAGAGAGAGAGAGAGAGAGAGAGAGAGAGAGAGGAGTGAGTAGGGAGGAAAGACTCATGGAAGGGAAGAGAGCAGAGGGAAAGAGGGAGTGAAGGGAGGGAGTGGAGGGAAGGAGGGAGTAAGGGAGTGAGGGAGGGAAAGCGGTAGAGTGGCCTGGTCGTAGGGATGACACCAGAAAAGAGAGAGAGAGATAGAGAGAGAGAGAGAGAGAGAGAGAGAGAGAGAGAGAGAGAGAGAGAGAGAGAGAGAATATGCCTGCCTACCCACCCCCACTGTCATGCCTCGCGCGCACTCAGGAGCCTTGTGTGTGTGTGTGTGTGTGTGTGTGTGTGCTGCTCTCCGACCTGAGGGGCGTTGGGTGCACCTCTCTCTCTCTCTCTGCTGCTCTCTTTCTTTCCCCCTCTCTCTCTCTATTGCTCTCTTCTCTCTCTCTCTCTCTCTCTCTCTCTCTCTCTCTCTCTCTCTCTCTCTCTCTCTCTCTCTCTCTCTCTCTCTCTCTCTCTCTCTCTCTCTCTAACCTCCAAACCCGCCACGCACTTGATGTATTACGGCAACACACACACACACACACACACACACACACACACACAGATGCAGTGTGTGACGCCTTCCCAAGCTACGCCGACAAGTTACTAAGGGCGCCCACCACACACACCGCCCACGGGAGACTCAACCTTGTGGGCGTGGGAGGAGGCGTGTGGCTAAGCATTGTGTTCCTTGGAGAAGCTTCAATTATATGTCACTTTCAGGGTTGGGCGGAGTGGGTGGGATGGGCGGTGTGTGTGTGTGTGTGTGTGTGTGTGTGTGTGTGTGTTAGTGGTGGTGCTGCGTAGAGACTAGAGGGGCCACTGTGGTGATGATGGTTGCCTCTCTCTCTCTCTCTCTCTCTCTCTCTCTCTCTCTCTCTCTCTCTCTCTCTCTCTCTCTCTCTCTCTCTCTCGCCTTGCATTGCGCTCTCTATCTCTATCTTTCCTATCTCTCGCTTCTGTTTCTTTTGCCAAAATTCACTCTCTCTCTCTCTCTCTCTCTCTCTCTCTCTCTCTCTCTCTCTCTCTCTCTCTCTCTCTCTCTCTCTCTCTCTCTCTCTCTCTGAACTCAGCTTTGCAACAGTAAAGTATAAGAAAAAATTAACACAATGAATGAATATATGAATGAGTGAATGAATGAAGTAATGAAATGATGAATAAAAGAATGAATAACCCAGCAAATAACTGGTGCTTACGGTGGGGGAAGTGTATGCAGGAATGAGGAGAGTAAATGAAGGAAGGAGAGAGAATGAATAATTGAGAGGAAGGAGTGGGAAGTGAGTTAGCTAATGAATGAGAGGGAGTAGGAGGAGGAGGAGGAGGAGGAGGAGTGAATGAATAATCTAATGAATAATTTGAGGGGATGAGGTGAGGGGAAGGAGTACAACTAAGGGGAATGAATGCACTTGATATATTCTCTGGAAGGTCATCTCTAGCTCCTCCTCCTCCTCCTCCTCCTCCTCTTCCTTCCTCCAGGGTCTAAGGAATGTTGGGAACGTGTCAGGGTAAGAGACGCAGGAGGAGGAGGAGGAGGGGGAGGAGGAGGAGGAGGAAGAGAAGGTGGTGGTGGTCAAGTTGGAGTTCAAAGATAACTATTTTCCTGTAGATGAAACTACTACTACTACTACTACTACTACTACTACTACTACTACTACTACTACTACTACTACTACTACTACTACTACTACTACTACCAGCCGTCAAATAGCTGTGGTTGCGGTGGTTTGACCTTGATAGTGTGTTGTATTATCAGTTATCGCTCATTATCAGTGCTCCATACCTCGTTCTCTCTCTCTCTCTCTCTCTCTCTCTCTCTCTCTCTCTCTCTCTCTCTCTCTCTCTCTCTCTCTCTCTCTCTCTCTCTCTCTCTGTGTGTCTTTCCTTGACCTTACATTCAATTCTACTTAGTATTCATCTGCTCCTCCTCCTCCTCCTCCTCCTCCTCCTCCTCCTCCTCCTCCTCCTCCTCCTACTGGGACACCTTTGCAGAAAGTCACTTGCCTGGCGGTGAAAGTCAAACACTAATTTATTCCAAGGTATTATTATTATCATTAGTTGTAGTAGTAGTAGTAGTAGTAGTAGTAGTAGTAGTAGTAGTAGTAGTAGTAGTAGTAGTAGTAGTAGTATTAGTAGTAGTAGTCAGTGGTTTCTAAAGAGCCTCATATGCAGTGAGGGTGTATTTCTTTCTTTCGTCTTGCAACATTAGTCAACTGACCTAAGAAGGAAAATAATCGTAAGAGAAAGGAAAGGAAAAAAAGAGGAAAAGATAATCACCCTTATATGTAATTCCCTTAAGGGCGAAGTAAAAGTGTTTCCAAAAGGCACGTTATTGTAGCTCCTGAGAGAGAGAGACAGAGAGAGAGAGAGAGAGAGAGAGAGAGAGAGAGAGAGAGAGAGAGAGAGAGAGAGAGAGAGAGAGAGAGAGAGAGAGAGAGAGAGAAACTGTTCATAAGGAAATGCAATAATAGAATGTAAGCACAAATTAACCCTTTGAATTACCACGTTGAACAGAGTAAGAATGAGAGTACAAGGAGAGAAAGTCTAAATGCAAGAGCCACGAGAGAGGGAAAGAAACATGTAATTAACAAGTTGGCAGGAAGGAGAGTCACCACGACTTAGCAATAGAAAGTAGCAACACAACCAACACTGCAACCAACTGTGACACATACAAATATAATAAAAAACTGATAATTAAGGTAAGGATATTGATGAGGCGATTAACCTTTGACTGAACCTTATAAAGAAGTGTTGCGTGGGTGTAGCCTTCCAGCACATTGAGAGGCGTGCTCCTTACATGGGCGTGGGAGGGCAGGGAGGCCTCTATGTAGAACCGGTTGCTGCGAGGAAGGAGATGATGGCCGGACGATATAAAACTTCGATCAACTGGATTTGGCGGGAAGTGAAACGGGTAAAAGTTTCCAAGATTTGTGGTGAAGGACAAGGAAGGACGAAAGAGAATGTACCAAGTTGGGGAGGTTAAGTTAAGTTAGGTTTGGTTTGGGTTTGGTTTGGTTTGGTTTGGTTTGGTTTGGTTTGGTTTGGTTTGGTTTGGGTTGGTTTGGTTTGGGTTGGGTTGGGTTGGGTTGGGTTAGGTTAGGTTAGGTTAGTTTTAGGTTAGGTTAGGTTAGGTTAGGTTAGGTTAGCAAGTAGTTGTTGTTTAGAGGAGTGTAAAGGTGCTAGAATGGCTTTGTTTCGCTGTACACCATCGTATTTTCTGCCTCGGTCAAAATAACAAAAAAAGATCAGTTGTTTCGTGTTCTGTGTAATTGTATGTAATTTTAAGTGTACTTTTTGGTGATCGTATAATTATGTTGAGAGGAGCGATTGTCGAATGGCCTTTAAAAATGCATTAGTGTCTTTATGAATAGGAATGAATAGGAGTTTGAGTTGAAAGGAAACTATTAGTGATGAACATAAAGAGAGATGGCTATAAAATAACACTCTGCTGAACTCCATTGGTAGCTTCCCAGTACCTTCTTATCTCTTATAGTACCTCTTATAGTACCTCTTATAGTACCTCTTATAGTACCTCTTATAGTACCTTCAGTAACTCACACAAACCATCAACTTCCCTTTACTCCTCATTTATTTAACTCATCTCTCTCCACACACCATACATTGCAGTGCCCACAGATACAATACAAATACAACACCAATATACTAAGACTCAATACACCTTCAGTCAGGATGCAGAAGCGAGCTAGCAGGTTAGATAAACAAGTGACCATTACCCACATCAGTGATAGTGGGTTTAGTAAGTACACTTGAATAGTACTCACACAAGGAGGGAGATAACGAGTAAGAGGGTAAAGTAGAAACTGAAGATTTATACCACACGTTATCAAAAGGTTTCACTATGTCTAAGGTTTCACTTAAGCCCCAAAGAAAGATTTAATAAGGTGAGAAAGTAAGATCGGCTCAATGACAAGCCTTTCGAGAATCTCAAACAGGCGATCAGAGACGAAGTTAGCGTTAAAAAGATGCTGGAAAATCTTGTTATTTAGGCAAGGAATCAGAGTCATGGGTCTGTAGCTTGAAGGGTTGCAGGAGTCACTCTAGTTTAGGACAGATTGAATGTAAGGAAAAAAAACACCAGTAAGAATGAAAAGTGAAGGCTGTGAGCATGGATGGAAATGTCCAGGTAAGGTAACAGCATGAAGACACCGTTCTGAATACATTGACAAGAAGGGTTGAAGCAGGACCGTAACCCTTCCTTTTCACCTGCATCGAGGAAGGTCATGTTCTACCTCGCTTTCCTCTTACACACACACACACACAAGAAGAAGAAGAAAAAAGTTATGAGTGAATCTATACGAAAACTTTACCATAGATGGACTTCAAGAATAGATTTTAAGAAGATATTGATATTTTTTGAAGAGACTTTTAGGGTGTTGGATTTTTTGCACTTAGACAGGGAGAGAGGTAGCATGTAGGGCCTCCTAATAATAGTGAAGATTAGGGGTTAATAAGCCTTGGTGTTAGTAGTGGTTTGTGGTCTCTGAATGCTCCTGTTCAGTCTGTTTTTTGGGTGTGTTACAGACCGTTTTCTTATCTTGTCTTTCTTCTTTTTATTCCTGCTACTGTCTCTTCCTGTTCTTCTTCCTATCCTCCTCTTCCACCTTCTCGCACTACTGCTTGTGTTCCTCCTCCTCCTCCTCCTCCTCCTTCTCATTCCTACAGAGTCCTTATCCTCCACAGTCAAGTCCTCCTCCTCCTCCTCCTCCCCCCCCTCCCCCTCCTTTCACGGACCACTGGAGCGAAGCAACACCTGCGAACACCTTGAAACTCGCCCAAACGCCGTCGTCCTCCTCCTCCTCCTCCTCCTCCTCCTCTTCGTACTGACCCTTCGTTTGGTTCCGCTGGCTTCGCTTATCAACTTCATTTTCAACTATAAACAACACTAACAACTACTACTACTACTACTACTACTACTACTACTACTATCATCCTGAAGTCGAAACGTTTAAAGAAAATAATAAAGATTGCCGTTTAATATTGCTGAGAGAGAGAGAGAGAGAGAGAGAGAGAGAGAGAGAGAGAGAGAGAGAGAGAGAGAGAGAGAGAGAGGGAGAGGGACAGATATAGATATAAGGTGTGTATAGTAGCCTTAAGATAGATGCCTTAGGAAAGAGGTCATCCTTAGCTACAGATAAGTTCCCCTTAAGCTAACACAGTTTATGCTTTGTAAAGATCATCCTGTTTATATATAAAAAAAAAGATAAAAAGAGCGAGAGAGTTGGAGAAAGTCAAAAAAAGAGCAGGAGACATGTCCACGGTATGAACAAGGGAAAACACACAGAGAGAGAGAGAGAGAGAGAGAGAGAGAGAGAGAGAGAGAGAGAGAGAGAGAGAGAGAGAGAGAGAGAGAGAGAGAGAGAGAGAGTAATCAGCCTCTTAATTCACTTTCCGAAGGTGACTAGAAAAGAGAATTAGAAATCAGAGGAAAACGAGACCGTGAATACTTCGTGCTTTCTTCTTTTCTCTTCTTATATATATTTTTTGTATTTCTTATGTAATATGTGACTTCAAAAAATGTTTTCCATTGATCTCATTACTTGTTTTTGTAATAATTCATCCTTTTATTAATTTGCTATCTTAATTAAGTGCTTATGAACACTTTTCACACTTATTCCTCTTCTCATACTGTTTTGTACAATTTTTTTTCGTCTTCCTTTCAGGTATTATTATTTTTTATTATTATTATTATTAATCATTATCACACTATTCAAAAAAAAATTCTCCCCTATTTTTATTTTTATTCTTTGCCGACCTAAGGTTTGCATGTATGTATTTATCTATTACGTTATTGAAGGGAGTATGTGTGTGTGTGTGTGTGCGTCATTCATCACGCTCTTGAGGGTCACGCGCTGGACCCGTGATCGACAGCCATTACCTTACCGGAGAAAAGTTTTTAGAGCTCATTATAACCTTTTAGCACATCTCACACCCCATCCTCTTGGTGAAGGAGGACAGTAACTGCTTGGTAATCAGTGAAAACTTTGCACCGTGAGCGCGACGCGAACCTCAGCCTGGCGAGTGACAGCACTGAGCCACCGAGCAGCCTGTGTGTGTTATTCACCATGGTCTGGAGGATCACGCACTGGACTCGTGATCGCTCGCCATTACCCTTCGCGAAATAGTTCATAGAGCCGGATCACATACACCCATCCCCTTACTCTAGGGGGACAGTAACCATTCCCTGTCAGTGAAAAATCCTTAGCAACCTGAGCAGGGTTCGAACCCACACCTTGCCGGGTGACAAATGCAGTCCTTACTTCTGGACCATAGGAGCGGTGTGTGTGTGTGTGTGTGTGTGTGTGTGTGTGTGTGTCTAAATTTACTTTCTTCTAGCTCTATCTTTCTCTCCTACTTCGATCACGTGGTTATTTCCTTCCCTTTCCCCCCCCCCTCCCCCCCCCGGCGTGCGTCAGGCGTGCGTCAGTCTCGTCGCGCCAGGGGAGGGGCGGGAGGGGGTGGGGCGTGGTGGCCAGGTGCACGCCGCTCATGAACAGGTGAACGCACCGTGCACGTCACCTGACAACACTCGTCTGACAGTCAGTCCTTCCCTCCGTCTGCTGCTCTGTCTTCGTCATCCTCCTCCTCCTTCGTCTTCCCTTCGTTGTCATCCATCTTCTTCCTCTTTATCTCTTTACCACCTCCTCCTTCTGTTTATTCATTCTTATTCCATCTTATCCTCCTCCTCCTCCTCCTCCAACAGTAGTCTTTCAGGTGGCCGCCGCTGCATCGTGGGTGGGCGGAAGAAGGGGAAGGAGAGGAGGGAGAAGGAGTGAGACGGAGTGAGTGAGTGAGTGCCTTCAGCATATCCTTCCCCCCCCCACCAAAGTTTCTGATAATAT
>JAPQNM010000022.1:4140487-4150689 GCA_029783475.1 Metacarcinus magister
ATGTAGAATAAACTGAAGCGGTGAAACTTGCTACTGTAACACCAGTTTTTAAAAAGATCGGAAAAGCCACAACTGGGCAATTACTGACCTATTATGATTGACAATGTGATCAAACTCTTTGAAGACAATGTAATGATAATCAACTCACAAATGGTTTCCGTAGTAAACGTTCATAATTGACTAACTTATTCGACTTCTTTCAAGATATGTTTGTTGTGTCCGATGAATGCTAATCAGTGGATGTCATATAACTGGATTTCCAAAAAGGCGTTTGATAAAGTTCCCCACAAATGATTGCTTAACAAACTGCTGACACGCGGTATTTCAGGTAACATTCACAATTGGCTTCAGGACTGACTCTCGGAGCGGAAACAGGGAGTGGTTTTTAAATGGTGTTTCGTCTAGCTAGATTGAAATAAAAAGTGGTGTACCCCAGGGATTGGTGTTTGACCCTACTTCCTGTTTTGTTTTTGATATATGTTAAATAGTATACATGAAAGGATCCTTGCATGGTTTTTCTTTTTCTATCTTCCTTTCCTGCTAGCCTCGGAGGGGGGTGGGGAGGAGCCTTCGTCTTTACTGTCCTGTGCCTCTCACATCAGTTTAGTTTATCTCAAACAGCCTCGTAGGACCAACAGGCCTGTTGCAGTTATGGGTTCCTTTGTGTTCCTCTGAAGCTTTTGTCACAGCAATGCCTCCACCCTCCCTCCCTCCCTTCCTTCCCTCCATCTTTCCCCCCACTCCTCCCTTTTCCTCTCCTCCTTCCAGCAATTCACTCGTCATTGTTACACATGTTCATACGCACACCTCTTTACATCTCTACCTCTCGCATCATCTCTCTCACATCATCTCACTCATCTCTCTTCTCAATCGAATCAAATTATCATCCAACCCTCCGCCCTCCCACTCATAGTCTCTGCTCTATGGCAGTGCTGCAGGTAATCCGTCTCCTCATACTCCCACTTCATCCTCAAAAGACAGATCAAAAATCAAAACCAGCAAAGGGCGTGGAATGGTCGTCACGTCGACTCAAACAGAGAATTCCTCATAGTTCATCTACCTAGTGACTAAAGTCAGCTCCCGAGGTCTTAACATATACAGGACAGAGTCTTAATAACTGTCTATCGTCGAACACACTCCTCTCTCAAATCCTATCACAAATTCTCTTCAAGTCTAATCATCGTCCTCTTAATACTGCTGAATCCACTCCTCTCACATCTCTCTACTCATTCTCAAACTCATTAGTCGTAGTAGAGATTTCGCTTCCCAAGGACATCACGGTTTGTTGAAAAAAGAGAGAGAAAGCAGAAGAGAGAGAGGAGAGAGGAGAGAATGCAACTCAGGGCACTCCCAAGAATTTCATTCCATCATCGTTCCTCATGGCAGATGACCCTCTACTCTTCCTCACTTCTCTCATCCTCATCTCTCTTATCAGTAGTCCTCTCTATCCTCTTCTCTGTTCCTACTATCTTCTCGGTTCTCTCCTCTTCTCCTCTATCGCCTTCATCTCTCTCTCATCTCTTTCTATCCGATCGTCTTATCTCCGCACAACTGTTCGGGCGCCGGCCGAAAACAAAACAATACAATATTCTCCTCCTCTCTTTCGTCCTCTCTCTCTCTCGCTCTCTCGCTCAGATCAATTGGCTGAGGCGAAATCAGAGGAGAGAAGATGAGGCGTCGTTGAGGGAGAGAGCATCGGAGAACTCCGATCTCTCAACTCTCTCCTCATCTCTCCTTTCGCTATCTCCTCCGTCCTCTCCTCTCTCTCCTCCTTCCGTACGATCTCTCTCCTCTCGCGGTAGGATCTTCCTCCCTCGTCCCGTCTCTCCTAATCCTCTCCAACTCCTCTCATTCTTCTCCTCCTAATGCCGACTCTTCTCTTCTCATACTCCTCTCCTCTCTCGTCTCTCTCTCTTTCTCCCAGCTCTCTCTAACGAAATGGTCTCTCCTTCTCATCCGGTCCTTGTCACCTCTCCTCTCTCTCTCTCTCTCCACTTCTCTCTCAACCGCCCTCTCTCTTTTAACAATCTCATCTCCTCGCTCCCTCTCTCTCAAGTCACCCCCTCATTCCTCCTCCTTCTTCTATCTTCTCCTCTCTCCACTCGTCTCTCTCTCTATCCACTCTCATCTCCTCTCCCTCACTCGTAGCCTCGCATAGCCTCCGAGCAGTTCGTCTCTCGCCCCTCTCCCTCGACCTCTTCCGGCCTCTCCTCTTCTCCTCCCGAAATCTCGTCCCTCGTCTCCTCTTTCTCTCTCAATCTCCTTCGAATCCTTGGCCCTCTCTCGTTTCTCTCTTCCCTCTCGTATCTTTTCTCCACACTCAAAACTCCTCAGGTTTGCCTATTATTCTTTCCTTCTCGTCTCTCCCTCTCTCTCTCCACCCTCTCCTATCTCTCCTCTCATCCCTCCTCTCCTCTCCTCCCGATCCCTCTCTCACTCCTCTCCCTCTCCTCTTCTCAACCCTCATTCTCTCATACTTACGTCATCTCCTCACTCATAGTCCCTTCTCCCCTCGTATCTATCCCTCTACATTCTTCTCTCATCTCCTCTCTCTCTCTCTCTCTGTTCATAGTGTCGCAATCCTCTGTTTGTAGAGATGGAGGTTAGCACTGTTGATGTTGGTGGTGGTGGTGGTGGTGATGGTGATGATGGTACGACCTCACTATCCTTCCTGTAGTTTGTAATCTTTTGTAATCCACCACAATGACCACCAATCCTTACATACACACTCCCTTTCATACCGTATGCTTTAGTAGTGGTGGTGATGATGGTGATGACGTGATGTGGTGGCGATAGTGCTTTATGGTGAAGGTACAAATGTTATGTAATAGTGATGGTAGCAGTTGTGATGATGATGGTGATGGTGGTGATGGTGGTGATGATGGCGTGTAAGCCGAGGTCCGCGCCGCCCTCACACCTTCGGCTGAGGGTCTTAGTGAGGCCAACTGGGAGGAGGAGGAGGAGGAGGAAGAAGAGGAAGAAGAGGAGGAGGACGAGGAGGAGGAGGATTTTTGGTGTAGTCGCTGCCTCACCACACACGACCTTCATACATTTCTCTCTCTCTCTCTCTCTCTCTCTCTCTCTCTCTCTCTCTCTCTCTCTCTCTCTCTCTCTCTCTCTCTCTCTCTCTCTATTTCTAACGAAGACTGGACAGATAATGTTAGGATGAGCCTTCTCGTCACACCTCCTCCTCCTCCTCCTCTTCTGTCCTCTCCTCCTCCTCCTCCTCCTCCTTCTCTATCCTCTCCTCTTCTCCCCCTCCTTTCCTCCTCCTCCTCCTCCTCTTCTATCCTCTCCTCTCCTCTCCCCTCTCCTCCCCGTCCTTTCCCACTCCTCCTCCTCCTCCTCTTCCTCTCCTCTCTCAGTCCAACTCCCCTGCTACCATTCCACCTCTCTCTCTCTCTCTCTCTCTCTCTCTCCTCCTCCTCCTCCTCCTCTTCTTCCTCCTTGTCCCCTAGCAGCCAGCCAACCAATCAGCAGCCAAGGATCCATAACGTCACTACTAGCCAGCCAATCAACGCATCCGTAAGACTCCCTGTGTGTGACGCCAGAGATTACTTCCTCCCTATTGGCTGTGGGTGTTATGACGTCGTATTGTCCTAGCCAATCATGTTGCAGGGATCTTGTGACTTCATTGAATTAGCCAATCAGGTTGTAGGGATCGTGTGACGTTTTAGAACCAGGCGATTATTAGGGGAAAGACGCTCGCTCCGTTTTGAAATGGTGAACAAACAAACACACAAACACACACCACACACACACACACACACACACAAACAAAGAAATAGATAGATAGACAAACACAAACAAACAAACAAACAAACAAGTAGACAAATAAATAAATGGACAAATAGACAAATGATAATGTTTCTAACTAACAAGTATGTGATTTTTTTTTCCTTCATTTTGCATTCCTCTCTCTCTCTCTCTCTCTCTCTCTCTCTCTCTCTCTCTCTCTCTCTCTCTCTCTCTCTCTCTCTCTCTCTCTCTCTCCCTCTCTCTCTCCTTATATATACCGAATAACGCACACTGAGAGAGAGAGAGAGAGAGAGAGAGAGAGAGAGAGAGAGAGAGAGAGAGAGAGAGAGAGAGAGAGAGAGAGAGAAGGAAAAAATGTGGGAGAGAGAACGGAGGGTGAGGGAATGATCATGTCTATCTGATACTCTCTCTCTCTCTCTCTCTCTCTCTCTCTCTCTCTCTCTCCTCTCTCTCTCTCTCTCTCTCTCTCTCTCTCTCTCTCTCTCTTGCTCTGATACTTAGCTCTCCGAATGCATACCTCCTCTATCTCCTCCTCCTTCTCCTCCTCCTCCTCCTCCTCCTCCTCCTCCTCCTCCTCCTCCTCCTCCTCCTCCTTCTGTATTCACCACTATGGCAATCACCAGATAAATAATTAGTGATGATCAAAAAGTGATGATGATAGTAGTAGTAGTAGTAGTAGTAGTAGTGATGATAATGATAAAGCAATAATAGTAGTGGTGATGTAGTAGTAATTGTTGTAGTAGTTGTAATGGTGTTGACAGTGATAGTAGTTGCAGTGGCAGTGGTGTTGCAGTAATAGTAGTAGTTGTAATGGTGGTGACAGTGATAGCAGTTGCAGTGATAGTGGTGTTGCATTAGTAGTTGTAGTTGTAATGGTGTTGATAGTGGTAGTGGTAGTGGTGTTGGTGGAGGTGGTGTTAGTGGTGTTGGTGGAGGTGGTGTTAGTGGTGTTGGTGGAGGTGGTGTTGGTGGCAGTACGGGTGTTGTAGAAGAGGTGGTAATGACAGTGGTGGTGGTGATGGTGGTGATTGTAGTAGAGGAGAAGGTAGTCATCTCCACCATGTCAGGAGGAGACTGCACGCTATCCTCCTCCCAGCTGTTGCTCTCCTCCTCCTTCTCCTCTTCCTCCTCCTCCTCCTCCTCCTCCTCCTTCTCTTCTTCTCTTCTTCGTCTCCATTAATGTTTTCCTTACCATTAATTTTCTTCAAGTTATTGTCTTATTATTATTGCTCCTCCTCCTCCTCCTCCTCCTCCTCCTCCTCCTCCTCCTCCTCCTCCTCTTACTCCTCCTTATCTTCCTCGAGAATATGAATTACTATTTTTTTTGTCTCTCAACCAATGCAAAGAACAGAAAGAATAGCGGTGTGACGATTAGGGTCTCTCTCTCTCTCTCTCTCTCTCTCTCTCTCTCTCTCTCTCTCTCTCTCTCTCTCTCTCTCTCTCTCTCTCTCTCTCTCTCTCTCTCTCTCTCTCTCTCTCAACTTAGCACTCAATAGCTGGTGCTAAAAAAAAAAGGAATAAGTAAATAATAATGATAATAATTATAGTAATGATAGTAATAACATAATAAAAATAATAATAGAAGAAAATAATCAAAATCGTATTCAGAAAACATCTTAAAAGACACACAAAAAAAGTAAATATATAGAAAGAAAAAAATATATATAAAGAAAACAAAAAAAACTAGCAAATTTGAAAACGTCAACAACACGACAGCGTTAACCTAAGGTGTAAAATGTTGTTTTCTTATACCTTGACCTCACGTCTATCAATATAATCTGTCCATCTATACACCAGACTGTCATCCTTGTAAAGTGAGGTAACCAAGACACACACACACACACACACACACACACCACACACACACACACACACACACACACACACACAGCCCCTACACCCCCCTAGGACAAGAGAAGTACACCCCGCCCATACACGACTGGTCAGGTCAGTCACGCAAATGGGGGCGAGGGTGAGAATAACAACAATAATAATAATAATAATAATAATAATAATAATAATAATAACAAAAACGATAAATAGTGGACTCAAACAGTAGTACTTAAATTTTCTTTCAGTACGTTTTTCATTACTTACCTGTTACTCCTGTTTTCCTTTACTTCCTTAACCTAATATCAGGTGGAAGGGAAGTGGAATTAGGTAGAAAAAATATGTTGATGATAATGATGATAGTAATAATAATGATAATAATAATAATAATAATAATAATGGTATCAGTAATATTGATAACTTACACTTAGTTTTATGATAAAGAATGAGAGAGAGAGAGAGAGAGAGAGAGAGAGAGAGAGAGAGAGAGAGAGAGAGAGAGAGAGAGAGAGAACGAAATTATAGCAATAAAAGTTAGGAACGCAGCAACAGGTGAGAATAAAATAAATAAAGAACGAGAGAGAGAGAGAGAGAGAGAGAGAGAGAGAGAGAGAGAGAGAGAGAGAGAGAGAGAGAGAGAGAGAGTAACTTAAACAAACTTAGAGATAACTTTTTTCCTAAAGAGTCAGTCCATAGGGAGGGGTTAAGGGGGTGAAGCAAACTTGTTGAGTCATGGAAGAGGGGAGAGAGGAGAGAGAGAGAGAGAGAGAGAGAGAGAGAGAGAGAGAGAGAGAGAGAGAGAGAGAGAGAGAGAGAGAAGAGGGGAGAAACAAAGGGGAGGAGGATAGGAGAAAGTGAGAAAATGTATGATAAAATAGCAGATAATATGGTTAAGTAAAGGGAAGGGAAAGAAAGAGGGGAAGGAAGGGGAAGGATGATACATGAAATACAGGAGAAGGAAAAGGAGAAATGGGGAAATAAATGGGAAAGGGGAGGAGGGAAAAGGGGAAATAATGGTAGAAGGGAAGGCCAGAGAGAGAGAAGTAGAAGAGAAAAAAATAAGAATAGAGAGAAGAGAGATGAGGCAGAGTGTTTCTTTTATGGAAAATAAACATGTTGGAAATGATGAAAGATAAAATTGGGAGATAGGGGAGGATATTAAAATGATGTGGTGAGTTATAGGAAGGGGGTATATCAAACATTCACGGTTTTATATTAAATATTAGGTGTAGTTTAATGATCATTGGTAGTTGATATATTATTTTGAAATAATGAACCTTACTTGAGTTTTGCAGATCATATTAGTGTGGATAAGTTAAATAAAAGTGGAGAAATTGATAAATCGATTATTCTTATATGGTATTTGACAGTATATGATGGGGTTATGTTGTTTGAATAATATTTTAAATTAAGTACTTTATGCAGATTATGTAATAGAAATTGGTAATAGCAACTAATTACTTTTCGTGAATTTTAAAAAAAAGAAAGAGAGATTGTTATCAATGTTATTATATTTAATTATTAATTATTAATATTATTATCTCATTATTTAATACCATAATTATTTTGCTTTCATTAATCCATTTTTATGCTTTATTAAACCAGTACATCACTTTCCTTTCATTAACTTATTTCCCTTTATGGTAGTAAAATCCACAATATCCTCTTTATTCTTTTTCTTCGACTCTCGTATAGAATAATCCTATATATATTATCACAATCCAGGATGTAACGTCGGTGTGCACACATCATAACCAACACATCGATGATAATATCGCAATTAAAACCAACACAACTAGACACACAACAAACACACACACATAACTACACAACTAACACTAAAACACCCCGACAAAAACGACAACACAGCGTAATCAAACCCTCTAGTACTCTAGCTCAAGTCACCTTTACCCTTGCTTTCTCATTCCCCCTCTACTCTATGTTTCCCCTCCACTCATCCCCTCTCTCTTCCCCTCCTTCACTCAACCTCCTCAATCTCCCTCATACGCCTAGCACTCTTCGTCTGCCTCTTCTTTCTACCCCCTCCCTCCCCTCCTCTACTCACTTCTTCTCCTCATTCTTCTCCCTGGGAGGCTCCCCTCCTCTGCGAATTCCCCTCCTCTCCCTCGCGTCTAACCTCTCCCCGTCTCTGCTATCCCTCTTTCCTCATTGTCTCTCCCAGTTCCCGTTTTTCGTCTCCCTCCTCGTAAAATCCCCATGCTCTCTTCCTCCATATCTTCCTCGTCGTCACTCTTTATCCTCTGCATCTAACATCAACCTGATTAAATCCCTCTCGCATACCGCATCCTGCTCCTTCCCCTCATGTTGAACCAACAACCTCCTCTCACCCTCCGCAACCTCTCCGTCCCCCCGCCCTTCACCCTCCTTTGTCACTCTCTGACCTCCTCTGGCTCCTCTTCTTCTCGGTCTGCTCACTCCCTGATACACTCCCTTCTCCCTCAGCTCCCCTTTATAGCTGTTTTTGGACCCACCTGTCTCCCCTCCCTGCGCTCGTTCTCAGTCCATCTCCATCGCATACGTCAGAGTTTCCTCCCTCTCACCCCCTCTCACCCTCTCGTGAGTGAGACATCCTCTCTCCTTACTAACCTCTCTGTCTCCGCTCCTCTTATCTCTCTCTGCGGCCGTCCCTGGGCTTACCACTATAGCACCCTTGCTTCAATTCTGAGCTCCTCTCTATTCAATTCTCCTCTCCTCGGCATGCCCCCCTCTGGTTGCCTTATCATATATCTAATATTACGTCCTGAAGGGCACCTCATGCTTTATCTAGCAGCCCTCTCCCTCCGTCTCGGACCCTCCCTTGGATGTAAAGGAAACCTACTGCCCCTCTCTCTCCTGAACCTTTCCTCGTCCGTCATCGACCCTAAGGCCATGCCGCGGTCTAAGGCTAGTACCAACAGCAACTCTGGCCCGCGTCTAATGAGGTAAGGAACCACTACCATCCCACATTGCTAATCTAGTGGTAAGATTGGGGTGGAACCTGCCTCCCTACCCTATCGCGCTACCACCTGGTTAAGGGGACCAGGGACCCTCTCCTACTCCCCTCCCATCGACCCTTCTCGATTCTCAGACCGCCTGCACGGAATATAAGAAGATCTAACCTCTAGAAAATATAGACCTCTCCCACCCTCTCACTTGTGACAGTTTCTCCCTCATCCCGAATACTAGTTACTCGTTGCCCGGTTAGCTACCTCACATGATCGATGCCTTCCAGAGTGTCTGAACGTATAAACCTTCACTAGATAGCCCCTCGAGAGAATACGTGAGGAAAAATCTCAAATAATAGAGTCGCCACTAAGCCAACTCTAGATCCCTCACTCATCCGCCTCAACCCTACTGAGACTGTCTCGACAAGCGACGTCAACAACGGTCTACTTGTTCAACGTGATATTACGTACTTGGCAACATTCTGCACTCCGACCTTACCGTCCCATAAATTTTCTTATGGACCATCTTTCCTCCCTCACGTCACTACTGTTTGTGTCACAACCGGCACTTTTGATAAACATTTAGCTTATAAATCTGATGAATGACTAAGTCGTAGACTGACCACTGGGCAGCCTCACCACCACATCGTGTTTAGCGTTCCTCTCCCAGCTAGACATCAGCGGAATCATCAAAACCGAAAAAAAAATGAGCCTGCAACCTCCCCTCTACTCACTCACCCCCTGCCCCGTAATATACGACTCCCCAATTATTCCTACCACCAGGAAACGCCCTCATAACGCACGAACTCAACCCCGTATATTGCCCCTCACCAAATCCCTCTACCCCTCCGCCAACCCCTCCCCTCAAAATCACGCACCCCAATAAAACCTCAGCCTATCAAACACTACACTCCATCCCCACCCAAGGCATCCGAACTAGACTAGCACATCAAACCCTAAACGAGCTTCGTTAGAATAACCGGTACCCCTCGACGACCGGGCACCCCTCGACCCCTTCCTCCCGCTTACCCCTATCCTGCCCCGTCATCAAAAAAAGCACGCCCTCCCCCCACCCCCATACCCCATGTATGAAAGATGGGAAAATGATGGGGACGTTAGAGAGGAGGACGGGGCTAAGAAGTGTCGATGGGGTAGAGCAAGACGGATCCCTCTTGGTGCCTTGACTTCCATGGCTCAGAACTCTGATGCTCCCCTCCCCCACGAGCAGCCCGCAAAGCTCCCCCACATGACTCGCTCGAGACCCTCTTTCAGTGCCATCCGTTCTCTCTGACTTAAAGTATTCATCTGAATGCTCAAAGCTCCAAATCTAGCCTTCAGCCCCCCCCACGTCTTTCAATTTCCGCCCTTTGCTTTTACCTCCGCTTTAAGCGTCTTCCTTATTCCAACACTTAAAATGCCCCATAACCCCTCTCCCCGCTGTCCCTTTCCTATCGTTCCGCGCAGCATAGGGAATTTTAAATAGTTACTCCGCCTCTCTCCAAGCTCGCATATTAGCTAGCTCCCTCTCGACTTCTACTATAGACTAGCCTCCCGCGCCTCCTTTTCCACTAAGCCTCGCCATCGTCCCTCCAATACAGAAACAATAGTTCCTCCTTGCCGTCCCTCATATATATTAGTGATAGGTGTAACTGAGATGTGTACTGCTAG
>JAPQNM010000022.1:4150789-4158289 GCA_029783475.1 Metacarcinus magister
TCTCTTCTCCTCTCCCTCTTCTCATTAACATACACCAGGGAACAGCAGGAGATAATTATAACATTATTATTAAAAAAGAAAATATACGTGATTATATAATGTAATATAACGTATAGTGTATGTAGAAGGAAGACAAAATGGACCCATGTGTATGTATCTTTATGTGTGTGTGTGTGTGTGTGTGTGTGTGTGTGTGTGTACCATAATTACGGGGGACCACACGTGCGGGCCTCCCTCTCTGCCGCGACTGTGTGACAACAAAGACCAAGCTGGTGGAGGTTTTTTCAGAGAGAGAGCGAGAGAGCGAGAGAGCGAGAGGGAGGGAGTGAGGGTTTGGAGGAGGGAGGGAGGGAGGGAGTATGGGTTGTAGTGGGGGAGGGGGGAAAGGGTGTTTGGTTTAGCTATATGGTGATTCAGAACTCTCTCTCTCTCTCTCTCTCTCTCTCTCTCTCTCTCTCTCTCTCTCTCGTCAGAAGTCCGGGGTTGTAATGGTTTGTACAGCACCTGCGTTACTACTCAAGATTGAAACACAGACAGACAGACAACCAGCTAAACATTCTCTCTCTCTCTCTCTCTCTCTCTCTCTCTCTCTCTCTCTCTCTCTCTCTCTCTCTCGTTGTGGTGGTAGAGGCGGCGGACAGCACAGGAGAGGAGAGAAAATAATGGTGTTAGCGGCAGCTGCATCAGGCGGTCGGTATCAAGAGTCGCCGCCTGACCTTGAGCCCTCGCTGTCCACTGCCGGTCACATTAGAGCCCTGATGGGTGACCCCGTACTTCGAGCCTCCCTCACCCGCCTCCCTGCGTCACCCGTCATGCCCATGAGCCTCGCGGGTGCCTCTAGGAGTGATGAAGCGCCTAGGGTGTGAGGAAAGCCTTGTGTCTGTGGTTCTGCGGGAGTATCAGCCAAATACAGTAACAACTGGACCAAGTTCCATCCCCACCTCCGTCAACGCGCCCTCCCGACTCGCTTTTGCCGACGCCACTGCCATGCATTTCCATGAAGCATACGTGTTCCATCCACTGCCGCTCCCTCCGTCGATGGTTATTGGTCTGAGGGTGTCAGTTCGGCAGCTCTTGTTACGTGACATGTCGGGGCTAGGCTGTGGGATGTAGAAGTGGAGGAGGAAAAGGTTTGTAAATGCGCGTGGTGGCAGCTCGCACATAACACAGCTGTGCGGGGAGTGCAGACCCAGAGACGAAACGGTGAGGTGCCAGCGCGTCAGATCCTGCTTCGTTTTCCTCGTTTTTTCGTCCCTCAAACTGCACTTCGCGAGGCAAACTCCGATTCATGTCGTGCGGCGTGACGGCACACACTCCCTGCCGCTGCTGATGTGGCGTGAGGGCCTTGGATGGATGTGTGGGCGTGGAAATTGGAAAAAAATGTGGGTGAGCGCGAGGGCGGTCAGCAGGGCGGCTCCATCTAACCCTAACACCCAACCTTACGCTGCCTCTCCAGCCAAATTTCTGCCAAAAGGTAGCGGAGCGGGGGTGCCGGGATGGAGGGGGAGACAGGATAGCAGAGCTCCGCCACCGAGCACGAGAAACACCGCCTCGGGATGTCCTCGCGGGGTGGCACGGCGGTAGTGAACACCCAGGGGAGGGGGACGTGGCGAAAGTCAGGAGCAGCTCCCCGCGGGCAGCCCGAGCGACGCTGACGTTCATGACAACACTGGCGACGGTGCGTGACGTGGTGCGACACCCTGACGGAGGGGAGGAGTGGCCGCAGCTCCACCTGGAAGACGGCAGCTTTCGTGTCAACAGCGGGAGGAGGATGAAGTGTGGGATGAGCTGGGGTGTGTTTAGGGTGGGAGGGTAGGGGGAGCGTGGGTGCTCGGTGGTGGTCGGGCGGAGGAGGGAAAGAGAGGAAGAGGAGTGGAGGGGCGGAATAGGGTGCTGATGGCAATGTGCCTCTTCCATTATTGATCTGATGCTGGCCCCTCCCTCCCCTGCCGGCACCCTGGGGGGAGGGGGAGGCGGCGACGTGTGCATGTCAGTTGGCAACACACAAAGCATGAGTGTGCATGGCTACTTGACTGTCAGAAAATCGAAGTGTGGCGGAGAGGGCAGGGCCGGCTCGGAGGAGGAGGGGGAGGGAGGCAGGGCGGGGACACGGCTAGAGGAGGAGAAGGGGGGGGACAATGAGCCCGCGTCACCTTCCCTCAGTTACATATCGCGAACAGCTAAGGCGCCACGGACTGAGTAGAGGCAACCCGCACGTCCCTGCTCACCCACCACCCCCTCCACCCTCCACCACGCCCCCTCCCAACCCTCCCCAACGCCACCACCACCCACGGGGAGGACTGGGCACGAGCAGGAGGGCAAGGAAGGGTAGGAGAAGGAGGGAGGGACATTCTCTGACGTATTTAGCTAAACACTTGGATGGTAGTGTGCCTTACCGATAGGGTAAACATCATCACCACTACCACCACCTCCTCTTACAGCTCTCCCTTGACCACCACCTTCTCTCCCTCACCCTCCTCCTCCTGGTCGGTGAAGGAAGGCAGGGAGGTGGGGCCAAGCGCTAGGTGACCGCCCAAATTACTGATGACAAGGTATGCGTTTCTGGGCGACGCCGGTAATACAGCGTCTGGCAACCTAGCCGAGCCTCCCCTCCTCACCCCGACTGTCGGAAGGCTGCGAGTCGCCCTCTATCGCCTGGTATCACGAGCCGCCGAGAGAGAGAGAGAGAGAGAGAGAGAGAGAGAGAGAGAGAGAGCGAGAGCGAAAGAGAGAGAGAGAAGACTACAGGGCAACGGCAGACCACCATCACCTCCTTCTCTTCCTCTCTATAGCAGTATTCCAAAACAGAGCCGCTGGAGGTGAGGACATCCCTGGCCTTACTGTGAAAAGTGGCGGCCTGGCTCCCTCTGACTCGGTGATCGCCATCTGTTGAGGCGGCGGAGAGAGAGAGAGAGAGAGAGAGAGAGAGAGAGAGAGAGAGAGAGAGAGAGAGAGGGCAGGGCAGCAGGCAATCCACCTACCTCTCTTCGTCTGCCCACTCAAGGACGCGGGCCACTGCCTCTCTCTCTCTTTCTCTCTCTCTCTCCCTCTCTCTCTCTCTCTCTCTCTCTCTCTCTCTCTCTCTCTCTCTCTCTCTCTCTCTCTCTCTCTCTCTCTCTCTGAACATCATCCTCGGCGTAGTTACAATCTGATCACTGCAAGACGACAACAGTTACGACACTTATTACCACCACGTCACTTACTCGCTAACAAAACACGCTGCGGGGACGGAGGTATAGGAAGGAGGAGGCTGCCAGCACGTGGTGGTTGCCCTGTCTAGGCCTCCAGGGGAATAGATGGAATGCCTGAACAATGTTATAAGAACCTTACTCTACTGTACCATACTAAGACTATAAATTGTTGACCCGGCCAGTCGTGTAATAGACTTAACTTTTGGTAGTAGTTAGTTATAGTAGGAGGAGAATGAGGAGTAATAGGTGGTGGATGAGAGGTATTAGTGAGGTGTGGACAGGTGTTTCATATATCTCGTTGAACACCTGAGAATAGTGAGAAGGTACTCTATTACCTGAACATCTGTCGTGATTTATGAAAGTGTCGAAATGTACTTAAAGAGAATATACCCTGTAGTAGTAGTAGTAGTAGTAGTAGTAGTAGTAGTAGTAGTAGTAGTAGTAGTGAGGAGGTCGTCATTTAAGTACTCTTGTAGCATCACTGTAGGGGGAGGGGTGTAGGGGGAAGAACAGCCACCCTGTATGAAAGGGTTGGTATATGGTGTGTAGCTCTTTGTAAACGCCTCCTACACTCTCTCTCTCTCTCTCTCTCTCTCTCTCTCTCTCTCTCTCTCTCTCTCTCTCTCTCTCTCTCTCTCTCTCTCTCTCTGAAGTGGCACAGTCAGCACTGCGTGGCAAATAATCACTACTGATGACTTCTCTAAGCTCTCTCTCTCTCTCTCTCTCTCTCTCTCTCTCTCTCTCTCTCTCTCTCTCTCTCTCTCTCTCTCTCTCTCTCTCTCTTCTATCTCTCTCTCTCTCTCTCTCTCATATATACGTTTCCTCTGTGGTTAAGAAAATTCAAACAACAGTTTTCATCAAAAAACATTACTAACACCTGCTTTTTTTTCCTTCTCTCTCTCTCTCTCTCTCTCTCTCTCTCTCTCTCTCTCTCTCTCTCTCTCTCTCTCTCTCTCTCTCTCTCTCTCTCTCTCTCTCATTCTATCTCTCTCTCTCTCTCCTTAGCTGGTGGTGGTGCTGTTGCTGCTGATGATGATGATGATGGTGTTGACGTTAGAAGATGGAGAAGGACAGAACAACACCAGGTATCCACGTAACAGGTAAAGTGAGAGAGAGAGAGAGAGAGAGAGAGAGAGAGAGAGAGAGAGAGAGAGAGAGAGAGAGAGAGAGAGAGAGAGAGAGAGAGAGAGTGAGAGTCTTGATGTTTATTATTTCCAGTTTAGAGTTAATGGCAGTTTAATTGGATTGGTTTAGCGCTAACGAAGTAATGGTAGTGATGGAAGATTGGCTGATGGGCTGACGGGCTGACGGGCTGACGGGCTGGAGATGTTGAGGTTGAGACTGCTGGTGGAATGGCTACAGACTCTCACTGTATCCTGGGTTCGATTCCCAAGTAGCTGGCAAGACACGTAGCCAAGTCCATCCGTTCTTTCTTTTTTTCTTTCTTGATGAGGAGGAGGAGGTAAAGTTATGAGTCTATGGTAAACAGCGCGTTGCATCTGTGTTCATCTCCGTCTCTTTGTTCTTTGAGTATTTGATGAAGAGAGAGAGAGAGAGAGAGAGAGAGAGAGAGAGAGAGAGAGAGAGAGAGAGAGAGCATAACCCCACTCATGTCACGGTCTAGGAGTTAGAGATGAACACTTCCTAACATCACCATCACCACCACCGTCACCACCATCACCACCATCACCACCTCCTGTAGCAGCTTCCTCCTCCACCTGTGTTTTTACCTTGGGGCAGATTGGTCAGAATTTCATTAGGTGCCCAGGTGAGGTGACGGCGTGCTTCAAGGGGGGAGAGGAGGAGGGAAGTGCCAGGTAACGAGTCATTAAATAAGGGTTACAGGCGGCGGTGACTGAGGGGAAGAGATGAGGGGAGGAGGAGGTGAGGCAGAGAAACATTTTTTTAAGTGAAGCGAGAAGACGTAGCGGTAAATGAGCGAGAGAGTGAGTGACTAAGAGAGAGAGAGAGAGAGAGAGAGAGAGAGAGAGAGAGAGAGAGAGAGAGAGAGAGAGAGAGAGAGGAGAGAGAGAAAGAGCAAAGAGACGAAGATATGAACGAGATGAAATTAGGTATAGCCTCCCCTCTTTTTTTTCTTTATCCCTCTTTTTTTTTCTCTCTTTTTAATGACATAGCTAGAGAGAGACAGAGATAACATAAGAGAAAAAAACTCAAAAATGTTAGCAATGTGTTGAATCACAAAGGGTATGAAGTTATTTTTAGTTATAGAAGCGACTTAATAACTTTGTCTCTAGAAAGTGTGTTAAGTCCTAGGAGAGAGAGAGAGAGAGAGAGAGAGAGAGAGTGAAAAAAAGAAAGTTAGTAATTTGTTTAAATGTTTTACTATATAGTGACGAAGGTAAAGGGATGAAAACCAAGAATTTCCTTTTAGAGTTAAGGGTCACGTAGTAGATGAAGACGTTTCTTTAAAATGACGTAATGGAGTGTTTAAGGAAAGGTTGCATGATAACAGCTGGTAACCTTTGAAAAATCCCTTAAAATATACATACGTGGTTGTGAAGAAAATCCTTTTAAAAATAACTGTGAGGATGAACATGTTTCGGAACAGTTACGAATAAAAAAAAAAATTAGTATCCCCTAAAAAAAGATAATGATGTTAGAAAAGTTTGAGTTTCTTTATAAAAATTGTGTCCATAAGAAATGAAAACTTAGAAAAAATGTCAGGTGTGATTTAGCCTAAGATTAATTAAGTGAATAGTTTGTATATTAAACGATCGACTTCTTTTTGTATTTCCTTAAGTAAATAAAGACAAGTCGGAAAGGGAAAAAAAAAGTGAGGTGAAGGGAAGAGCATGAACAAAAAATAAATAAATGAATACATGAAAAAAGGAGACGAGTGAAAAATGAAAAAAATGAACATACTCGATTGACTGATAAATGAAGAAATAGCACAGAATATGATCAAAGGGAAAGAGTGAAAGAGGAAAAAGTTGAACATGGACAAATTGATGAACAAGTAGAACAGGGAAGAGAAAGGCAAGTAGTTTAGAGAGCGTAGAACAAGATTTTCAGAAAGACAGGAAGGAAAAAAAGAAGAAATCCAAGAAACGGTTTTAATTAAGAAGGAAAGATGTGAAGAAGAGAGAGAGAGAGAGAGAGAGAGAGAGAGAGAGAGAGAGAGAGAGAGAGAGAGAGAGAGAGAGAGAGAGAGAGAGAGAGAGAGAGAGAGAAGGAAGAACAGAGAGAGAAAGGAGCAAATAAAGACAAACTGTTTTAAAGAGGAGGATGAGAAGGAGAAGAAGGATAACTGGCAGGAAGGAAGGACCCAGAGTGGAGGTATAGTGGAGGAGGTTAGCAAGGGAAGTGGGTGGAAGGAGTGGGTGGAGGGTGGAAGGAGTGGGTGGGTGGGTGGGTGGGTGTTGTGTTGTGTTCTTTGTGTGTTCATCCGTCCGGCGTGGCGTGGCGTTGGCTGAGGGCGAAGGTGGAGGGCGGGTGGGTGGGTGGGGTTGGAGGGGGTAGTGGGTGGGTGGGGTTGGGGGGATGGAGGGGGTGTGGGGTGAGGGCGCACACCTTGGCTGGTCGAGGACGTGGGGTGACTCGCTGTAACTGTTTGGGTCAAAACACTGTGTGGCGTGACCCGGGTGAACCAGACGCCCTGGAGGAGGAGGAGGAGGAGGAGGAAGGAGGAGGAGGAGGAGGAGGAAGTAGAGAGGAGGAGGGGAATCAAAAGAAGACAGTAACATAGAGGAAGACAGAAGACGACAACAAGGAAGAGGAAGAGAAGGGGGGTGATTGGAGAGAGTAACAAGGAAGAGGAGGAGGAGGAGAAGGGAAAAGAAAGTTTGTTGTATCCAGCAAATCTTTCTTTCCTTCTGCAATGATATAATGATGAGGTAGAAAGGTTACTGGAAAGGGTGGAGGAGGAGGAGGAGGAGGAGGAGAGAGAAACGAGTTGAAGGAGGACGAGGTGGAGCAGAAGAAAGGGAAGGAGTGAGAGGAGGAGGAGGAGGAGGAGGAGGTGGTGGGTAGGATGGGGACAAGGAAACGAGGAGAGAAGGAGAACAGAGAATAAGTGTGTGTGTGTGTGTGTGTGTGTGTGTGTGTGTGTGTGTGTGTGTGTGTGTGTGTGCGTCCACAGGTGTCTGCGTCGCCCCTCAGCGGACAGAATTTTGGGCACGTGTAGGGTGCGTGGGTGGCTGACCTCTACCCACCCTCCACCCACCCACCCACCCACCTACCCTCCACCCTCACCTCTCCACTCACCCTTCTGTCCTCCAATGCCCAACCTCACCCGTCCTCCTCCCCCAACCCCATACCCCTTTACCCCGCTCCAACCCCCCCCCAGCCG
>JAPQNM010000022.1:4160789-4175789 GCA_029783475.1 Metacarcinus magister
TAATATTTATTTTTATCATTAATATTTATTTTTATCATTAATATTTATTTTTATCATTAATATTTATTTTTATCATTAATATTTATTTTTATCATTAATATTTATTTTTATCATTATTATTTATTTTTATCATTATTATTTCTTTTTATCATTAATATTTATTTTTATCATTAATATTTATTTTTATCATTAATATTTATTTTATCATTAATATTTATTTTTATCATTAATATTTATTTTTATCATTAATATTTATTTTTATCATTATTATTTATTTTTATCATTATTATTTCTTTTTATCATTAATATTTATTTTTATCATTATATTTATTTTTATCATTAATATTTATTTTATCATTAATATTTCATTTTTATCATTATTATTTATTTTTATCATTAATATTTATTTTTATCATTAATATTTCTTTTTATCATTAATATTTATTTTTATCATTAATATTTATTTTTATCATTAATATTATTTTATCATTATTATTTATTTTTATCATTAATATTTATTTTTATCATTAATATTATTTTTATCATTATATTATTTTTATCATTAATATTTATTTTTATCATTATTATTTATTTTTATCATTATTATTTTATCTTTTTTATCATTAATATTTCTTTTTATCATTAATATTTATTTTTATCATTAATATTTATTTTTATCATTAATATTTATTTTTATCATTAATATTTATTTTTATCATTAATATTTATTTTTATCATTAATATTTATTTTTATCATTATATTTATTTTTATCATTAATATTTATTTTTATCATTAATATTTATTTTTATCATTAATATTTATTTTTATCATTATATTTATTTTTATCATTATTATTTCTTTTATCATTAATATTTATTTTTATCATTAATATTTATTTTTATCATTAATATTTATTTTTATCATTAATATTTATTTTATCATTATATTTATTTTTATCATTATTATTTATTTTATCATTAATATTTATTTTTATCATTAATATTATTTTTATCATTAATATTTATTTTTATCATTAATATTTATTTTTATCATTAATATTTATTTTATCATTATTATTTATTTTTATCATTAATATTTATTTTTATCATTAATATTTATTTTTATCATTAATATTTATTTTTATCATTAATATTTATTTTTATCATTATTATTTATTTTATCATTAATATTTATTTTTATCATTAATATTTATTTTTATCATTAATATTTATTTTATCATTAATATTTATTTTTATCATTAATATTTATTTTTATCATTATTATTTATTTTTATCATTAATATTTATTTTTATCATTATTATTTATTTTTATCATTAATATTTATTTTTATCATTAATATATATTTTTATCATTAATATTTATTTTTATCATTATATTTATTTTTATCATTATATTTATTTTTATCATTAATATTATTTTTATCATTAATATTTATTTTTATCATTATATTTACTTTTTATCATTAATATTTATTTTTATCATTAATATTTATTTTTATCATTAATATTTATTTTTATCATTATATTTATTTTTATCATTATATTTATTTTTATCATTAATATTTATTTTTATCATTATTATTTATTTTTATCATTAATATTTATTTTTATCATTAATATTTATTTTTATCATTAATATTTATTTTTATCATTAATATTTATTTTTATCATTAATATTTATTTTTATCATTAATATTTATTTTTATCATTAATATTATTTTTATCATTAATATTTATTTTTATCATTATTATTTATTTTTATCATTAATATTTATTTTTATCATTAATATTTATTTTTATCATTAATATTTATTTTTATCATTAATATTTATTTTTATCATTAATATTTATTTTTATCATTAATATTTATTTTTATCATTAATATATATTTTTATCATTAATATATATTTGTATCATTAATATTTATTTTTATCATTAATATTTATTTTTATCATTAATATATATTTTTATCATTAATATATATTTTTATCATTAATATTTATTTTTATCATTAATATATATTTTTATCATTAATATTTATTTTTATCATTAATATTTATTTTTATCATTAATATTTATTTTTATCATTAATATTATTTTTATCATTATATTTATTTTTATCATTAATATTATTTTTATCATTAATATATATTTTTATCATTAATATTTATTTTTATCATTAATATTTATTTTTATCATTAATATTTATTTTTATCATTAATATTTATTTTTATCATTAATATTTATTTTTATCATTAATATTTATTTTTATCATTAATATTTATTTTTATCATTATATTTATTTTTATCATTAATATTTATTTTTATCATTAATATTTATTTTTATCATTAATATTTATTTTTATCATTATTATTTATTTTTATCATTAATATATATTTTTATCATTAATATTTATTTTTATCATTAATATTTATTTTTTATCATTAATTATTTATTTTTATCATTAATATTATTTTTATCATTAATATATATTTTTATCATTAATATTTATTTTTATCATTAATATATATTTTTATCATTAATATATATTTTTATCATTAATATATATTTTTATCATTAATATATATTTTTATCATTAATATATATTTTTATCATTAATATTTATTTTTATCATTAATATTTATTTTTATCATTAATATGTATTTTTATCATTAATATTTATTTTTATCATTAATATATATTTTTATCATTAATATTTATTTTTATCATTATTATTTATTTTTATCATTAATATTTATTTTTATCATTAATATTTATTTTTATCATTAATATTTATTTTTATCATTAATATTTATTTTTATCATTAATATTTATTTTTATCATTAATATTTATTTTTATCATTAATATATATTTTTTATCATTAATATTTATTTTTATCATTAATATTTATTTTAATCATTAATATTTATTTTTATCATTAATATTTATTTTTATCATTAATATTTATTTTTTATCATTATTATTATTATTATTATTTTTTTTTTTTTATCATTATTATTTATTTTTATCATTAATATTTATTTTTATCATTAATATTTATTTTTATCATTATTATTTATTTTTATCATCATTATTTATTTTTATCATCATTATTATTTTTATCATCATTATTTATTTTTATCATCAATATTTATTTTTATCATCATATTTATTTTTATCATTAATATTTATTTTTATCATCAATATTTATTTTTATCATTAATATTTATTTTTTATCATTAATATTTATTTTTATCATTAATATTTATTTTTATCATTAATATTTATTTTTATCATTAATATTTATTTTTATCATTAATATTTATTTTTATCATTAATATTTATTTTTATCATTAATATTTATTTTTATCATTAATATTTATTTTTATCATTAATATTTATTTTTATCATTAATATTTATTTTTATCATTAATATGTATTTTATCATTAATATATATTTTTATCATTAATATATATTTTTATCATTAATATATATTTTTATCATTAATATTTATTTTTATCATTAATATTTATTTTTATCATTAATATTTATTTTTATCATTAATATTTATTTTTATCATTATTATTTATTTTTATCATTAATATATATTTTTATCATTAATATATATTTTTATCATTAATATTTATTTTTATCATTAATATATATTTTTATCATTAATATATATTTTTATCATTAATATATATTTTTATCATTAATATATATTTTTATCATTAATATATATTTTTATCATTAATATTTATTTTTATCATTAATATTTATTTTTATCATTAATATGTATTTTTATCATTAATATTTATTTTTATCATTAATATTATTTTTATCATTAATATATATTTTTATCATTAATATTTATTTTTATCATTAATATTTATTTTTATCATTAATATTTATTTTTATCATTAATATTTATTTTTATCATTAATATTTATTTTTTATCATTATTATTTATTTTTATCATTAATATTTATTTTTATCATTAATATTTATTTTTATCATTAATATTTATTTTTATCATTAATATTTTTTTTATCATTAATATTTATTTTTATCATTATTATTTATTTTTATCATTAATATTTATTTTTATCATTAATATTTATTTTTATCATTAATATTTATTTTTATCATTAATATTTATTTTTATCATTAATATTTATTTTTTTATCATTATTATTTATTTTTATCATTAATATTTATTTTTATCATTAATATTTATTTTTATCATTAATATTTATTTTTATCATTAATATTTATTTTTATCATTAATATTTATTTTTTATCATTATTATTTATTTTTATCATTAATATTTATTTTTATCATTAATATTTATTTTTATCATTAATATTTATTTGTATCATTAATATTTATTTTTATCATTAATATTTATTTTTTATCATTATTATTTATTTTTATCATTAATATTTATTTTTATCATTAATATTTATTTTTATCATTAATATTATTTTTATCATTAATATTTATTTTTATCATTAATATTTATTTGTATCATTAATATTTATTTTTATCATTAATATATATTTTTATCATTAATATTTATTTTTATCATTAATATATATTTTTATCATTAATATATATTTTTATCATTAATATATATTTTTATTATTAATATATATTTTTATCATTAATATATATTTTTATCATTAATATTTATTTTTATCATTAATATTTATTTTTATCATTAATATGTATTTTTATCATTAATATGTATTTTTATCATTAATATATATTTTTATCTTTAATATATATTTTTATCATTGATATATATTTTTATCATTAATATTTATTTTTATCATTAATATTTATTTTTATCATTAATATTTATTTTTATCATTAATATTTATTTTTTATCATTATTATTTATTTTTATCATTAATATATATTTTTATCATTAATATATATTTTTATCATTAATATTTATTTTTATCATTAATATATATTTTTATCATTAATATATATTTTTATCATTAATATATATTTTTATCATTAATATATATTTTTATCATTAATATATATTTTTATCATTAATATTTATTTTTATCATTAATATTTATTTTTATCATTAATATGTATTTTTATCATTAATATTTATTTTTATCATTAATATATATTTTTATCATTAATATATATTTTTATCATTAATATTATTTTTATCATTAATATTTATTTTTATCATTAATATTTATTTTTATCATTAATATTTATTTTTATCATTAATATTTATTTTTATCATTATATTTATTTTTATCATTAATATTTATTTTTATCATTAATATTTATTTTTATCATTAATATTTATTTTTATCATTAATATATATTTTTATCATTAATATTATTTTTATCATTAATATATATTTTTATCATTAATATATATTTTTATCATTAATATTTATTTTTATCATTATTATTTATTTTTATCATTAATATTTATTTTTATCATTAATATTATTTTTATCATTAATATTTATTTTTTATCATTAATATATATTTTTATCATTAATATATATTTTTATCATTAATATATATTTTTATCATTAATATTTATTTTTATCATTAATATTTATTTTTATCATTAATATGTATTTTTATCATTAATATTTATTTTTATCATTAATATATATTTTTATCATTAATATTTATTTTTATCATTAATCATTATTTTTATCATTAATATTTATTTTTATCATTAATATTTATTTTTATCATTAATATTTATTTTTATCATTAATATTTATTTTTATCATTATTATTTATTTTATCATTAATATTTATTTTTATCATTAATATTATTTTTATCATTAATATTTATTTTTATCATTAATATTTATTTTTATCATTAATATTTATTTTTATCATTAATATTTATTTTTATCATTAATATTTATTTTTATCATTAATATTTATTTTTATCATTAATATTTATTTTTATCATTAATATTTATTTTTATCATTAATATTTATTTTTATCATTAATATTATTTTTATCATTAATATTTATTTTTATCATTAATATTTATTTTTATCATTAATATTTATTTTTATCATTAATATTTATTTTTATCATTAATATTTATTTTTATCATTAATATTTATTTTTTATCATTATTATTTATTTTTATCATTAATATTTATTTTTATCATTAATATTTATTTTTATCATTAATATTTATTTTTATCATTAATATTATTTTTTATCATTAATATTTATTTTTATCATTAATATTTATTTTTATCATTAATATTTATTTTTATCATTAATATTTATTTTTATCATTAATATTTATTTTTATCATTAATATTTATTTTTATCATTAATATTTATTTTTATCATTAATATTTATTTTTATCATTAATATTTATTTTTATCATTATTATTTATTTTTATCATTATTATTTATTTATATCATTATTATTTATTTTTATCATTAATATTTATTTTTATCATTAATAAGAAAAATTTGAATAAAATCATAATTTTTTTTTAAATCTATAAATCGAACACTTAGAAAAGACCTCGGCAGTGTAAGGGTTAATACTGGCAATAAGTTATGTTTAACCTGCCATTACCACCGAAACGAAGGATGCGAGGGGATTTCATTGAAATGTTCAAGATAATCAAAGGATTCGATAATATCAATACAGAAGATTACATTACTTTTGATTGATCAAATATAACAAGAAGACATCATTCTTTTAAGATTACTGGTAAAAGATTCACATCAAACAAAGCCAAGCACTTCTTTTTCCATCGGATCGTTAACGTTTGGAACTCCCTGCCCGCCAATGTCGTCGACAGTAAAACAATTACTACGTTCAAAAATAGACTTGACAAATATTTAGAAGCCAATCCACAACTAAAATACTATCCGTTAACGTAGCAAACTTTGAGTAAGTTCATCCTGATGTACCTAACTTACGAAATGTCGATTCAAAAGACGTCGCTAGTGGCCTGACATCGCTTGCCAGGAATAGTGGTAGCAGTAGTGGTAGTGACAGTCTGGTCTTGGTTGGCCTTCCTTTCCCTGCTAGCCATGGCTGGGTTTGATATTACAGTAATGATGAAAATAAGTCCAGATTCGTGTTCATTTTGACCCAAAACATTATTGTAGAAATTTTCATCACATTCTGAGGTGTGGAAAATTTTCACCAAATTTCCCAGGTGACACCCTTAGATTTTTTTCAAGAATTTACGTTTTTTTGAAATAACTCGAGAAATATGAGGTTTACGGGAAAAAAGTATATAATAGTAAAGATAGAGCATGAGACGCCCGTTCTTTTGAGCTATACAGAAATAAAATTGGACTATTGGTTATTGAGAAAATTATACATTTGTGTTTTTCACAAAACTTACACAAAACATTATTTTTTTCTTAAACGGTTCAATATATTTTAAATCTGATATGATATTTAGATAGAGCTCATCAAGCTTAATAAATTTGTATATAAACATTTAAACTGTAGGAGTAATAGTTTCATAGTAAAATGACAAAGAAGATTTCGACCTCAATTCTGGTGGCAAATTTCGGCCCAAAACTGAACAATGCATTTCCGTGACAGTAATGATAAAACTGAGTCCAGATTCCTGATCAACACACCAACCAACAAAACACAATAAAAACACACTTAGAATAACCTTCACGAGTTTTCAAAATAATAATAAGTTTCAAAATATTAATAAGTTTTCAAAATTTCCACCTATGCTAAGAGAAGCCTTCACCCTTACTATCCTGTATCCTTCACTCTAGACTAGATAGTGTACTCACAAACAGCCTCGTAAGGGCCAGCAGGCCTGTTGCTGTTTGTTCTTCCTATGTGTTCCTATGTGTTCCACCTCCTCTGCGCCAGTGAGAGAGGGTGGTGGCGACACGGCGGCGATAGCAACACACACACACACACACACACACACACACACACACACACCACACACACACACCACACACACACACACACATACACGGGATGGAATAAGGTAAGGTAAGGGCGTGGCAGGAGGACATTTGAGGGTGTGGACGTGGAGTGGATTGAAGGCTGTGGTGGAGAAGGAGGAGGTGGAGGTGGTAGTAGAAGAGGAAGAGGAAGTGGAGGTTGTGGTGGAGGTTGTGTGGTGGTGGGGGTGGTTGGGGTCGGTACGAGGTGGTAAAGGCTGGAAGGAGGAGGTGAAGAGGTGAAGAGGAGTGAAGGAGAGAAGGAAGAAAAGGGAGAAATGAAAGAAATAGGGGATTGGGGGGAAGGAGGGAGAAGTTGGGGAACCGCTAGTGCCCGGGGGTGTTTTTGTGTTGTTGTGAAGCAGGTGTCGCTCTCCTCCTCCTCCTCCTCCTCCTCCTCCTCCTCCTCCTCCTCCTCCTCCTCATTCTCTTGCATTCTTCACTTTGCTCCGCTTCTAGAAACGTTTTTATTATTCATTTCAAGCAATTATTCTTGTCGCCTCGAGCCTGGAGGGAAGACACACACACACACACACACACACACACACACACACACACACACACACACACACACACACACACACACACACACACACACACACACACCTGTAGAGAGGACACCAGCGTTTCTTCAACCTAATGACATGCCTGAGTGCCCTTCATCCATGCATCCACTCTCTCTCTCTCTCTCTCTCTCTCTCTCTCTCTCTCTCTCTCTCTCTCTCTCTCTCTCTCTCTCTCTCTCTCTCTCTCTCTCTCTCCGGTGAACGAACCACCGGACACAGATGTTGTCACTGCGGAAATGAGGAGACGGAAGGAGAATTGTTGCGTTCCATCACCAGACACTAAATGAGAAGAGAAGGAAGAGGAAGGAAGACAGGTATTAAAGAATTAAAGGAAGGAAAGGGAAGAGGAAGGAAGAAGGGTGAAAAGATGAAAAACGGTAGAAGGAAGGAGAAGGGAGGAATGAAGAAGGAGAGGAAGGAAGAAGGGAGGGAAGTGGAAGATAAGGGGAATGAAAGAGGAAGGAAGGAATGAAGGAAGGGAGAAGAGGAAGGAAGAAGGGAGGGAAGAGGAAGATAAAGGGAAAGGAAGAGGCTAAATGAGAGGAGAAGGAAGAGGAAGGAAGAAAGGTATTACAGAATTAAGGAAGGAAGGAATGAAGGGAGGGAAAGAGGAAGGAAGAAGGGAAATTGAATAAAACAGGAAGAGGTGGGAGAAGAAAGAGAAAGGAAGGAAGTATGAAGGAAGTGATTTGTATTTTTTTTCTTTTTTTATTTGTTTGTTCGTTTTGTCATATATTTCTCTTTTTATTTATTTATTTTTTTTTAGCAAATTTACTTTTTTTTTCATAATTTTCCTCTCTCTCTCTCTCTCTCTCTCTCTCTCTCTCTCTCTCTCTCTCTCTCTCTCTCTCTCTCTCTCTCTCTCTCTCTCTCTCTCATCTGTTTGCTCACTGTCATTCTTTTTTTTTAGTGGCTTATTTTTGTTTGTCTTGGGGTGTGTGTGTGTGTGTGTGTGTGTGTGTGTGTGTGTGTGTGTGTGTGTGTGTGTGTGTGTGTGTGTGTGTTTCATTCGTCTGTTTGTTTGTTTATGGAGAAGCGTAACTGTCTATCTTTCTCTTTTGTTCGCACGCGTGTGTGTGTGTGTGTGTGTGTGTGTGTGTGTGTGTGTGTGTGTGTGTGTGTGTGTGTGTGTGTGTGTGTGTGCAGGTCACGTCTCCTCGCCTCAGCACAGCAGCAGCTTCCATCTTGAGGCTGCTGCAGAAAATCTCTGTGATGCTTATCTCTTGATTACCCGCATCTGGGAAAGCAAGACTCACTCTCTCTCTCTCTCTCTCTCTCTCTCTCTCTCTCTCTCTCTCTCTCTCTCTCTCTCTCTCTCTCTCTCTCTCTCTCTCTCTAACACGTGGGTTTGTTTACATTTCCCAAAACATGTCTGTACACGTTTAGCTGACTAGACTTTGCTGTTCCTCTCTCTCTCTCTCTCTCTCTCTCTCTCTCTCTCTCTCTCTCTCTCTCTCTCTCTCTCTCTCTCTCTCTCTCTCTCTCTCTCTCTCTCTCTCTCTCTCACTACCTAGCTTGTGGGGAACGTATTTATAAGTATACAGCAATTATTTTTACACGTGAAAATAAACTCGTATATTATTAATTCATAAATATATTTTCTAAGAGGAAGGAAGATATGTGCTATTATAAAATAAATATATATGATTATGTGGTGTATTAGCATGCAATAGAATTATTATTATTACTATTATTATTACTATTTTTATTATTATTATTATTATTATTATTGTTATTATTATCATTATTATTATTTTTGTTATGCGAGAAGTTCTTATTTTTGTATTATAAGAGAAACTGTATATAAAGTGTGTGTGTGTGTGTGTGTGTGTGAGTACATGCATACAGTCACTTGAGGGCATGAAAGTTTACAGTCTGTGTGTCCTTCATAACTTAGTGAAGGGTACGCCTGAGGACTCCCTTCCTTCCCTTCATTTAAATCATTCCTTCCTTCCTTTTTTACTGCATTTTGTTCCTTCCTTCCTTCCTTCCTTCCTTCCTTCCTTCCTTGCTTAATTCTTTCCTTCCTTCCTTCCTTCCTTCTTTTAATATCTTCCTTTCATCCTTATTTTCTTTCCTTTCATTTCCTTATCCATTAGTACAGTCAGTAATAACAAATCTGTGTGTGTGTGTGTGTGTGTGTGTGTGTGTGTGTGTGTGTGTTGGGAGAGGCCATGCAGGTAGGTAGGGGCAGGTAGGGTCAGGAAGGAGGCAGGAGGTGCAGTCAGGTATAAGGGAGGTAGGTAGGTATAGGTAGGTAGGTTACTTATGTTGTTTCGGGGCAGGAGATGCGTCCGGGAACCTGCAAGGTGGGTTTTTAGGTCCAGCGGCATTCTCCGACGTCTGAAGGACCTTGGTGGTGGTGGTGGTGGTGGTGGTGTTGTTTGTTCTTTCTATCTTGTTGAGGTTGTGATGGTATACTTGAGCCATTTACGTATTTCTCTCTCTCTCTCTCTCTCTCTCTCTCTCTCTCTCTCTCTCTCTCTCTCTCTCTCTCTCTCTCTCTCTCTCTCTCTCTCTCTCTCTCTCTCTCTCTCTCTCGCATGTATATAGTGGTGTGGTGTGGTGGTGATGATGGTGATGTATGAAAGGAAGATGAAAGTAAAAAATCAAACCTCCACCTCCACCACCACCACCACCATCACCATCACCATCACCATCACCATCACCACTCTCCACCACCACCACCATCACCTCCACTGCTACTGCTACAGAACTTCCGCTTCCAGGAGGAGGTCGAGGGAAGAGATTAGATGGAGAAGAGGAGGAGGAGGAGGAGGAAGAGGAAGAAGAAGAGGAGGAGGAGGAAGGATGGAAGAAGGTTGTGCCGTCTCGCCTCACCTGGTTCTCCTCCCACCCAACAAAGACTCCTCCTCCTCCTCCTCCTCCTCCTCCTCCTCCTCCTCCTCCTCCTCCTCCTCCTCCTCCTCCTCCTCCTTGGACAGTTTTAGCAGGGAGGGACTTTGAACTCTCCGCGGCACAGTCCATAAAGACGACCGACCACACCATCTCCTCCTCCACCTCTTTCTCCTCCTCCACCTCGCTCACTACTTCTACTTCTATTACCACTACTACATCCACTACCATTACTTCTACTACTACTCCTGCTTCTATACTACTACTACTACTACTACTACTATATACTACTACTTCTACTACTACTACTACTACTACTACTACTACTACTACTACTACTACTACTGCTACTACTACTGCTACTACTACCTGCTACTCGTGGAGGGTTCTAACGCAGACTAACACACAAGATGACATTAATTTGTTTGTCTGTAATTGTTGGGTTCGAAGAGCTTCACAACGCGGCGCCTGGCTGACGAGGAGGAGGAAGAGGAGGAGGGGGAGGAGGAGGAGGAGGAAGGGTGGGAGGAGGAGAAGGGCCAGGAGGAGGAGTAGGAGGAGGACAGGACGGTGATGAATATGGTGATGGAAGGTCTTTGATGGGCGTGAGTGGGCGTGTGAAGGCTCCTAGAATGCCCTGAACCCTGAAAAAGAGGAGGAGGAGGAGGAGTACAAAGGAAGAACAGACAGCAACAGACATACTAGGCCTAACAAAGCTGTACGTGTGGCTACAAATTACTATTATAGTATATATAAGGACAGCAAAGTGGAAGGCTCCTCCTTACCCACTCCAGCCGGACCTGGCCGGGAAAAGCATGCGGTATCATGTCATATGGAAAAACTAACATGGAATTTGTATTGGAAAGTGAGAAAACAGACGTAATCTATATCTACTACCACTACTATTGTACTAGAAAATAAAACCGCAGTGTAAATGTTTTTTTATTCAGGTGAAATACTCGATTTGTAGAACTAATCCTAATAAGTTCCTATCGATTTTTTCTTAATCGTTTCTATCGTGTTACTGTTAACTATTTGTACTGGTAGAAAATGTTCAAATATTCATGATTCTATTAAAGAAAAAAATGTTTCTCTTCGTTCGATCGATATCTTTTACCAATAACCTTGAAGCCATTGTTACGAGTGGTGTTTGTGAGATCGGTAGTTACATAAGTTACAATTTACAGTTTATACAAATATTGTCAATCCGGGGAAATTTGTAAATACTTCAATTAGGTCCCCTCGTAGACTACGTTGGGATAAACTGAGTAACTTAAACTCCTTTTATCCTTCCTCATAAGGCTTGTTTCGCAATCTAGGGATAATTTTAGAAACTTTTCTGAGGTGAAATAAAATTCACCTGCATACCCGGAGGAGGAGGAGGAAAAGGTGGAGGAAGAGGAGGAGGAGGAAAAGGTGGAGGAAGAGGAGGAGGAGGAGGAAAAGACGAACACAAGAGGAGAAAGAGGAAAAAAAGGGAAGAAACGAGTGATACTATGTGAGAGAGAGAGAGAGAGAGAGAGAGAGAGATTGCCAACCTGGATTTCGCCACGAGAATCTGCAACACCAATGGAGGTCATACAAGCACACACCGTCACGGCACCAGAGTTAAAAACATGCCTTCCCTTCCCTCCCTTTCTCCTCCCTTACCCCTCCCTTACCCCTCCCTTCCCTTACCCTTCCCCTCCCCTTCTCTCCCTTCCCTCACTCTCCTACGCCATATAAAAACAGAGGACACGGAGGTAAGCCAAGCATTGCCGCCACATCCACTTTACTTCCACTTCTCCTCCACTATACCTGTTACTCCCTCCTCTTTCATTACTCCCATCATCATCACCTCCTCTTCTTCCACCTCTTTCTCCTCTTACACCTTTACCTGTTACTTCCTCCCTCATTACCCTCATCACCACCACCACCACCACCACCACCACCTCCTCCTCCATCTCCTCCTTTACTTGTTGCTCTTCTCCTTCGTCATTTCATCATCACCACCACCACCACCACCACCACCACCACCACCACCACCACCACCACCACCAAATGCCTTAAAACAAATTTGTAAATACTTATAATAATCTTTTGTACTTCTAAAGATATGGCAATACACTTCAACAACTTCAACTTAAATTTATAAAAACATCTCTTCCCTCACCCTGCCCCCCCCCACCCACCCCCCACCCACCCCCCCTTACACCCGTCATGCATAACACAACTCACCACCCCACACCCCGCCTGCCTTACACCATGTCCTTCTCCACTACCCCGTCCCTCCACCTCTCCCCTCCTCCAATCCACTGTATCTGTAGAATTCCCAAGATCACTGTTACACCCTCATCCCCCCCACCTCCCCTTCCTCCACTTTATCATTACATCCTGCTCGCCCCCTCCCAACCTTGTACCTCCTCCTCCTCCTCCTCCTCCTCCTCCTCCTCCTCCTCCTCCTCCTCCTCCTCCTCCTCCTCCTGCTGCTCCTCCTCCTCCTTTACTAACACACGTATCTTTATTACAAACACACTCGTAAGGGCCAATATGTCTGCTGCTATTTGTTCTTCATATGTGTTCACGTGTTCTCCTTTATGTTTCTCCTCCTCCTCCTCCTCCTCCTCCTCCTCCTCCTCCTCCTCCTCCTCCTATTCCTCCTCCTTTTAGGATTCCCAGATCACCTCCTCAATCCACTCCACTTCCCTCCACCTCCACATTTTCCACAGAAACGTGAAAGATGGTTCTTTGACTTATCGGGTTTTCCATCTTCTCTTCCTCCTCCTCCTGTTTCTTTTCCTTCTCCTCCTCCGTTTTCTCCTCCTTCTATTCCTCCTCCCCCGTGTCAGCCCCGTAAGTGCTGCTTAGCGGGAACAGAAGAGGCGGAAGCGCGTTGCCTCAGCCTTGCTCATAAGAAGCACCACCACCACCACCACGTCTGTCGTCACTCCGCTACAACCACCATCACCACCTCCAACTCTTCCTTCTCTTCCTTCTTTCTTCGTGCATCGTCGTCGTGCTGGGTCTTCAACGACGTATTTAAAACGTACGACAACACTAGACAGTCGATGTAATATATCTTGCCTTCCAACAAACGTTCGATAAAATTCCACATAAGCGTCTTATCAGCCAAGTAAATGATCATGACATAACGGTAACCCTTGAAAGTGGATAGAAAATTGGCTATCGGATCGAAAGCAGCGAATAATATTAAACGGAAATTTTCAGAGTGTTAATAGTGGAGTTCCTCAAGGGTCGGTTTCGGGACACATTGTATTTCACTATCAAAGTAAACGATACCGATGACAGCATCACTTACAAAATTTTAAAAAGTTTGCTGATGATACAAACATAGCAAATACAGTGACTACAGAAGCTCAACGTCAATGCATACAAAAGGATTTAAACCCTTAAGTGGATTAGTTAGTGTAGATTATTGAAATCAAACAACTAAGCAGAACCTAAATAAGTCTGTTGCTGTTTGTGTTCCTTTGTAATCCTTCACCACCACCACCACCACCACCATCGATAGCACACAGTCTCCACCCCTCCCTCCCTCCCTCCCTCCACCCATCCCTCCCTCCCTCCCTCCATCCCTCCATCCCTCCCT